>JAWWMP010000002.1:4574518-4636574 GCA_035047865.1 Dendrocincla tyrannina
CAGGGATCCAGGGGCAGCCACAGCTTCTCTGCCCAACCTGTGCCAGGGCCTGCCCACCCTCCCAGGGAAGGATTTCTTCCTAATACCTAATCTAACCCTGCCCTCATGGTCACCACGCCCCTCACCTCCTCTGCAGGTGTGAACTGGCACAAACTCACTGATTTCAGGAGAGCCCACCCCAAGCTGCCTCCTGAGTCTCCCCTCCCCATCCCTGAGTGCCGCCTACCCGAGCCAACCCCATCCCTGCGTTTCTTTCCCCGGCTCCTCCTCAGCATTTAATGAACAAAAATAAAGCCTGGAGTCCCCTCCTGCTGTTTCCCTTCTCATCCTGCTCTGGAGAAGCAAACAGAGCCCCCTTTTTTGTGTGCCCAGCCCTCTCTCCCGTGCAGAGCTGACCTCCAGCCCCAGCCAGACACGCAGCAGTGAAGGATGTGACTCTGCAGGGCTCTGCAAGCCGTTATCTCACGAGGGGTTGTTTTGCCTTGTTCCCTTTTGGAAAACAGAGAGCACACGTGGCATTCCATGGAGCAGATGGCTGGCTTGGTGCTCGGGCCACTGGGTCCCCACTGTCCCCCCGACACGTGGGCTTGTGGCAGCATTGGGGGTTCACGACCTCGCAGATGGTCTGGGTAAACACAGTCAGGGGAAACGAGAGGGATGGAGGGATGGAGGGATGGATGGAGGGGTGGGGTAAAGGCTCCAGGTTCTCCCTGCCTCGCATGTGGTGCCCAAGCATTTGGTGCTCCGTGAATCTGGGGGGGGGAAAAGGGGTTTCATCTCACGAGGACTTACAGGGGAAGCCTTTGGCCACCACCACGCTGCAGCTTATTGTGATGGCAAGAGCTTCCCCTGGGATGGTTTACACCTGCACTTAAAGCCTTCAGTGTCCAAGCACTGGAGGGGTCCCCAGCTCGGGCAGGGGAGGAGGTGAAGGCGCTTATGGGGTCACAGACAACATCAGGTTCAGGGATGGGGACCTCCTCTTGTTTTCTCCTCCGTTCTCCCTTCACTATTGGGTTTGTTCTCCTGCAGCCAGGCACAGATCCATCCTCAGGCCAGCTGTCCAGGCCTCCCCAGCCTGACCCTTGGCTGTGCTGAGCAGCTCTCCTGGCTCAGGGCAGGTGTGGCAGGACAAAAACACTGACCCCACGCTCTCCCTGCGGTCCCTGCCAGGCCCTGGGAGGCAGGACCCCATGTTCCCTGAACAGCATGTTCCCTGGGTCAGGGTCACTCCCAGTTTGGCCCAGTCTGGCCCAGAAAGAGGGGCCAGCATGGGAAGCAGCTGAGTGGGATTGTTTCCAGACCGGTGCAGCTGGCGAAAGTTTATTTTGCTAAGCTGCTACTGTCCCAAAGCTATTAAAGGCACACTTGGTGCATTAGCCCCTGTCTGAGCCATGCTGGTGAAGCTCAGGACGGGCCAAACATCACATCAAACCCAGGAGGAAATGCATTCTTGGGTTAGCGAGCCTCACAAAGGTGCACCATTGCCCCAAGGGCTGCTGCATCACCCACATCCCTGCCCCTGGAGGGCTGTCCAGGGAAGGGGCAGCCTCCCCGGGTGGCATTTCAGCCCCTGGCACCAGCCTGAGGATTAAAACCCATCTTTTTGCTTCAAGCTTTTATTCTGTGCCACAGAATCTCAGAATGGTTGGGGCTGGAAGGCCCTTAGAGACCATCTCATTCCACCCCCTGCCGTGGGCAGGGACACCTTCTACTAGCCCAGGCTGCTCCAAGCCCCGACCAGCCTGGCTTTGAATTAAAATCATGAGTCAGGATTTAACTTATGCATATTTTTAAGTTATAGATGCATAATTTTATACTAGAGATTTATGAATCCTGCGTGCAGGGCTGATGCTGCCTTTGTCCAGAGGAACCCTTAGCTCTCTGCTCAAATACACTTCTGCAAACCCCTGGGTACCTTCTTAACTGAGTAAGGGACACTTTCAGACAGACCCCAGGGGGACAGATCCTCGAGGGGTGGACTCCTGTGAACCAGGATGGTGATGCAGACAGATAAGATTTGTGGAGCCACAAGCTTTGGAGAGGAAGAAAAGGAGTGCTGGGTGACATCATAACACCTTAGGCTGCCCACAACACACACGAAGCACCAGTCCCACCACACAAAAAACCATCTCTGACCACGGGACAGCAGCTATTACACCCTCATTTCAAAGGCTGAGCCTAAGAAAAGCCCCTCAGGTAAATGGATCCCCTGCCAGAAATGGGTACAAGGCCAGGTTGGATGGGGCTTGGAGCAATGTGGTCCATGGAAGGTGTCCCTTGTTTTCTTGTTCTTGCTCTCTCCATATTTCATCATTCCCTTGTTTCCCTCTCACCTCCTGCTGCCTCATGGACTGGGGCTCCACCACGGCCCTTACCAACACAGGAATGAGGAAACCTGTTCTTCAGTAAGAATTTAGAAATATTAAGCATTTTACCACTGATGTTTCAGTGCATATTATTTCCTTTTGGACTTCATTCCTTAAAAAAAACCAAGTCAGAATCGAGAAGTGTGGGTGAGGGGGAGAACAACATCTGTCCCCAGGCCTTGATCCAGCTGTGGTGGCTGATGGAACATCCCAGTCCTGGGGGGAAAAGGGATTGCAGGAGCTGGCCAGGGCCCAGGTCCAAATGTAACTTCAGAAACAACTTGGAAAGTCCCGTAAATAAAATTCAGGGAAGAAGGCTGCCTCTGAGCCAGCCCTGGCAGAGAGGAGTCTACCTCCAAATGGGGCTTTTCCTCCTTCTGGCATCCTCCTTCTAATATGACAGCAATTAAAAGCCTTGAAAAATGGCTGGAAACGATTTGGGAGAGGTCTCTATTAGATTTGCTCTCATTAGCACCGCAGGCTGCTTTTTCAGCTGCTGACTGACAGCTGCCTTCCATATGCAGTGTCAAACCCCAAAATCCCCAGGGCATTTAGCCAGGGATGTTTAAACTGGGACTGTCTCATCGTGTGAAGGACCATGAGGAAGGGGGGCAGTCACATGAGGCCACCCTGACGTCCTGGGGATGCCATGTCCTGGAAAATCATAAAGATGGGGTGTGCACGAGGGCTTGGAGCAGCCAGGTGCTCCCACCACCTGTGGGACCACACCACGTGTGTCCATGGCAAAGAAGGGACACAGAGGCTTTGGAGCCTGCACGTTCAGCGTGCCATGAAAGCACAGAGAGTGGCTCCTCTCCAAACCTGCCCTGCCTTTGGGAAGCCACGAGAGCCCTCTGAAGCCAGAGGTTTCCAATGACAGAGTGTCCCAAGGAATCACTGAAGAGGATCATTAAGGCTGGAAGACACCTCTGAGATCATCAAGCCCAGCCTTGAACAGAACCATGTCCACTAAACCACGTGAGGTGTTTGCTCAGTGGATTTACACAGGACCAGCCCTGGAAGGCAGGGAATGGAAAAGGGACAGTGTGCCAAGGTGGGCATTACACAAATTGGCTGTTTAAACCGATGATTGATGAACTGTTGCTTTGGCTTCAGCACTTCCCTGGCACCCAACCCAGACTCCCTGTTTACTGCAAAGGATTTTTACAGGAAGGGCTGAAGGTGTTCCCAAATTTCAACATGGGGGCCCATACTGAGTGTCTCTTAGACATAAGAAGCTCCTGGACAGCTGGACTTGGATTTCTTTCCTTGGGGGGTAAGGGTAGCTCAAACATTGGGCTGAAAGCTGTGCCTTGGCTTGTCTTCTACCTGAACTGCCCAGATCAGCAGTGACAGGAGCCGGGAGGGGACGCAGAGGCCACCCAGCCCAGCTCGGATGGTGCCCTGGGGAGATGTCAGCTCAGCCTGCCTTCTCTGAGCAAAGAAGGGAGTCTGGTGTGGGACAGGCATGCTGAAATATCTGGCTCTGTGTTAAATGACTGCTTGCAGCTGTGCCTTTGATCTCTGGGAAGGGACAGCTCTGTCCCTGGCTGCCAAGCTCCTTTAGGCAAATGCTGATGTCCCCACACGTGTCCCATTTTCCCTCTGAGCTTTGCAGGTCATGGAATCCCAGACTGGTTGAAAGGGACCTTAAAGCCCATCTCATCCCACCCCCTGCCATGGGCAGGGACACCTTCCACTAGCCCAGGGTGCTCCAAACCCCATCCAACCTGGCCTTGGACACTTCCAAAGTGTCACAGCTTCTCTGGGCAACCTGTCACCTCCAAAAGGGAAGGGCTCTCCCCCACAGTGTCCAAGCCACAGCACCATCACTTCTCCTGGTCCTTTCCAGACAAGGGATGAGCATCAGGAGGTGCAGACAGACACAGACGATGACCAGAGACTCAGGAAAATGTCTACCATTGTTCTACACCCAGCCAGATTTCCTCCCATAAAAGTAAGACTTTCAGGTGCTAATAGAAGATTATTTTTCTTCACCAGAAACCACAGTGCCACCAACACAGCAAATTAAGAGCCCAACACTTGGGCACCAACAAACAGGGTTTTTTCAGCCACTGGGAGTGATGCAGGTTGTTTTCCAGGCTCTGAGCACTCCCTCCTTTGGGCCTGTCAGCACCAAGAGCCAGAGCCTCTGGCAGTGGGTGGGGAGAGCCCATCAGCCCCCAGGAGCTCGGGGCTGGCTGTGATTTACGGGGCGCCCACAGAGTGCACATCTCACATCTCTTCAAGGAAGGGTTATTTTTTTACTGTTGCTCCACACTGTAAATTTGTCTTCACGGGACATAATTAACAGCATCGCCTGGCACGGGCACGGTGATTTACAGGCCTGGAAATGGCTGCAGTGGGGTCATTGCTGGGGAATTCGGGGAGAGGCTGGGGGAGGCAGGAGAGCAGCCTGGACCACACTGGGGGGTGCCCGTGTGCTGCCCCACACTGTGCCCAGCAGCACGGGGAGGGCTTGTAAGGCAAGGACGTGGCTTCTGCTGGTCAACAGCTGGCTGAACAGGAGCCCAGGTGTGCCCAGGTGGGCAAGAAGGGCAATGGCACCTGGCCTGTATCAGTCACAGGACCATTGATCGTGTCCCTGTACTCGGCACTGGTGAGGCTACACCTCAAATCCTCAGTTCAGCTTTGGCCCCTCACAACAAAAAGGACATTGAGGGGCTGGAACGTGCCCAAGGAAGGGAAGGGAGATAGGGAAGGGGCTGGAGCAGCAGGAGAGGCTGAGGGAGCTGGGGGGCTCAGCCTGGAGAAAAGGAGGCTCAGGGGGGACCTTCTGGCTCTGCAACTCCCTGGTGGATCCAGGTGGGGCTCTGCTCCCAGGGAACAGGGACAGGAGCAGAGGGAATGGCCTCAAATGACACCAGAGGTGGACAGTAGGAAGAATTTCTCTATGGAAAGGGTGGCCAGGCATTGGCAGGGGCTGCCCAGAGAGGTTTGGAGTGCCCAGCCCTGGAGATGCCCAAGGCAGGACCGGCCGTGGCACTCAGAGCTCTGGGCTGGGGGACAAGGTGGGCATGGGGCACAGGGTGGGCTCCTGGGCTGGCAGGGCTTTTCCAGCCTCAGGGATTCTGGGATTCTGTGTGATTCTGCCACCCTGAGTTCTTCTTTCACGGTAGTTACCAGCTGGAGAAACTACTGCACTGAAGTAATCACTCCCTGGGCATCAGGGAACAATGACAGTTCCCCCAAAACAAGGGCAGGGAGTTATCCAAAACATAAATAACCACAAAGTCTGGCCACAGCTCTGTTTCTATTAAAGAGAACTATGCAAGAGATCAAGTTCTGCAGATAACTTGGCTGATTGTTGGCTGCCATCTCTCCGTAGGCTCATCCCTAAATAACTGAGCTTCAGAGCTGGATGGGAATTCTCCCCCAAAATAGCTCCTATGGTGAGGCAAACGCAGTTTCTGAGGGCTCTGAGTTTCCTGCAGGAAAGTGTCTTGGAGGAGCAGTCTTCCCTTGAGAGCAAACAACAAAAGACCTCTCACAAGCCAAGCAATGCTTCATTTCAGTTCAGCTTCTCTGGAATGGAAGCCCTGCAGAGATCCTGAATTTCATCCACTTGGCACTAACCAGAATGTGCCAAACCTTCACTGTGGTGCCATTCCTGAGCCATGAGTCAGGCTGGGGTCAATTCCCATGATAATCTCCACAGCCCTGCCTACCTGGGGTCCTTGTGAATGAGGAGAAACACAGCATAGCCCAGGGATTTAAGGTATAGGGGATATTAAGTCCTGGGCTGCTCCAGCCTGGGGATACAAAGGATCCCCTCAAACCTGAGACACCAAATTGCCTCATTGCTAAATGATAGGGAAGGATATAAAGGAGCTGGAAGTGTTCAAAGCCAGGTTGGACAGGGCTTGGAGCAATCTGCTCTAGTGGGAGATGCCCCTTAAGATCCTTAGAGGGAGTTAAAAGTCACCTCATTCCAACTCCCCTGCTTCCCATCCCTGTGAATTTGTCTATATGGATGAGCCCAGTGGATGCTGGAGATGAATTCTTGGTCATGTGGATGTACTGGTGTAAATTCCCACATGGACACTTTTATCCTTGTACACAAACCCCTATTTTCACTCAGATGATCTCAGTTTGGAGGAGTTGAAAATAAATCTCTATTCCTATCCTGGAATGAGTGTTCCCCCCTGGGATTCCACTCATAGGACTGGCCTGGATTAGCTACAGCAGAACAGACAAGAGGTGGCTACTTTTGGAGAGGGAAACGTGTCCTGCTGTTTCACAGCCCAGGGGGCACCCCTGGGTGCCCAGCACCTCTGTAAGGGAATGTACCTCTTCTAATTGCCCCTCATCTCCCCATCAGCCTCTGTAAAACCACGCTCAGGCTGGCACCCGACCCATCACTCACTCAGGTTTAACTCCCTAAAAACCCAGGAAAAGGAACCATCTCCTAGCAAAGCCCTGCAGCTCTGCTAGGGCTGATTTCCTCTCCAGCTGGGAAGTGCATGGGGAGAGGAAAAGTGGAAGGCAATGCCCCTTCCCTGCATTTTGGATTTTCCCTGCAGAAGAAAGCAGAACTTCCCAAGGGACACATTTCTGACGAGGAGAGAGAGGGTTTCCCATGGAATTGTCCATGGAAATACCCCTGGGTTTCTGCTGTGCACTGATGGAAGAGCTGCTGTGTGAGAGGATGATGCATTTTATTGGGTTCAGGTAGATCAGTGGGCAGCAGGAGAGGACTTGGGCTCTGGCTGGGTGACCTTGGAGAACCTGCCCCATTCCCATCCACGACACGAGGATAAGAAAGTGTCACACAAGAACTCGCTGGGTTATTAATAGAGGCCTCTGGCTGAGATTCCAACACAGCCCAAGGGCTCGAGAAGCCCATTTATTCTTTGCAATTCAAAGCAGACAAGTGACTCAGATTTCCTTGACACTTTGGAGCACAAAAGTCAGGAACAAGCGCTCTGCAAAGCATTTGTCTGGAGGGAAGTGAGCTGCACAAATGTGTGATTTCCTCCTTTTTCCAAATACAAATGCAAACAAATTACCAATGAAGCTGAAATGTTTGGTTTGGTTTGACTTTTATGCTCCAAAAAAGTCCGATAGAAATCTGAACATCAACTACTCGGCATGTTATAGTTATGGCAGAAAAAGGGGCAATGTAAGGGGAAAAAATTGACAAGATGGGATGGAAATGTTTCCGTAATTTCCTGTTGGAACTGAAGGTGAAATCGATACATTCTCCCCAAATGTTTGGATTTCATTCAATGGACCCAATCGGAGCAGTGGGGTGGGTTTGGTATCAGGGTCTCACAGATATAAAGGAGTTTCTGCAGCATTGGTGCCAAGGAATTCCTGGGACAACTGATAAAATTCCAGATGGAAAGGAGGTGACAAAGTCACCACGGGAAGGTCATGGCAGGATTTTGTGTGGGATGAGGAGCAGAGCAGGGCAGGATCCTGGGACAGGGGGACCACGGACGGCATCCCCTGCAAGGGGCTGTGCTCTAATGAAGATTTCTAATTGTGCCCTCCTAATTGAGGTCAGCTTCAATCCAGAGGGAGCAGGGAGTGTTCAGTGTGTGACAGCAAAGCCACGTGAAAAGGGAGGCTGCGTTTTGGGGAAGGGGATGAAAGCAAAGCAAATGGAACATCAGTGAATCTTGGCGTTTCATCTGCACCCTGAAAATACTCAATCCCATGTAAAGGCAGGGGAATTGTCTAATCTCCCTTCCCAGCTCTGTTTTCAATGGTGAGATGGACACATCTTGTTTTCATTCTGGCTTTTACAAAATCTCATACAGCCCTTGGACTTCATTAAAATGACATTTGGAAACAAACAAATGAAAGGCTCCACCAGAATCTTCGCAAGCTCCTTTTTTTTTTCTTTTCCTTTTTCTCCTGGAAAGTTTTCCTTTTGACAAAAGGGAATTTCCCACAGGGGTTAAAAAAAAAAGGTGAAAAAAAAAAGGCAATAATCATTCCCTTGGAAAGCATTCAAGCTCTGCTTGTTTTCCTCAGATCCGTGTTTTCTGCACTTCAGAGGCAGCAGCAGCACAGTGTGGACACACCAGGATTATAATTCCAAGTCACTGGTGTGTTGAGCCCTTCTCTCCCCCCTGCCCCTGCCATGAGGAGGGGCTGTAACCTCGGCTGGGAGCAGCAACACCTCGCCCACCTTCCAGGAGAACATCTCCTCCCAGCCAGAGGGGATAATTGATCCTCTCCTGAGATCACTTTGCCCTGCAGATCACTGGGATGAGCTACCAGAAACCCTCAGAGGAGACCTGGGAGAAGAGGAGGAGAGTGAGCGCTCCCTTCGGTTGGAGAAGCCAAACTGGGATGGAGAACTTTTGCTGGGATGCAACGTAATCAAGAGGAATTTGGGAGAGAGGGACACACGGGACAATTCCTACCCACATAAAAGGGAGGAAGGGATGGCTCAGGACAGAATGACTCCCTCTGGCTTTTTGGCAGCCCAGGCAGGTTGTAAGGGGTCTCCACGCTGAGCAGAAGACAGCAACAAGCAGGAGCTACAGAAAATGACCCTTCCCTGAGCAAACAGATTGGATATTCCTGCCACCTCGCTGTGTCCTTCACCTGCTTCTTCAATCTGTTCTCAGCGAGCAGATGCGGCCCTGGCCTCGAGTCCCACTGACACCAGGAGCAGCTGCTGTGGTTTGGTAGCAGAACTTGGGTCTCAGGCACCTCCACCCAGCCCTGGGACACCCATCCAGCAGCCCATGCTCCAGGCAAGGGGGGCTTTGCATCTGAGTCTGCACCAGAAGCAGTGATTTATGCACAAAGATGGGTTGAGCATGAGCTCCCCAGCTCTCACCAACACCTCAAAGCTTACAAAGGTTACACGGTGCTGTATCAGCACCAAAAATCATAAAGAATCACAATCCCAGAATGGTTTGGGTCAGGTGGAATGTTAAAGATCCTCTCATTCCACCCCCTGCCATGGGCAGGGACACCTCCCACCAGCCCAGGTCACTCCAAGCCCTGTCCAACCTGGCGTTGGACACTCCCAGGGATCCAGGGGCAGCCACAGCTGCTCTGGGAAACCTGTGCCAGTCCCTGCCCACCCTCCCAGGGAAGAATTCCATCCCAATCTCCCACCTGACCCTGCCCTCTGGCAGTGGGAAGCCATTCCCTGTGTCCTGTCCCTCCATCCCTTGCCCCAAGTCCCTCTCCAGCTCTCCTGGAACCCCTTTAGGCACTGGAAAGGCGGAAAATGTGAAACTATTCTTGGGTTTAATTTGACTCAATGCACATTTTGAGGTGTCTCAGAGTCAGGCTCAATTTTTCCAATGCAGAATCACTATGAAATATGATTCAGTAGCAGCAAAACAACAAGGAGGGGGGGAATGTCCTGTCCTAGCAGAGTTATGCAAAGCTGAGTTCTGTTCAGCCAGAGCAGGGAACGGAAATCCTCAGAACCTAATGCAGCTTTTTCTTATTTCCCTGTTTTTAAGTAAAAAACACCAAAAATACAACAGCAATTGGAAACCAAGAAAGGACAACCAGCCAAAATTAGCACGTTTGGCTTGGATTCTCAGCAATACTCTCTTTTCCAGCACTTTCTCCTGAAAGCCACAGATTAGCAGGACACCACTGGAGAACAGGCTCTCCTGGTGGCAGGAGGTTTGGGCAGCCTGGGGGCAGATTTGCAGCAGAGCCAGCAATCTGGAGCAGAGCCACCCAGCAGGCTGATTCCTCCACTCCCACAGCTTGGGGAGGTTTGCTTCCAGCTTTCCTTCACCCCTGCGCCAGCTCTGCCCAAGGAAATAACCAAAACCAGAGGGAGAAATCTCCCCTCCTCCTTCCCTGTGTTTTGTTCCACTGCTGCACAGACAAGCTAAAAAAAAATAAAAGCAGTATTTCTATTTTTATTCACTCTGAGGATGCCTTTTGGATGTTCCTGCCTGCCCTGGGTTCCTGGGAAAGGAGGACAATGCCTTTGGACAGAGTGAGAAGCTCTTGGTTGGAAGCACTGGCATGGCTATTTGAAATGGGAGTTACGTGATGTACAAGTGGAATTTGCCTGGAAAAAATGGGGTTTAATTAAAAAATAATCTGAGAAAGGGCTTGAATAAGCCCTGTACTGCTCTAGGAGTGGGTTTCTCTGAAGCTCCCAGGACCAGCCTAAGCCTGCTGCAGTCAGTGCATCAGCATCAGCATTACTGGGCATGGGGTTGAGCCAAGGCTGAACCCTCCACTTCTCGCTCTTCTGGGTTGGGTTTCCACCCACTTTCTGCTCAGCTTGGGCTGTTTATTGCTTTCCTGCACTCCCTGGAGGGTTTCTTGTACATGTGCAACATCCACAGCAGAAATAAGAATAATAAACCCCCCCCACCACTATGCCCAACAGCAGAGCACTTCTTGGAGGGATCTGCTGACCTGCTGAAATCCAACCATTCCCCCGAGGTGGGATGAGGAACCTTTGACAGTCCAGGCAGGTTCCTGCCCCACAGCCAAGAAGGGGAGATGCCAGTTCCCCTCCTGGGGACCCTACATGTCACAAGGAGGGACTGCCCCAGATTTGGGCACTGCAAAGCCACTTAAACTCTTTTTTCAGCTACTGTGCTTCAAAGGTTTGCTCTGGTTTGGGTTCAGCTGCCAACCCCGTCCTCTTTGAGCTCAGTTTGTGTTTCGAGGTGGGAAAACCCAGCGGTTCAACCTGCGTTGCGTTTGACTCACTGCACCAGTTCTGGTTTCTGTGCAGGCAGGAAATCAGGGCTGGGTATTCCCCCTGACACCTTCCCCAGGCCCACAACCCCTCCTGCCCCAGCTGCTTTGGCAGCAAACAGCCCCAGCCCCGCCTGCACTGAGCTGGCAGAGGCTTAGGTCGAGCTCAGGTCAGGTTTAAGTGTCTGCTTAAGTGCACTTGGGTTAAAACACCACCCAAAGGAGATGTGTGAGGACTATGCACTCCAGGACCTGTCATTCCTGGGGGGTTTATGTGCTGACAAGGGTTAAATAGATGGAAAACAAACCACCAGGCCACCAAAAATGGAGCAAACCAGGGAAAAGCATCTAGATACTGGAGGAGGAAAAATATGACCAGAAACAGCAAAGTTGCAATTGCTACCAGAACCAAGGTATAATTAAATAATTTTTCTCTTGTAAGAAACAACAAATGTTCCGAATTTGCTTTTACATGAACTTGGAAAGAATCCTTTACAGGTTGCAAAAAGTGAGATGGTTTCACTCGGACTAATTCATTCTGAAAACCAGCCTGGAAAATATTGTTCAAACAAACTAAAAGGTTATAGCAAACCCTCAGATAAAGCTGAAATGGGTCTGTCAGGAGGGGTCCCTTTGGCTCCAAGAACTCATGGAAACCAGGAAACTTGGAGTTTGGGACAAAACTTGAATTATTAGCCCAAGGTAAGTGGTTAATGAGAGCTAAATATACATGTCAGTGAGAGATACACAAATCCAAAGTGGCCCTTCTCTCTGAGGTGATGGAGGGCAGGACCAGCCCTAAGGGAAATCCATCAAGCTGCCCTTTGGGAGAGATTTGCCACTTAAAGAACAGCGACCTGGAGTTGTGATCCCAGAGTTTTCCCCATTCCTGCATCCACAGGGTGCTGCGAGCCCTGTCCTACACCCACCCACCCAAGGGACACCCACTCCTGACGGCATCTCTGCTGTTCTCCTGCACTTTAGGGGGGGTGAGGGCTGGGAACTGCTGCCCTGAACTGGGATTTATCTGCAGTGGAGCACGGGGGACATCCCAACCCCAGTGTTTAAAGCAGAGCTGCCCATCAGACTAAACAGTTCGGGGCTGTGCTGACACACATCACCACGCCAGGTGATCCATCAGCCCCAGGCAGGGCAGGATCCCCTGGCACAGGCACAGCTGCCACCCAGAGCCCCACGCAGGGCCAGGGCCACGAGCCCCTCGGGCGGTGTTTATTTTGGATGTCACGCCACGGCAATAAATAAGGCCAAGAGGCAGCACGTGTTAGCACTGAGGCAGCTCTGCATGGTGGCAAAACAGATGATCTCAGAGCCGAGGGGACCTGGCGGGGGGCTCTGCTGCTTTCCCTGCAGCAGGATGTGGTGGCAGCCCCCAGGTCCCTGCCTGTGACCTCCAAGGACACAAAGCCCACAGCCCCCAGAGCTTGGCAGGCACAGGGGCAAAGCCAGACTGGAGGTTTCTGGGGTTGAGCTGAGCTCTGCCTGTTGCTGTCTTACATCTTCTCTGCCTTTCATTTTCAGTGTCAGCCGAAGGACGAGGAAAATGGCAATATCCAAGCTAGACAGGATGCCCTCACAGCTCAAGGGAAGGGGTTTTCAGCCTGCCAGCCCCCTGAGATGTTCACTTCAAGGATGATATCCTGTTCTGCCAACCCTTGTAGAGACAGAAGGGAAGATGGGACCTAAAAAGCATAAACCAGCATTTACAGGCAGCAAATGATGACAGTGAAGTTATTCCAGCAGCAAACACTTCAATGAGAAGCACCCAGCTACTTCAGTTTCCAGTTTGGGTTCCTGCTGAAATGAGGGATCTCAGTTGTCTGAGGCTTTAGGAATATGTTATTAACTGCAGTAAATGAGTAAGGAACCAGATCTGCCCCAAAGGGGGTTTTCCAGCTCCGTTTTCAGTCTGATTTTTGAGCTGTTTCAAAACTTGCAAAAGCTGTCAAAGAAAAAGAACTGAAAAGTTCCCTCAAACAGAGTATTTTCAAATAAAATATGTACATCAAGCCACCAAGGAAGAGGGGGAGGGTCCCACAGACCACATAGTACCTATATTAGCAAAGAGCACCTCAAGATTTGCCAGCTCATCCCAAACCCACCATCTGTCTGGAGGGGAAAGTCTCTAAGTCAGTGCCTCCTCCCCAACACACAAAGCTGCCACCCCTGGAAAAGGGCATGGAAAATCCTTCCTGAGCTTCCCTGGGAAATCTGTGCCACCCTCCCAGGGAAGAATCTTTTCCCAATATCCCAGCCAGCCCTGCCCTCTGGCAGTGAGAAGCCATTCCCTGTGTCCTGTCCCTCCATGCCTTGTCCCCAGTCCCTCTCCAGCTCTCCTGGAGCCCTTTTAGGCCCTGCAAGGGGCTCTCAGGTGTCCCTGGAACCTTCTCTCCTCCAGGTGAGCCCCCCCAGCTCTCCCAGCCTGGCTCCAGAGCAGAGGGGCTCCAGAAGTCCCTTGCTTCCTTGTTATTTAAGGGGAGGTGTGTCCAGGAGCAGCCCAGGAAGGTGTTTTTTGGCTTCCCCCAGCCTTTAAAAGATGGATGAGGAGCAGCATTCCTCGCTCTGGGTAACTGAACCCAGAGGGGACTCCCTGGGGAGAGCAGAGCACATCTGGCTGGAGAACCACCAAACCCCATCCCCAAGCCTGGCTGCCTTTCCAGCATGCCAAAGCTCCCTCTCTTCTACAACAAACCTGGCATGGGATGTCACACGTTTACAGGAAGGAAGGGCAGTGGAAAGGGTGCAGTGACAGTCCCTCCCCATCCACACTACAACACACCATGTCCCATAACCACACCATTAGGTGTCCTAAAGGGCCTTTAGCAGAGCAACCAGATTCACTCAGAGGTTAAAAATATGAGATGAGAGCACGAACTTTCAATTCATGGAAAGGTTTTTACCATTAAATCAGTCTCTATTTTCCTGCTCTCCCCTCCAGGCTGAAGACTGCTGATGTCAGGCTGTGCTTTGGAGGGAGGAGGGAGACAGAAACCATCCTGAGAGCAAAGACAAGAGTGAGAGAAGGGGAATGTTATCCTGGTTTGGAGTTGGGGGGCATTAACAGATGGGCAGGAGTCAAGGAGATTCAGCACACAAGTAGCTACTTGCCTTTCCTTGAAGTGCCTGTGGCCCCATATCCTCCCGAGGGGTCCCACTACCTCCTGGGGTGCCAGAATAGCACCTGAGGGAAGGGCTGGGGCTGTGTCAGGGTGGGTTTGGGATGGATCTCAGGGAAAGGTTCTTCCCCCAGAGGGTGGTGGGCACTGCCCAGGCTCCCCAGGGCAGTGGGCACAGCCCCGAGCCTGCCAGAGCTGCAGGAGGGTTGGGACAAAGGGACAGGGACAGGGTGGGGTTATTGGGATGTCTGTGTGGGGCCAGGAGCTGGACTGGATGGTTCTTTTGGGTCTGCTCCAACTCAGGCTATTCCACAATTCTACGATTCTCACTCTTCACCCCTCAAGCAGAAGGAGGCATGCATGGGAACCAGCAGAGGCGAGGGGAGGAAATAATGCAGACCTTTCATCTTTGGAGAGGATGAATTTCCTCCTGAGCCTTAATTTGGCCCCTGAGCCATTTTGGTGGACACTGCCATCACAAACAATGTGCTCTGTTTTCCTGACCAGGGTCTGAGGGAGAGTTGAAACCCCTTTCATAGCAGGGTTGGTTTTTCCCTTCCTGAAAACAGGAGGAGAAAAGGAAAGCAGCCCAAGGGCAGACCATGACAAACTCGAGTCTCCTCCATCTCTCTTCCAAATCCTCTGGAGATATTATTTCATCCTCATGATGATATAGAAATAATATTTACCCCAGCTGCAGCCAACGTGCAGCGTGGTGCCTGTAGGTTTGTGTCCCATCTGGCTGCTGGGGGTGATGGAGAGGAGTTCAAACACAGCTCCCAGGGTGAATGGTCAGCTCCATCCCACACCCCACACCCCACACCCCACACCCCACACCCCACACCCCACATCCCACCCTGCTCAGCTGCTCCTCTGGCCACACTCACAGCGCCCCAGCTCGGATTCCCAGCCCTGCCCTCCTCCAGCAAGCCACGGCCCATCTGGAATTATCCCCAAATACTAATAAAGTCCATGAGATTAAGAGCTTAGTGACGTGGGCAAGAGTGAAGAGTTGGGCTGGAGAAGCAGAACTCGTTCCTGGAGCAGGGAGGAGGGTTGGGAAAGCCTCTTCCTGAGCCTCTCGACTCAGCAAGGAGAGGACAAGCACTGATGCTCTGAGGGATCTACTCCCATCATCTATGAGGGATGTAATGTGAATGATGGGTAATTCAAATTAACATCAAAAATGTCATTCAGACAATTTTTATCAGTGAAGGGTTTCTTCCTCATTGAAAAAAAAATAATATCCCTTTGTAAAGGGTAAATTTCATAGTTCATTTTGGCATGGGAGGGAAACAAATTTTCCTTCAGATTCCCCTTCAAATTCTGAACATCTCCATAGAGGACAACATCTGGCTCCCACATGTGTCAGATTCTGACCACGATGGAGTCTTCAGTGTGGTGTCTCTTCAGATCACACAAGATGAATTCAAACTGGCCTGGATGGGAACAGTCCATGAAGGAAAAGAACTGGATGGGAGGGAAAGCAAAAAAGGCAACCAGCAGAGCAGGGTGTTGGCAGAGCTGGTGGATTCCATGGGGAGGTCAGAGTTAGGTCTGGTGTTTCTGTCCATCTCTATTAATGACATGAAAATGCACCACGATATGCCAATAAAACAAGGGGGAAAAGGGAAAACCAAACAAGCCAGTGAAGCTGAGAGCAAAAAAATAGCATTTCCATGAGGTTACTGCTTAGACAACACCTGAAATAGCACGGAAGATTCTGGGCATCCAACATTTATTATTTGGAGGGAGTTCATAGAAGAGTGACAGTGATGGTGAAGAGGGAAGTGTTGAACTTGGCTCGAGGAGAAGTTGGCTGGAGGAACAGGCTGGGAGTGCTTAAAGAAAACAAACACCCAGGGAGAAATCCTGACCCTCTCGAAGCTGATGTCAAGACTTTCCTTGACTTCAGCAGAGCCAGCATTTCACCCTGAGGACAAGGAGGGATTTGGTGGTGGAGAAGGCTGGATGAGGGAGGCATGGGAGGAAAACAGAGGAAGGGGGCTGCAAGTTCAGGATCGAGGGAAAAGGAGGCAAGAAATTCCAGGTTTGTCTCAAGGCAGGAAAACCCAGAGTGCCAGCTGATAGCACGGCAGAGCCAAGTGCACTTTGTCATCCCCTAATTAAACCGAGGTTAAATAAGAGGAGTGTAACATATTCAGCTCTGATGAGAGAGGGAAATTGGATGGTGACAAAAGCCACGCTGCACCCCCTGCAGCCACACTCCCAACTGGAGCAGGAGACAGCATCTCCCAGCTCGAGCACAGATGGCTTTAGATGGGAAATGTAAATAAGACATTACCATCTGCTTAAGAAAACGAACATCTCAGCTAGATTTGACTTCATGTCCCCACATATAAACACTTGAAAACGCATTTCTCAGTGGTGCTTTAAGGTTTTCACCACGGAGGAAGAATTCGCGTGGACATCAAAAGTGAGGAACCACAAAATGTCCCACGTCTGTCCTAGGAGGTATAAATTTGTATTAAACTTCACTGCTATCTGTGTGCAAACATAGCCAGGTTCTACAGCTCAGTATTCTGAAATCCACAGCATATGTAAAAGAAAAAACCAGGCAGAAGACAAGCTGCTTCCAGAAAATGTACCTTTGCTGGAAAGTTCTGCTTGGGAAATGGAATCTCTTTATGCATCTGAGCTGAAATGGCCAACCAGTTATTTGTTGCAAAGGGAAAGACATTCCTGAGGAAGGGAAAACACTTTGGTTTTTTCCCCAAAGGCCTTTTTTCTTCTTTTGATAGTACAAAACCCATCAGAATAAATGATGAATGCTGGAAAACCATTTAAACCAAGGAACATGGGTATGACCCAACACCCTCTCAAGTCAGGGGAGAGTCCAAGCGATTACAGACTCACAAAGAGAGATAAGAAAACACAGCCCCAAACTCCCCCTCCTGCCACAGCATTGGACAGGCTGTTGGGGTCTGCTGCCAAACTTTTATCTTTCTAAAGGGGCTGAGTTAGCAGGAGAACCACCAGGATGCAAAAGCAGGTACAACATCCTCGCTCAGAGTCCCTACGTGCACTTCAGCAACAATATTAAGAGCCTGCCAATCTCAGGAGACAAATAACCAGAGTTGCCCTCCTGTATTTGAGCTCTGGAAGTAGAATCAATGCTGCACATTCAGCATATTTGTAAAATTATCCTCCAGCTTTATCTCCCCTTCAAACAAACCATTTTAAAGGCAAGAATGGCACACTGGCATCTTTCTACTGCTTCTAGCTATGAGCTCTTCAAGTGCTCCAGGCTGACCTTGGGGAGCTTCCATGAAGGCACAGCACTCCCAGTGCATGAGCTGGCATTGTAATCCTCTCCTTTCCATGTAAAGCACAGAATGGTTTGGGTTGGAAGGACCTCAAATCCCATCCAGTCCCATCCCATGCCATGGGCAGGGACACCTCCCACCAGCCCAGGGTGCTCCAAGCCCCTCCAACCTGCCCTTGGACACTCCCAGGGATCCAGGGGCAGCCACAGCTTCTCTGTCCACCCTGTGCCAGGGCCTGCCCACCCTCACAGGGAGAATTCCTTCCCAATATTCCCACCTAACCCTTCTCACTGTCAGGGGGAAGCCATTCCCCCTTGTCCTGCCACATGCTCTTGCAAAAAGCCTCTCCCCACCTACATTAAATCTCCATTTAGGCACCAGCACTTGAAAAGCAGATCCCTAAACAATCCACCCCCACCAGCCCTCCATCTGGGCACGCAGTCTGCTGAGAACAGTGGGAAAGAATCCAAGGAAACAAGAGTTTCCTCAAAGCACTCCGAGGGTCCGGCTCAGAGGCAGCAAACCCACATTTCTGGCTCTCCTTGGACCAGGTGAGACACCCCTGAGTTCCTGCTGCTTTTATCACTCCCTGTGCTTCAGAGGGGAAAACAGAGAACAAACCCCAGGGCTTACCCAGGTGGGGTTGCTTTACATGTAGAGCAGGAGAAAAAATTTTGAGACCAAACTTCTCTCTGAGTCATTGTGCATTTGCAGAAAGTTCTTGGGTTTTGGTTTGAATTTTACAGTTATTACGTTTTTTATTAAAAAGAAGCTGAAAATATTTACTGACATGAGCTATACTTGCTTTGTGCTTTTCTCAGGGCCAGAAATGTTCCATTGCAGGCACCTCTTGAAGTGTTTTCCCTTTTCTATGTCAAGCCTCCTCATTAAAACGAAGAAGTGACTTCTTATCAGCTGCCTGGCACACTGTAATGTTTGCATTATGTAGCAAGATGGATAGTACACTTTATTTAAGCCCTCAAATATGTGAGAGCAGAGAGGAAGGACGGGGGCCAAGGGACTGGCATTATCACAGGACAGTCTTCCTGGTCACAGCCACGGGCACACACACACAGGACCTTCTCTAGCCTTCCCCAAAAGAAGGAAAACATGTTTTTCAGTAGCTCAGCCACACATGGCTGCACTGGAAAGCTATTTAGGCTGCCCCTTCCTGAGCAATGCAAAGAAATCAGCTGTTCTAATGAGGGCCATCCCATCCCTCTCCCTTTCACAGTTCCCAAGCTGACTTTCCTTCTCATGCCCATATGTTTTCCCAGAACATTTCCACAGCCGGTGCCCCTTTTGTCTCCAAAGCCAGCTCTCTTGAGGTGGGGGAGCCCAGCTGACTGCACGACCCATGGACCAGTCCAATCCTCCTCCTGAGCTCCTTGCCAAGCTCCACCAGCATCTCCCCGTTCCTCCCCAGGGTCATCCCCTCGAGGTGTCCTTTGCAGCTCCTCTCTCTGCTCTGTGAGAGCCCAGGAGGTCCACACGGTGACCTTGCAGCACCCCAATTTCCTGCAGGGGCTCAAACCAGCCCCCAGGCGTTATTTTAGCACAGTTTGTGTATAAATATTTACAAAATGCTTGCTTTGAATACCTCTTTTTAAAAAAACACAAAACAAAACAAAGCAGAATGAAATAACCCTCCAAGCCCTGCTACTGCTTACTGTGTCTTTAGCAAAATATTTTCTTAACCTTTCCTATCTTCAGCCCTGGGGCTTTCACTGGCTGAGCAAACCTCTGTCCACCCCACAGCCAGCCTTCCTGTCCTCCTCCTCAGGGCACTGCTTGGAGGATAATAAAGTTACACAGGGAAAGCACCTGAAAGGCTCCAGCTCAGTGCTCAAAGCACCATCTCCAGCTGGAGAGTTCTGCAGGGAGGAGAGACCTTCTGGGAGACCTTCTGGAATAGGGATCTAGGTGATGCTCAGAGGAGACAGAGCTTCCCTGCATCTCTTCCCTTTTCCTCCTGTCTGATTACTATCCCTGGCCTGAGATTCAGGTTCTTCCAAGACTGACCACTCTCCTCACTCATCAAGGATGTGGCCAGTGGGACCCAACTCCTAAAACTGAATCAGCTCATTTCTAAGTTTATTCCTTGGGATAATAGAACTGATTTTGAGTCCGTAGCATTTGCCCCAGTCTGGTTAGCAAATCCCAGGGCAGAGCTGCCACTCTGCCCCCGGCACATGAATGGGGACACTCTCCTTTGGAAGTGTTCCTGGGCTAAGGGTGACCTACTTTCCTGGCCGCAGTACAGATCATTACAATTCCTAATGATCTCATTGTTCCATTAAATGAAGGTTGCCACCTGTCCCGGAGATTTTAGATCAAGCTGGGATTAACGTGTTTGCTGACCCATTTCCCCCTTTTGTAGGACGCAGCCCCCATGATCAATAGGATTGGGAGCTTTTTTTCCCAGACCATCCAGGGGATGTGGTGCTGGGTCCCACTAGCAGAGGATGCTGAGCCTTGTGGCTCCTTCTGAAACTCCTGCCCAGTCAGTTTTTGGGCACCAGGTTCCACCTGCCTAGATCCCACCAGGAAAAAAAAAGCCAAACTCTACTAAGAGGAGGAAAGAAAAAAAGGCAGAAGGGAATTGCTGAGGTTGCATTTAGTGCAAATGAAATCCTTCCAGTTCCAAAGACAGCCTGTGAGAGACTCTATTAAGGATCCAGAGGCTGTCTGGGGTTTTGCTGTGGGCAGCCATCCCTGAATCACCATTCTGGGAATTAAAAAGCCCGGGTTAGCACCCCATCCCGCACCCTCCCTGGGATGCCAGTCCCGCTGCCAGCAGCCCCTCTCAGCCCCCCGAGGACAGATCCCGGCGGTCCACAGGGCTGGAGGTGGCGGGTTGGAAGCACAAGGAATAAAGCAAATAAAGGAAGAGAGAGAGAGGAATAAATTCCCATGGACAGGCTCGGCGAGCGCGCCGCAGCCAAATGACCTCGAGTGCTCCGCTCGCTCCTCTCGCCCGCGGAAGGCAGCGCTGCAGCTGCATTTTTCATAAATAGGAACACCCCGGCTTGATGTTTTTTAAAGCTGTCTAGACAGCAGAGCAGGACCTTATTTCAAGTCACATAATCACTTTCCCATTTTTCTTCGCGGCAGAGGACGTTTTCCAAGATTAGATAGGAGCTGGTGGAGCAACATGTTATTAACCTTGGGTGTGCCTCCCTGCTTTAGGCTCTCCTTGTCCAAGCTGGAGGTGCCTTTCTGTCTGATCACGTCTCCCCTTCATTCGTGCCCTCCCCCCTGCCACAAAAGCTCCAAGTTAGACAGAATTACACACAGGTTGCAGACAACTGGGAGCACGGAGGGTGCTGCGGGAAAATGCCAGCTCCCTTTGGCAGAAGGCAAATATAACCCTGCGCTTCCCAGCACGGATCCCTCCACCTGAAAATAGCGCTGGAGTTAAAATTAAAAAGCTTTGTGCTGCTCTCCTTCAGGTCAGAGTGGTCAGAGAGCAGGGACTCATCCCCCTTGCCTTGGGAAAAGGAGCCACTGTGGAGGTCACAGAATGGTTGGAGCTGGAAGGGACCTTAAAGTCCATCCCATCCCACCCCCTTCCACCAGCCCAGGGTGCTCCAAGCCCTGTCCAACCTGGCCCATCACAAATAAGGTTATTTCAGTGTAGGAGCCGGGGCAAGAGGTTTGGTGCCCTGCTGGAGAAGCACCACGATGGAATGCCGTGTTTTTGGGGAGGCAGGGGGGTGTTTGCAGCCCAAGCCCAGGGCACGGGGCTTGCCTGGTATCCCAGGAGCAATGCTGACCCTCCGCCTGAGCAGTGCCCTACACAGGGTTTACTACACCAGGAGTAAAGCACACGTCTGCTGTGCTGCTAAAGGGATTAACCACGCACAGCAGCCAGGCCAGGCAGGGATGTCTTTCTGCTGGCTTAGCATTTTCCTTTTTAGAGGATACAGGACCTGACTTTGGGAATGGTTTCAGCTCAGGAGTATCTGCTATTTCCCTGCTCCCTAAAGGAAGCAGTTAAAATCACCCAGGGAAGCTGCTTTCCTTAAACAAATCCCCTTCTGCCATGCAGTAAGTGAATACATGAACTGCCTGAGATTAATGCTTGACTTCATAATTTACAGATCAAGTGCTTTAATGAAGTGTTTTCAGTATCATTGTCCCTACCATGAATAAACTTAAAAGTAATAGATTTGTAATTAATTAAAATTTAATTACAATAGTTTGTCATTTTATTATTTGCAATTATTACCAGAAAGGTAATAAAAATTGCAGGATGTCACAACTGAATACAAATCCCTAATCAGAAGCAATCAACTCGCGCAGTAACCTTGAACAAGGGTGATTTCCTTCATGTTCCCACCCGGGAGCCCGAGGTGATGCCTTGCAGGTGGCACCTGCAGCATCCTTGCTCCTGGCTGGGACTGCAGGACCACTATGGTTGGAAAAGCCCTCCAAGGTCACCCTGTGCCCGATGCCCACTTTGTCACCCAGCCCAGAGCACTGAGTGCCACCCCCAGTCATTCCTTGGACACCTCCAGGGCTGAGGACTCCACGGTCATGGTGGGATCCTCTTGCCCCTGCCCTTGGGGGTCCTTTCCTCCCCCTGGAATCTCCTTCTCCACAGGCCAGGCAGTGAGCCATGGACTAAAGCAGCTTTCCCTCACCTCCCCTGAACACACTGATTTACTAAGGCAGTTATCCCCCATAACCCTTATCAGTCATCATTCCTTCCAGGAGGAGTTTTTTGTTTCTATCAAGTTTAAAACTCTGAATAAAATCCTTATTTCTGCACCACCTTCTAATATTTAAGTTCCAAGCAATGCTTTTTCAGGGTTATGGAAGGTCATTCCTGACCCACCCCGGTATTTCGCCTCGGACTCGGTGACCCCCTCAGCAGAAGTCCCTTTGCCCTGAGGTTTGAAGGACAATTTGAAGGAGAATTAGGGTTAAATGCCATCTGTGTTTGCTGCTGCTGCTGCCCCCGTGACTATTTCCAGGGCTCTCAATCCCCACGTTCACATGCAGTTAATTCTTCCCTCTTGAGGGACCAAGATATGCCTTTCCTCATCCCTGCATCTTGATAGGCCCCAACCACACCCATGTCTCCCTGGCATTATTTCCCTTGGCTTGGCCCTATAGATTAAAAAAACATGTTTCAGAGCAGTTTTCCACCGGCCAGTCTCAAAGCATCTTCAAAAGGCATGAGAACTGCAGCCAGAGCAGCAATTAGGCTGCAATTAAGCAGAGACTTTCCCACTGAACACCCTCAAGGGACTGTATTTGTGATGTGGGAGAGGGTCCTCAGGTTGGCTTGTCCCATCCTGCTAAACTTATCCCTTCTCCCTGTCCTTTGCCAGTCTTTTCCACAGCCCAAATCCTCATTTGGGTTTGGTCTTTGAAGTCCACTAATTGGTTGGGAAGGAGTAATTCCATGTTTAGATTCATTTCCTAGGGAAAGCACGTGGGGGTTTGTCTGTCCTCCCGTAATCCCTGAATGGATTGGTCAACTCTAACATCAGGAGAGAGGTCTTGTTGCCTCCCTGTGCCTCCAAATTCCATGGGGAGAGGCAGAACAGGCACATTCCACAGCCCCAGATCAGAGAGGTTTGCAGATATGCCCAACTTCAGGCCAACAAGCTTCCAAATGCCATCAGAGAGACCTCAGGATGGACAGAAAACCTGCAGGGTCAGGGGCTAAATTTGGGTGAAGGGCAGAAAACAAACCCACCACAGTCCTGGACTATTTGCATGTCTCATAAACACGCTTGCAAAACCACTTAACAAATGGATGTTAATTGTTCTGCAGAAATCCCACCCTGTTCAAAGGAGAAGGGGGAAATAAATACAAACCAAGCCCGAGGCAGACGTTGCCAATTTTCCCCTGACCCCCCCCCAAATAAAATTCATATGATCTCATCCTGCATTGATCAGCAGAGACTGAATGAGAAAATAAAAAGGAAATTACTTCATCTTAAGTGCCTATTAACTGATGTTAAGTGATAAAAGAAGCTCAATTTGAGAGTAAAAGTCCATGTGAGGAGGCCAGGAATGCCAGAACAAGCTGGTTGTGGCTGGAGCTGCCAAAGGCATGGAGCTGCAAACCTTTAAACCAATTTAAGTGCCTTCAGTCGGATTTGTGAGACAATTAAGCCCCGAACAAACATTTACATGAAAATGGACCCCTGCTTTTGTTGCATTTCCAGCCCAAGGCTGGCAGAGCATTTGATATATAATACAGGGAGTATTTTACACACAGTGCAGCTGCCAGGGCAGCAGAAAGAGATAAAACCTGACAAATTAACACAGCACACACCAAACAAAGGAGCACAACTTTGAACCTGAGCCCCTGTGGCTGTGAGGATGCTGAGCCCAAGCTTCCCTCTGGCTTTTAGACTGACCATCCCCATCCCAGCCAGCCTTGGTGGGGTGGAAGGCAGCAGTGAGGTTGGCTGAGAGGAGCAGGGCTGGGTGTGTTACCCCCACCCAGGACCAGGAGCAGGGAGAGCCTCAAACACTCCACTGTCTCTTGGGCTTTGGGGATCATTGGGATGATGCAGAAACTCCCACTCCAGCCATGCCTGAACTCCAGCACTCTTGTGCCAGGGGTGTTTGCTCAGAGCAATGGGCTTGTGGGGTGTCAAACCAACCCCAAAATGATCCCCATCAGCCCAGGTGTGTGCAGGACCCAGGGCTCACTCTGGGGACAGTCCAGGCATCAGCTGCTGAGCTTGCTCACCTCATGGACCAGTGATTCCCAAAGCAGCCCTCCAGCTCTTCCTTCCTCTCCCTGAGCCTCCTTAAAAGCTCTTGTTGCTTTTTTAAAGCCTTCCTTGCTGATAGTGACTTCTGCCTATCTTTTGCCCAGCAGCCCCACATCGTATCTTCCTAAGGTGGGGGGGAAACCTCTTCCTCCCTCCTTTCTCCATGTCTGTAATATATTAGTTTATCCATTGTTCAAGCCATAACCTTGGGGCTCTTGTGAAGTAAACAGGAACTGGGCTGGCTTGACAGCCCTGCTGGTTTCTTCTGCCTGGGTTTGGACTGTCACAAATGACCCTGCATTGATGAGACCCTCTTAAAGCCCCTCAGCAGGGCTGAGGTTTGACCTGTGTGCAGGGGAGCAGCAGCGTGGGTGCCTCAGCAGACAGGGCAGCAATTGCCCTACACCCACATAGGATGGTTTGGGATGGGAGGGATCTTAAAGCCCACCTTGTTCCAGCCCAACCTTCCATAGCCCAGGTTGCTCAAAGCCCCATCCACAGCCCAGCCTCTCTGTGGCTGAGTGCACAGCATCATCCCATTCCTGGGATAAACCCTGCCTTTCAGACCTTTTCCTTTATATGGAAACACTCATCAAGTCCCTTAAAATATGAACAAACAGGAAATTCTTGATATGACACTAAAATAGAGTCAAAACCCTCGCTGGATTGACACAAAGGCAAACAAAGATGGCCCACGCAAAACCAATGAGAATTTCTGCACATCTCACCAAATAACTCATTTTTTAAAAAGCAAGATTGATGTATCTCTCCTAATTTTGCCCTTCATTGTTCCAAGGAGAGCCTTCCCAAACTTTGGGGCAGTTCTTGTTGTAAGGAAAGGGACCCATATGACAATCTACTTTTTATTTCTAAAAAAAGCAAGTTTTGTGGCCACTCCCTTCCCACAACATTTTTGGTTCATCACCTGTGCCCTTCAGTTTCCAGACAGCAAAACCAAAAAAAAAGGCCCTGGCACAGGTTGGGCAGAGAAGCTGTGGCCGCCCCTGGATCCCTGGAAGGGTCCAAGGCCAGGATGGACGGGGCTTGGGAAGGGGGCAGAAAGGGGTTTGGGCTTTGTGGTCCCTCCCAATGCAAACCATTCCAGGATTCCGTGGTAGAAAGAGGAGTTGCAAGCACGCAGCGCTCTCCTGGTGAGTTTCTGAGGGACCTCCCATCACCATAACCCCACAAAGCCTCTCCTCTTTCTTTCTTGTAGGTCTTCCCTGCCAAAACTACGTGAGGTTTTCACTTCCTTTCAGCAGGGAAATTTGAAGACCTGCAGAGATTCCCTTGTGCCATGCCTGGAGAGGGGAGCACTGACTGATTGATCTGGGTTCCTTCCATCGAGAGCACCAAAGGAGGTACTGAAAGTATCTGTCTTCTGCAAGAAGGTTAATTACAGAAGCTCAGCTTGCACACAGGGGTCCCAGCAGTCGGCACAAGATAAGCAGCCTTGGGAGTATAAATTATTACAGATGATAAGGCAGAATTTCCCCTTAACCAGCTTTGTACATATGTTCCTTAGATTGACTCCAGAGACGCCTGTCATCGGATGTCAAACAAGAAGCAGCAGAAATCACAGAGAATTAACTCCTTGTCTCTTTTGCTTGCGAGCAGATGACACTTTCTCCCTTGTTTGGATTAACAGAACGATCTCAGATCCTAACGAGGCGTGGCTGGCTGACAGGACCTGGGAATCAGCACTGCTGCCTCATCACCCATGTTCAACCACAGCAGGCAGCAAGAGCTCCGGTGTCAGCAGAAAAGGAGGGCTGGGTTAAGCTTGAGGAGTAAGATCAATTCCAGGCACCGTTTGCTGCAGCTTTTGCTGTGCCTACCCCTTCTGTGAGCGGTGCATAAACAGGAAACCACATGGCAGGGAGAGGACTCCAGGCTGGCAAATACAGGCTGAAATCAGCTCACATTGACATCCTTTGTTTATTCATTGCTTTGTTAACACTGTTTATCCTTAGCCCCTTGGAAACATATATGGAACAACTCCTATTTTGCCACCACTGCTCCTTTGCCCCCCCAAAATGTGCCACCACCAACTCCTTGCCTCCAACCATCACCAGCAGCAGCTCCTGCTGACCCAGACCAAAGGGACCTGTGCTTTTGGGGTGCATTTTTGGGATGCTCCACTCCTCCACAAGGATTTCTGCCTAGGATCTTACTGTTAGTTTTTGCTTTCAAGCAGGAATTTCTCTCCTACAAAGGAGCCAAATCTATTTTAAGTCCCTGATCTGCTGAGACACAGCCCACCACAGGACAAACCTCCAGCCTAACGAGGCCCTGCACAGCCAAGATCAGCCCACATTTGGCTCTTGGCAGTTTGTCTTTACCTGGTAGTCTAATCCAAGCCTGAATTCATCCCACTGGAATGAGGAGTTTACACACATTATCAATTTCTTCCAACATTACTAATGTGCCAACATCTGCACTACCCCAAACGTGACTCACTCCTGATGTTCTGTATTTGACAGTCCATCTGTTCCCAAAGCCTTTCCTCCCCATCCCACACATGCCACAATCATCAAGGTAGAATTCCCACTGTCAGCTCTGGGACATCAGAAAGAGATGATACAAAAAGGCCCTCAAATTCCTGCATGTTTGAGGGATTTCTTCACCCAGCTGAGTGCACAGAAGGTCACAGGCTTCTGCTCGCAGCTCCTTCCTTCACATGCCCTTGACCTGAGAGGAGGAAAGCTACTGCAAATGTTTGAGCTGAGAGGAGGAAAAGATTATTATTCCACCCCTTTTTTACCAGCTAAAGAGCTCATCCTCCACAGCTCGATGGCTCAAGGTGGTGAGATGAGGAAGAGGAGGAAGGCTGAGGGGCATTTTACCAGCTAAATTTTACCATTTACCTACTAAAACTATGGGGACAGGCCAGTGAGGATACTCAGACACAGGTTTGGTGCACAGGAATCAGTGCCTGGGGAAGCCTCTGTCAGCTCTGGCCACATCATGGTGTTGCAAACACTTTGCAGGGATTCGTGGCGAGGCTTTTAAGACATGATGAACCAGCAAAGTTTGGAAAATGAGTGCTGAGATCTCTGACCTTCAGCATTCAGAAAGGTAGAGGCCACCTCAGGCATGAGGATTTACCACGCCCCTAGCTCGGTCTTCTGTGGCAAATTGGGATTTGCAGGAGATGCTGCTCTGGGTGGTCCATGAGCCCCAGTTCTCCTGCTGCCCTTCCCCTCAGATGCCTCCAGCAGCCCCAGCTCCTGCCTGCAGCCTTGGAGGAATCAATATTCCCCAGTTTGCTTTCCCCAGTGATGCTGTGATATCACAGACCTCCATCATCCTCCCCACCCTGAGCACTCTGAGTGTCTCCCAGCCTGTCCTGGAAGTGCTTTCGACTGCCCCTCCTGGTACCTGCTCTACCTCCCATTACTCCAACAACCCAAACCACCTCATTACAACTCCAAGCTGAGACAGTTTGGGGCAGGGTCTTTCCAGTTCTCACAGACAACCAACCACACGTGGCTCAAAATCGTACAGCTGCTTGGAGCAGCCAGATGGTTTTGCTTCCAATTTCCTCAGCATTGTGCTCCTTCTGCACAGGGAAAACTTTGTGCTGAGCTCCAGCCACGGAAGGGTCTGCTGGGGGTGGGTTTGTGCTCCTTCAAGGCTGTGCTGGCAAGAGCAGCCCTGAAAGTCCTCAGGTATTCCCAGTTACGTCCCAGATGAACTGGTGTGAACTGGGAAGCCGGGCTCAGGGGGGAGCATTCCAGCCATGCCACCACATGGGGCAGGGCATCATCCTGTCCTCAATTTGCCTGTGGGATCCGAAAGGAATTTTTTTCTATTTCTCTGCCAGGCAGGGGAAAATAAAAACAACCCCAGAGCACTTTGTTGTTGTTTATACTGGACGGGATATTTGTTATATTTAGAAGCCTTTCAGACCCGGATTCAGGGAAACATTACGTATGATTCTTGCTCTGTTTACCCTTCGCTCCATTCCCTCGCTTTTATTGTTCTTCCAGTTTGTGCCTCTTCCAATTTAGGTTACATTTCCCAAGGACCACGGCATAACCTCAGATTTCCCAGGGAAACCAGCACCCTTTGGTCCCAGGGACTGGTTCTGTGGCTCCCAGACCACCTGGGTCCTGCGTAAAGCAAAGTGCTCTCTCGCAGCAGCAGCTCTATTGCCAGCCACCAGTCAGGCAGAAATGCAGAAAATCCTGACTCACAGCCCAAATGACCCTTTAAAGTGGATAATTCACCCCAAGAGAAAGGCATCTTGAGGATGGTGCTCTGTCTAGAGCCCCCAGTCTGCCCCTGCTCCTCCCAAAGAGAGGTTCCCAACACCACCGATGCTGCAGGGCTGGGACCAAGGTGCTGCACCCCCCTGGCTTCTCCACAGCCCAAGGAATCTTTGGTCCTCTTCCCCTCACCCAATTTCTCGGGGAGGGAAGGATGTTGAACATCCCTGCAGCAAAACACACCCAGGCTGTGATACGGTCTCCTAAAACCTTCCCAAAAATGAGCATGTGAAAAATCACTTTATGGACAGAGTCGATGGGAGACCAGTTGACATCCAGTGCCCATTTTCCAGTAAATCATTCTCTTCAATCTAGCTTGAACCCCCAATTTTTTATTTTTTTTAACTCTGTCCCCCATGTTTTGGTGAGGGTGAGGCAGGATGGTGTCCCCAATATCCCCCCTTTGTTGTGCCCTAGCTAGTGCAAGAAAAGCTGCCCTGATTTATCCCATAACAATCTCTCCTACAGGGAGTTTTTACCCTGACACCCAACTGGGAAAATACAGGTAGTTATTTCCTCCTGGTAGCAAAGGCTGTGCACAGTAATGGGGCAATTCTGTGTGTTGTCTTCACCCCCATATAAAGGCAAGTTTATTTATTCATTTTTTCAAGGCCTGGTCCAGAACCCATCGCTTGCTTAAGCTCAAACCTCCTCTCACGGATCCTGGCAGAGCTCCTGTGTGGGTTTAATTCCAAGAGCACAGCCTGGCTCCAAGCTGAGCTTGTGCAGAGCAGCCAGATGCAAAAGGCACTTGGACTCCAGCTAAGCCTGACCTATCCCTTCTGGCCATGGGAAAGCCAGGAACAGATGCTTGGGGCTGGGGCTTTTCTCCCCAAATCTCTCTGATGTTTGATTTGCATTTTCCAGGTTTGCTGCTGTCCCAGAGAGCAGGAAGGAGGGCGTGGTGTTGGGATGCAGGGAGGGGATGAAGGAATCCAGCAGCTTTCTGCCTCTTTGCAAAGATGACTCAGGAAATTTTTGAGGGATTTGTAAGGAATGGGTGAGCTTCAAACACATTCACTGTGATCTCCTTGGCAGCCTTTGCTGCTTTCCATGTTTAAAGCAGCCTTGCTCCAGCCTGGTGAGCTGAAATATAAAGGTGCATGGCTGATCTTACTTCTCCTTGCCCCAGAAGGAGAGGCTGGCTTGGCTTCCTGCACTAACAGCTCTGGAATGGAGTCAGAGCACTCAACCAGAAGACAAACGATGTGCAGGAAAGCTCTGAGGTGACCAAACCTTTGCTGCGCCCACGAAACTCCCCCCCAAACACTCCCACTCTGAAATACTTGAAACGATCAGATCTTTTCCCAATTTTTCTGCCTCTGAGCAGACCTGGATAGGTTTTGGACTTTAAATGGGCTGTGAATTGCCCACGGGGCTACAGATGTGCTTTAAACTCCACGGGGAAGGCACTGGATGCCCATGCCACCTGCCCAGGTTTTTAGAGAGCCAAGCCCCATCCCTGGCATCACTTGGGCACCGACAGCCAGCAGGACACCCATCCTTCACACCCACCTCTCCTCTTGTTCAGGGGGAGAGCCCAGGGGTGTTTCTCCATCTGTAATGACACCATTTTGGCAGGGCATGAACACCCTTTTCCCACCAAACCCCGGGGAGCAGAGCCCAGCTCAGCCCTGCCAGGGGAGCTGGAGTTGGGATGTTTCCTGTTCTCCCCTGGCCAGGGGGCTGCGTTTTTGGATGGCTGGGCTCCAGAGAGGACTGATGGGACAGCCTTTACATGCCACATCTCCACGTGGGGCTGAGGCACCGGGCATGGAGCCAAAGGGACCCGGAGTGACAACCCTGAGCCAGAGGAGTCCCAGCCTGCCAGCCTTCTGTCCCCGTGCTCTTGTTGCCCCTGCAAAGCTTTTGTCAGCACGCACAGGATGTGATGGTCCAGTGTTTCCAGAGATCCAAGGGGGAATGAACCAGAGGTAAAGAGCTGGGGCTGTGCAGGGGATGAGATGCAAAGCAGAGAGCAAGGGAAAAGCTCTGCCCTCCTCAGCTCCTCGGTGTGATTATTGGGAAAACACGGGATTTGGGGACCTAAATGATGTGGAAGATGACAACATCAAAACAAGCCCCTTATCTCTGAGAATGGAGCCCAAAGTTGGGTCCCTGAGTGCTGCTGGGAGCAATTTCCCCATGGTGTTCACAGCAGTGTACATGCATGGGTATGACTGAGCCCTGGCTGCACCTCTCCCCCCAGAGAGGGAGGAGGGACCACCCCAGGGACTTACAGATGTGGGATTATCACCCTGATCTCCCTCCCTCCCTCCTGCTGCCCTAATGTTGCCCTAAGGTCTTCCACTCCAAGTTCCCCTCCTCCAAAAATGCTGGATTTCAAAGCAAATCCCCCTGCCAGCATCTCTGTTTGTACAGTATCAAGCGCTGATGCCATTTAACAACCCTCTCCCTTTTCTTGACGTTATCTTAAGCAGCTCTGCCAAATCAAGCAAACCCGCTGCCCAGAGCGTGTTACTCCTCATCTTTCCCTCCTCTCCTCACAACCACTGCCATTACCACCCCTCAGAGGGACCAAAGTACAAATAATCCAGCCTCTGCCACTTGGACTGGCTTTAATCAAAGGATTGGCCAGGTTTTCCACTGCGTGGGACAGCTCATTAACAACTTCACACCCCTAAGAAAGGGGCGGGGAATGATGTTATCCATGCTGGTCCCCGGTGTTCTGCACCAGGGACAAGTTTTATTTTGGTGAGGAACAAAACAACAACAAGATTATAGCTATAAAATCAAAAGCTTTCCTGGGCTGAAAGGGCTCAGAGATCGGCAGGAGTGTATTTGTCAGAGGGGAGATTAGAGCCTAATGAAGTTTGTCTTTGTGCGTGGCTGTTTCTCTCTCTGTTTTGGGGGGGTCTTTGTAAAAGCCAGGCTTATTAAAATGCAGGCAGAACCCCACACAAAAGACATTTCTGAGGGTCCAAAGGCGGGCTGATTAATGCAGAGGTTTTGTCCAGAGCATGCCAGTTTGGGGAGGTTTTGGGGTATTGTTTGGGGAGAAGAAAGCAAGCCTCACTGATCATTTTCTTCTTGAGTTTTAATCAGAGCAGCTGAAGCAAGCAGGTGCTGCGATTCAGGGCCCACCAAAAGGAGGGGAGGGACACATCACAGGGAGCAACTCATCTGCATGAGGGAGTTCTGCTGTTTTGGCTTGTTAAATTGCATTGCAGCAGCCTCGGGTCCTCCAGCAGGGTGGCAAGAAGCTGCTGGAGAAGCGTCATGTGGGCACACACACCAAAAGTCAAAACCTGCTGCAACAGGTTGGCATCAACAGCCAGCAATTTGAAACAGAGCATCTCCCAGGGCAGTGGGCACGGCCCCAAGGCTGCCAGAGCTCCAGGAGGGTTTGGATGATCCTCTCAGGGACACGGTGGGATTTGGGGGATTTTGTTCTGTGCAGGGCTTCTTCCTGCCCTCAGTTTATCTGTGGGACTTGCTGATCCTTCCAGCAAGTTATTCTATGATCCACCTCCTTCCATGATCTCTGAGAATGCCAAAGCTGTTGGCATGGAAGAAAACAAAGGGTCGTGGCAGAGCTCCTCACGTGCAGAACAGCTCTGAGCTCTTCACTGCTTCCAAAACCACAGCAGGGTCAACACCCAACGCATGGGGACAGCGAGGAGCAGCACCTGCAGCAGCAGCACAGCTCCAAGGGGATGCTTCACCTCAGCAGGGTCCTGACACTGGGAAGAGACAATGCTGGCACTCTACACAGCTGGAGCTTTCGCCCAGCCCTCAAGGGCACGGTGGCAGTGACAGCAGTGACAGCAGTGGCAGCCCAAGCACGCTGGCTTGGGTGTGGGAGAAGGGGGCAGAGCTTTACCCCTTGGCCTCCTGAAGCACCTCCGTTCACGTCCAAGGAAAAGCAAAGGGGTTGGATCCCATCAAAGTCCTCGCTTGCAAGAGACGTGCAGATCTCCACGGGGCACTTCCAGAGTGTCCCCTGCCTCTCAGCCCACAGGGGAGAGCCCAAAGCCACCTTCTGGCTGGGAATCCTGCCCAAGGCTCCTGCTCACAAGGGTTTCTCCAGCGTGACTTGTTTGCTGTTGGCAGCAGAGCCCTTGGGAGTGTTTACTCAAGGGCAGCTTCTATTAACCAGCTTTTGACACTTTGACAACAGAGCTGGGTCCACCCAGCTGCCTTTTTTTCCACGCTGCTCGCACGTTTGCACCTGCTACACTATGAAAACTATGAGAAAAATGTCCTGTGTTTTCTTATGAGGTTTTTCCTTCTGAGAAGACGTGGGAACTGGTCCCACGCTGCCTCAGCCAAGAGAAGAGTGGATGGAGGGTAAGCACGGAGGAGGACACAAGTGGAGGAGGGAACAGCAAGCCCTGGGAACTGACCAGCACCGAGAACCGAGGGGAAAGCATCCCAGAGAGGGATGGCTGCCAAGTCCCTTGGTACTAATTCTTCTCTTTATGCTCAATCTGAGCTGATTGCAACAAAACCCGACTCTGATGGCCAGGAAAAAACACCATGAGCTGCCCCCTGTTATTAATTCACACGAATTATGATCCTGTGAAGTATCTGATGGCTGTGCAGAAGCACAACAAGTCATGGCAATAAAGCTCCCTGTAAATGTGTTATGGAACAGCACCCAAGCTGTTCTCAGAGCCCCAGAGACAGTCACAGCACCCACTTGAGCTAGAACAAATGTGTGGGTTATGGTCACTAATGTCTCCAGTCAAACCTCCTTCACGTGCAGAGCAGAAAACAGCAAAAGTCTTTATTGTTTGAAGAAAAACCATCACACCCCATGGGCAAGGCAAGCCAGAAGCTGAAGCTGAGCTAAAACTGCTTAATAAGCCTGATGGTTTTCATCTGTGCTCAGGGGATATTTTAACTGCAATCAGGGGGGCTGAGTCTGGCCAGAGGAGTCCAGGGAAGAGAAGAAACAGCTTCTCTCCCCCCCATCCAGAGGCTGGAAACACCTTGAGACCTCACAAAATCTTTATTATTATTATTATTGCACTCTTCACATTGCAACACTGCTCAAGCACATAGGAATACGTGTTCTGTCACAGCTCACATATAGGAAATGCTGTAATGAATTGAAATTTGTATGAAAATAGCATAAAAACATTCCTGGGATAGTGTATCCCTCATTGTGTTGGATGCACTAAAGGAGGGACCCCTTGGTCAGACCCTTGGTCAGCAGTGAATGGGACAAGGGAAGGAGCTCCAGCACTAAGGGGCACCTTTGACTTGTTTTCCCACAGGTTAAAAGGGGATCAGCTGCCTGGCAAAAGCCAAATAACATCCTGGGAGGATGTTTCCCACCCCAGAGCACACAGAGCTTTGGGGTTATGCTGAAGGGTCAATAAAAAGAGTGAGGTTTTAGAAGTGGTGCCTGATTGCCATGGAATTCAGGTGCTGTTTGAAGGCCAGCATTCCCAGGTCTGTGGAAAGGTTATCCCAGGGCTCTGGACAAATCCATGAGGGACAGCGATGGTCCAAGGAACTCAGGCATGGATAAATCCCTCTCTCACAGGGAAAAGCTACAGCTGGGAACATGGAATATCAGCTAACTTAAAATGGATTTATATTTATATATATCTGAAGGAGAAATATTCATATACATAAATATATTTACTCACAGGCCCCATTGCCACAATATAACTGCTATTGAGGATTTTACCCATATCCAAGGAATCACAGACTATCCCAAGCTCAAAGGGACCTACAAGGATGATCGAGTCCGAAAAGGAAAGAAAGGCTGGATATTTATGGTAGGTGCTTAGTCATCCCAGCTAGGGTTTTCTCCACATTTCGAGGAGGACTTGAAGCTCTGTCCATCCAAAGGCAGGAGGAATATGAGGATTATCCAAGGGGATTATCCATGGGGATTATTTCCACCTTTTCCCTGAGGCTGTCAGCAGGATGAACCATGGCCCCAACCAGATGCCCTTATGGGATGCTCTGGGGCCCCAAGCCCATCCTTGTCTCCGACTGGCCACGTCCTCCAGCCCCAGAGCCCACCAGATGGTGCTCTCGGTATGAGTTAATGCCGAGTCAATTCGTGCCTTCTCCTTCCACCGAGAGACTCCAGCACAGGTGGGGTGTGGAGAAACACCACCAGGAGCGACAGATTCCTGTGCTTTCCTAGAGACCCACGTGGATCTTGTGGCTTCATCCTAGGCGTGACGTGGTCCCAAAACCAGACACGGGTTTCTGAAGGCCCTGGAGGTGATGGTGGGTCACGGGCTCTGCCAGCCACCTTCCAGCCCTAATACAGTCCCAGTTGTTGTACCATGGTGGTGAGCTCATTGGAAACCCTCTGGTGCACCATTTCCTTGAAGGGCCACTCCAGGGAGCCACTTTTTAGAGATTCTCTGGAGTGGTGACTCGCAGCTGGCTGGGACATCAGAGGTGTCTGGTGTTTCTGCTTGCTGTAACAGGGAGAGGCTGCACAGGGGTCTCCACCACCACGAGCTTGTGCTGCAGGTTCTGATGAGCTCTGGGGTCCCTTTCAGCCTTTGTGTGTGCCCAGTTTCCATGGGAGGAATGCCTGCAGTCCCCCTGCCCTTGGCACACCACGGCACTTGTAATTACAGCAGCTCTGCAGAACTGGGCTAATTGTAGTGCTGCTCCTCCGGTTGTTTCCTCAGCCCAGCAGGATGGCCTGTTCTCCTTCCATGCTTCCAGCTTAACGAGGCTCTCTTTAATTTCTCCTTAATAAAACTTGGGGCAAAGGGGAGCATTTAACATGCAGTTAAATAAAGGCCAGAAAGGGCACCACGCTGACCCACTTCCTAAAAAGCAAGTGCCTGTTCTGCAGCCGTCCCTGGGATGTCAGCAGCCAAATCAAACCTGAGGCACAGAAGCCTGAAGGCTGAGAACCCCAGCAGCCAACCCAGTGGCTTGTGTTTGCTCCCAAGAACGTGCTTTTATCACTGAGCAGCCGGAAAAGGGGGAGCATTAAAGGCTCCCCACGTGGGGAAGCCACAACCATTTATGCCCGTAATGAGTTTTGCTGCCTCTGAGCAGAGCACAGTTAATAACAGATCATAAAGCGGGTTTACCACCCCAATTGCCAGTCTCTGAAGGTTACTAAAAGCCTGTTCAAATGAGCAAAGTCAGATCTGCCACTTCCCTCGTGCTTCAGTGGAAAGCTCTGGTTTTGCCCTCATGGGGGAAAATCAGGAGGGGAGCAAATGGGGCCAGCCTGCTTTTGCCCAAAATCACTTATATTTGACTGATGATCCTATTTCCTTGCTCCATCCTGAGCTGTCCCATCAGCTCCTTAACTGATTCTAAAACTTCCTTATTTTATTAAAACTCCTTATAAAGCATCTCCACACTGGCCAGGGTTAATCCAGCCCTGGGTGCTGGGGCTGCCCCAACCCTGGAAGTGGCCAAGGCCGGGCTGGATGTGGTTTGGATGCCCAACCTGTGCCACAGCCTCCCCACCCTCACAGGGAAGGATTTCTTCCTAATATCCAATCTAAACCTCCTCCAAGGGTGGTGCCCAGAGGAGTGCCATTTCTCCTTGTGGAGAAGCCAGCTCCATCTTGCACACACACTTTTCCATTTACAGCCAGAAAGGGATAAAAAAAACCCAAACAAACAAAAAAAAGAGCTCCATTTCCATTGTTCACTGGGTGCTTTGATTTCTCTCCATTTTCCTTGCCTTTGTCTGTGTGGGAATGTGCATTTGTGGGAACACACAGCATATTTTAATGGTTTCTGCAGTTGTTTAGAGAGTCCCCTTCTGCAGCCTCATGGACCACCATGGGATGAGAAACTGGGGTGGAGGACGCAGAGAGACAGCCTTGTGCAAATCCAGCATCATCTCTTTGGAGTCCTTGGGGCTCCCACGGCAGCCAGAAGCAATTGTGGGGAGAAGGGGGCTGTGCTGGCTTGATGTCAGCACTCCCCAAGCCAAGCACTCCTGGAATTACAACACCCAGTGTCCGACCTCTTTGTGGAAGGCTCACAGCAGCTCCTCCACAGCAGCACTTGGGCCATCCACTCCCAGCAGTGCCAAAATCAGAGCCCATCCCACCATGCCAGGCTCTGATTTCCTGAGCACACCCAGCCCAAGGCCTGGCTGGATGGTGCTTGCAGCAACCTGGTCCAGAGGAAAGCGTCCCTGCCTGTGGCAGGGGGTGGAATGGGGTGGTCTCTGAGGTCCCTCCCAACCCAAACCATGCTGGCATTCTCTGAAGACCAGCACAAGAAAGAATGACCACGTGACAGTTTGCAGCTCTGAGATTTGCAGCCCTAAAAAAATCAGAACTGGATAATCAAAAGGCTTCTTCTTACCTCACTCCACCTCTGGATGTGCCACGGGGTGCTGAGCCTCAGCAATCCTTCTGGATTTGTGAAGTGGCTCCTCGATGTGATTTGGGAGCTCTGCTTACCTTTTTCTCCCTTCTCTCTAAGGCAACGTGGGTGAAGTCAATGGCAGTGCCCCCTCTGGCCAGCTCTCCTGTGCCTTCCCTGTTAATTGGAGATATCCCCTTCCCAAAGGGACCTCTGCGTGCCTGGGAGAATCCTCTTCCTGATTTTTCCCTTCTCGGCATGGCTCTGAGAAGCATGTCCCTCTACCTCTATTTTCCTCCAGCTGTCCTCCTTTTTCCCTCCCCTCTTGCCTTCCTCCCTCCCCCATCATCTTCTAGCAAAGTTACTATTTTCACAGCAAAGTCAGAAGGCACCTTGGGTGGTTTTCCAGTCCAACCTCCTGCTCAGAACAGGGCCAGACTCAGAGCTGGATCCCCAGTTTTGCCTGTGGTTGTGAACTCTGTGTTGCAATGATGAGCACAGATGTGAGGCCAGGCTGTGCTGAGGACAAACCATGGCAATTCCCACAGCAGTTTTTCAGCTGGAAATTCTCATTCATCTGACTTGTGGGAGAATTTTGATTTTGAAGGAGTTGGGCAGAAAAACCTCAGAAACTTTTATGTTTGAACCCAAAAGCTCCATTTCATCTGTTTCATACTGGTTATTCCACCCTTTCCTGCCATTCTGATGCCCTTAGTTGGCATGACCTTACCTGGCATTTAGAATAAATGGCCCACTTCAGTCAGGTCTCTCCCGTGTTTCTGACTCAGCATTTCACAAGAACTCCCAGTCAGTGTAAAAGCTTTGACTTTCCTCCCCCATCTGGAACAGAAGCAAATAGAAAACCATGAGGACATTTCGTTCGGACAGGAATTTGACTTTCTGGATGGCTTTCATTGCTGTCAAGAAGGGTGGCTGGCTGGGACAGCCCATCAAAGCTTTGGAAGTGCATCCAAAGGCTCTAAGCTGGCAGCGTGTCCCCCCCAGTCCTTGCATCCACTGCCAACATCGTGAGGATGGGATTTTCCAGGGTCCCCTCAAAGAACTGAATATACAGTTCCCAGAATGCCTGAGGTCTCTCTAATTCTGGTGGAGTCCTTTTGAAGAGCCCCAGCCCTTTTTCTGGTTGTTTTTCATTCTGCTTTAGATAACCAGAGTGAGCCTCTCGCTCATGGGAAGCATTGTTCTATGTGTCACCTCCCACCAAGAAAAGTGAAGAAGAGGGGGGAAAAAGCCACATGAAGATATTTAAACAAGGAACTGGAATGTCTACAGACTGCTGGGAGGGTTCATTCTTAATTCACATATCCCTATTTACTGTTCAAATCAGCTACTTAGCTATTTATGGCATTATAAGCAACCACTCTTGGTTTCTGCTCAGCCCCAGACGGATGGTTGGCCCACATGTCTCATGCTGTACTTAAGCAGGATGGGAAAAAAAGAAAACCAAACCAGAAAAGAAGAGACCAGCCCCTTTTGGATGGGCACATCTGGCCCCCATGTGCAAGCCCAGCCTCGGGGAGAGCCTGCTGACAGAGAAAGGCTGCTTGCTGTGGTTCTAGAGAAGCTGCTGGAGAGGTTGGGGATACCCAGGCACATCCACTACAGACATGGGTGTAAATGCACACAGAGAGAAGAGAAAGAAGCAAGAAAGAGCTTTCTGTATTTCCTTTCCTGAAGCTTGAAGAGCCCACGTGGCCAGATGCAGATCCCTGACTAATTGTGGGGCAGGGATGCTGTTCCTTGGGTTATCTGGATGGGCAGAGACTGGGGAGCAGAGAGGGACTCCAAAAATCCTGGGGTTTGGCAGGGCAGGTCCTGGGACAGAAAGCAGAGTCACAGAATGGTTTGGGTGGGAAGGGACTGACCTTAAAGACCACCTTGTCCCAAACCCCCTGCCATTGGCAGGGACACCTTCCACCAGCCCAGGGTGCTCCAAAGCCCTGTCCAACCTGGCTTTGGACACTTCCAGGGATCCAGGGGCAGCCACAGCTTCTCTGCCCAACCTGTGCCAGGACCACACTACCCTCGCAGGGAAGGATTCCTTCCCAGTATCCCACCTAACCCTGCCCTCTGGCAGTGGGAAGCCATTCCCCCCTGCCCTGTCATTCCAGGACCTTATCAATAGTCTCTCTCCATCTTTCTTGGACCTGGAAGGCCACAATCAGATCACACTGAAGCTTCCTTTTCAAGGTGATGTGAAATGATGGAGATATTTATGTGAACTCTTTTTTCCTGTATGTGAACATTCTAACCTGCCCACAGAGCTCAGCTCCTGGTGAGGGGAGAGACATAAACCCTTTGTGATCCAGCCTGTGCCCTGCAGCCCCAAACCCAGAGCTGGAGCCAGCAAAGTCTGTCCTCCTGTGGAAAGGGGGTGCCTGGAGGTGCCCCCCCTCAGTTTCAAACCCACCATCAGCCTTTCAGCACCTCCTCCTGTAACTCAAGACCTCCAATTCCCATATTTTGCAGGGACAGAACAAACAAAGCTCTGAGGGATGTTGCTGCCAACCAGCAGCACATCCTTAGCCTGCTATTAGTTTGGATGGCAAGCAAAATAGGCAGGAATAAAACAAACTTGTCCCCGTGCTCCAAAGAGTCATCTCCCAAGGAACCAATGCTCACTTGGGTGCTGGGAAGGGATTAAGCCATGAGCAAAACCTCATGCTTGGCTGGTGCCAAATCCTTGTCCTCTGAGCCTGGATACACCAGAGCACAGAACAGCCACTTCAAGGAGTATTTTCCCATGGGGGGACCATAGATTTGCTCACTGCAAGGCCAAAAGGCATCCATATATTTCTGCAAATTGGAATTTTTGTGGCGGTCTGGGGGATAAAGCACTTGGTTTTCCTTTGGCTTTCATGTTGGAGGTGAATGTCTGATGTCCCTGCCTCTTCCTGAACCCTGTTCCTTGGGAGATCTGCTGCCTGGCCCATGCAGTGACCCCTGCAGCAAGGAGAATTAATCCTCCCTGCCATGCAAACACACAGAGCAAATCCCAGAGGAGCAGCCCTGAGGAACTGGTGGTGTCTGGAGGAGCACATCGAGCACAGAGCCAAGAGATCTCAAGTGATGGGGCAGCCTCAGGAGCCAGTGACACTCACATTTCCCCTCATCCCCAGCTGGCCATGGACCATCTCCCAGCCCTCCCCATGGAGGGTGCAGCTCTGTGGATACTGTGAGTCCTGGCTGCTTGCTGTCCTCTGAGAGATTTTGGGTGGGATGGGGATGCCACAGCCCAGCTACTGCCCTTTGCAGGGGTCTCACCAATCTCCTGTTTTCCAACACCAAAATGGGATGGGTGGAAAGATGTGCCAGTTCTTTGGGAGCCCAAGGGACAAACTGGTGTATATGGAGATTCCTGTAGGAGAGAGGCCAGACAGGGAGTAGAGGAGGGGCTGGAAATGGAAAAATGGTGGAAAATAAAATAAAATAGTGGGTTTGGAAAATGTTACAAAACACCACTCACTTTCTTCCACAGTCTGTGTCCAGTTCTGGGCCCCTCACTCCAAGGAGGACATTGAGGGGCTGGAGTGGGTCCAGGGAAGGGAAGGGAGCTGGGAAGGGGCTGGAGCAGCAGGAGGGACTGAGGGAGCTGGGGGGCTCAGCCTGGAGAAAAGGAGGCTCAGGGGGGACCTTCTGGCTCTGCAACTCCCTGATGGATCCAGGATGGGCTCTGCTCCCAGGGAACAGGGACAGGAGGAGAGGGAATGGCCTCAGGCTGGGCCAGGGCAGGGGCAGGTGGGATATTGGGAAAATTTCTCCCTGGAAAGGGTGGTCAGGCCCTGGAAGGGGCTGCCCAGGGCAGGGATGGGTCCCTGTTGCTGGAGGGATTTAAAAGCCATGTGGATGTGGCACTTGGGGACATGGGGCAGTGGTGGGGAAACAATTGGACTTAATGATCTCAGAGGGCTTTTCTCACCTAAACAATTCTAGGATTTAAATAAGAAACCTTTTTTTTCTCTGATTTTTCAAAGTACCTGAAAATGATCTTTCAGTAAGGCTGCAATAAATACCGAGGAGTCTCAAATATTTTCATTAGAAGCTGCCATTTGTTGTAGAAACAAGGGGAAAAAATTCCAATCCATGCTCAAAGCCTATATTTCCCCTGGCAAAGCCCAGAACAACTTTCAACATTCCCTGGAAGTTTTACAAGTCAAACCATTTTAGCCTGAAATACCACATTTCTGCAGCACCTACTGATACTGAGCATGCTGTTCAAATAAGCCAGCTCATATCCTTGAATGAGCAGCACAAAATCATGGAATCATTAAGGCTGGAAAAGACCTCTAAGATCATCAGGTCCACATATTATTTACTGCTGGCTTTTTCCAGGGACAGGAGCATGGTTCCATAAGGGCATTAAAGCAGACATTTCCTGATTATTTGTACTTTTTTATATACTATAGAACACCCAGTAAATGACCCCAAACCCCATGTTGTTAAGAAGTTCCATGAGTATTACACTTTCTTTTCTTTAGATCAGGCCATAACTCTTGCAGCAGGGGGAAATTTCTGTGGCTAGAAAGGATAATGAAGACCAGGGTTTGACTAAAAGGTCCTTTTATGCCCTTGGATGGATGCTGTGGATGCTGCTTGGGAGCAGAAGGCTCTTTTGGGAGTCCGAACCACAGAATCCCAGAATGGTTTGGGCTGGAAGGGACCTTCAAGCCCACCTTGCTCCACTCTCTGCCATGGGCAGGGACACCTTCCACTAGCCCAGGTTGCTCCAAGCCCTGTCCAACCTGACCTCGGACAGGGAGGGGTAGGCAGGCTTTGTTCATATGCAAATTTCTTTGCATTTTCAAAGACAGTGGAGTTTCCCCCACTTTCCTCTCACCCTAAGTTTGACTCAGCCAAAAGCAGAAGCAACTGGATCATGCAGAACATACACAGGCGTCAAGGGATGTCAGGTTTCCAAACCCCTGCCCTAAGCTATGCACAAATCTGGGAATCAGCAGTTTGCAAGATAGAGAAATTCCTGGGGATCATCCAAAAGAAAAAAACCAAACCATTCTCCCATTACGAGTGGCCTGAAACCAGAGCTGGAAATCCAAACCCCTTTACGAGTGCGCTGCGGTTTGGATGAGACGCCCCGAGTCTGCATCAGCTGATTCCCATTTTGATGCAGGAACCCAAAGCAGAGCTGTTTCACAACACTGCTTCAGAGGGGCTGAAAAACTCCTGCGAGTGACAGATCCCCCAGTGTTTTCCTGCTTGCAAAACAACTGCATGTCCCGCTCTGAGCCAAGAAGCGCGAGCACCGCTGGCAAAACCTGTCACCCTCGAGTCTAGGACCATTTTTCAATGCAGTCATGAGCCTTTCCCAAACCCAATTCCCAACCAAACCACACCAGGGCAGTTTTCCACAGCTTTCTTGGAAGTTAGTTGAAGCACAAAGTTCTGCACCCTCTTGGAAGGCTGGTTTGGGCGGAGTGTCCTGCCTTTGCTTGGCTCCCCTTCCACTTTGCTTGGCTCCCCCTTCCACATACTGTTCCAGGATGGTTTGCAAGCTGCAAAACAGTCCCATTTGCAAGCTGAGCAAAGTTTTAATTACTCCCAGAATTTTGCCTGGAAGGGAAGAGCCAACCATAGAGGCAAACTGAAAGACAGTAGGTTTAAATTAGATAGGAGGCAAAAATTCCTTCCTGGGAGGGTGGGCAGGCCCTGGCACAGGTTGGGCAGAGAAGCTGTGGCAGCCCCTGGATCCCTGGAAGTGTTCAAGGCCAGGTTGGACGGGGCTTGGAGCAGCCTGGGCTGGTGGAAGGTGTCCCTGCCCATGGCAGGGGGTGGGATGGGATGGGCTTTAAACTCCCTTCCCACCCAAACCAGTCTGGGATTCATATGAATCAGATAATGAGGGAAATTGCTCTCAGTTCATGCTCCCAAACACACAAGCCAGAGTACCGTGGCAGAAAGCAAACCTAAAGCACTATTTGCATTATAGGAATGTTCTGTAAAACACAGAACAATTTCCTGGCAGCTTTCTCTCCAACTCTGTGTCCTCCTTACATACCCTGCCTGCACATAACCTGCCCCCCTCCACGCCCAGCCTAACAAGGACCTTTGCCAAATGATACTCCTGGTCATATCTGGAGGATAAGGCATGCAAAGCTCGGGGGCATTCAAATAAAGATTGGAAACCATTTCCTTACAGGAAGGAGCTATCCCAGTTTGTCTTCCCTTCCGCTTGATTATACAGCTCAGATTAGGGAGAGTCAGGAAATTACATCGTCTTAGGAAAAATAATAATCATTAAAAAAAAACTTAATAGGAAAAAGAAGAATATCAAGGAAAAGGAAATTTTTTCATTTCCTGCCAAAAACAATCCCACAATTTCTTTGAGGTTTCAAAGGCTTGGTTACATTTCTTTCTTTATTTTCTTTTAAAGTCCCACCTAACCAGTACCACTTTGCAGATGCTCTTTGTTTTTAAACAGAACATGGGCCACTATAGAAAGGTGCAATATTTTCATCCAATTTAATATTTTAATATTAAATATGGATGGATACTGACAGAGAAACCAAAAGCCAACACTTGGCCCATCATAAATCCTGATCACTGTTGAGAGGACTAACTTGGGTCTGTGTACAGAACCATCAGAGAATGGTTTGGGTTGGAAGGAACCTTAAAGACCACCCAGTTCCAACCTCCTGCCATGGGCAGGGCCACCTCCTACTAGCCCAGAGCCATTCTCTGCTCTGAGCACAGACCAGCCTTTCTGGGTAATAAGGTAGGAAGAAAAAGGAATCACCATCAAACATGTTGTACCTAAATGCAGAATTTATGATTCCACAACCAACTGTTGGCCGGTCAGCACAGACAAACCTGCTGTTTTGCCTCTGCTCCTGACAAAACTCGGTGGGGAAGAGGGAGAGAGAACCAAGCTCTTTGATGGGTGGAGAGAAAACACAGCTGAATTATCTATTGGCAGGTAATTCAGATTCACCACACCATGGGAATGGTGGGACCAGGTGGGTGAAATACATTCACCAGCATGATTTATGTGTGGCTTTGGAAGAAGACCCTCTCTGACAGGCTCAGTCTGACTCAACCTGGACTGTCCTAGCACTGCAGTTTACACATGAATATGATTTTCCTCTTGCACCAGCCCAAGTCAGCTGTGTGCTGCCCTCGTTTGTGCCTCACCAAGGACACACAGACCTGACACAAGGCACCACCTCCAGTGCCAGGGAGCTCTGCCAGCTCCAGCTGGCCAGCAGCACAGGAGGGAGCAGCCCCCAACTTTCTGACCAGCTCTCCTGGCCGAAGCCTGTGCAGCTGTTCTACTCCTGACAAACATTCACCCAGCCCCTTTGATGTTGCTGCTGCCCTGCCCTTTCGAAGGAGAGGAATGTGGCCTGAGCATCCCAGTCCCAGGGAAGAGGGATTCCCATCCCACAGCTCCTCTGAAACCCGTGGGCAATCCCACTGGCTGTGGGTTTGGCAGTGGCCCTTCAGTGTTTCCCTGTAACAGGAACACCCTCAGCTCTGTGATTTAACAACGTATTAAGGGCTGTGCTTTGCTGGCTGGCCTGGGGTGATGGGGCAAGGCAGGCTAGGAGGGCTGGGGGTGTTCACCTGGAGAAGAGGAGGCTCCAGGGAAATCTCAGAGCCCCTTCCAGTGCCTAAAGGGGCTCCAAGAGAGCTGGAGAGGGACTTGGGACAAGCAGTTTTTGCCACCTCCTTCCCCAAACAGCTCCCAGCCTTCCCCCCACACTCCTCTGCCAGCCCTGCTGCTGCAACCCACCACCCAAACAAGCTCCTGGTTGCTCATTTTAAACATCCCTCCCTTGGGAGTGCTCCTGAGAGAGGAATGTTGGAGCAACACCCAGCAAAGCCTTTATGAAGCTTTGGCACGTGGGCATTTGAGACAGGATGGAGAAAACGTGTCTCATCCCTCATTTAACCGGTGTCTTCAGGCTGGGTGAACACAGGGCATCAGTTTGGTTTCTTTTGTTGTTGCTGGAGATCAAAACCAACCCAGGAGCATGGCAGAGGGTCCCCAGTGTCCCCAGGGAAATGGGAAGGGGTCAAAGCAGCATCATTAGCACACCAAAGTACCACACACCAGCTCCCACACCCAAAGCTGGGTGACCCAACCCAGCAAGCTCCTCTCCCTCCTTCCATCCCCTCCAAGAGGAGCCCAAGAGGGTCCCTTTCAGCAAACACCCCAACACAGCAAATATTTTCAGCAGGGTAAATCAGTGCAGCTTGTGTCAGTGGAACCACAGGGCTCCTTCTGACCTGGTGACACTGCTTGTCCTAACCTCATTTGTGTCTTTGGAACACCAGCCTCACACAGCAAATATATCCTATAGAGCAAACCACGGCTCCACATCCCAGCCAGTCCCCTCTCCAGTGGATCATTCCCCATGTTCCAACACTACCAGATTGCCATGTAAAACATCTCAACCTTCTTTCAAAAGTTCAGCCTTAAGACAAGCTTAAATCCTAAAAACCTTATCAAGCAGTGGCAGAATTTCCAGATCCATAAGGAATTCTTTCAGCTGCCTCGTGGGGCAGGCAGAAGGTTATTCTGCAATCCCTCATGGACCATGGAGAAGTGTGTGCTCCTCCCAAGGCCTGGGCACCATCCATCCCAACCCACCACTCAAGAACAGCTGGAGCACTGACACAGCCTTGAAAACCCTATTTGCTTTCCTAGTTTAAACATTTAATATTATATATTAATAGAAGTATTATTTAATATTCTACCCCTTCTTCAAGCAGCATCAGGTGTCCTGGAAGATATATAAGCTGGTAGATAGCAGTGGTTTCTTGACCTTCTCTACACCACTCACTCTTTCAAAAACCCACCCTACTCTGCTCCTCAGCAAACTAAACAGCCCCAATCTGTTTAACCCCCTGCTCCTGTGGAAGGCTTTCCAAGCTCCTCATCCTCATTTCTGCCTCCCCTTGCTGGCCCCGCTCCAGTCATGTTTCCATCAGGCTGGGGCACAGGAATGCTTCCCAGGGTGACAGTGCTCCTGTCAATGGCAGGATGTCATCTGGATGCCCTCAAGGTTGCTCTCCAACCCTTAAAGTAGCGAAACACCTCCTGGAATGGGAGGTGTAGCACCTGGGAATAACCAGGGTTGATGGTACGAGTTATTCCAGGACAGTGTAAAGCTGGAAATTTCTACCATGGGAGGAAGAGGTGAAAGAGCCAAACCTGGCTCTGGGATGGTCATTTTGTGGTTCAGAGTCAGAGAGAGGTGGGGAAAGGACCATCTCCCCTACACCCTGTGCCATAGGTAGCAAATATCCCAGTGCCCCCATTTGGGGTCTCTTTACTAATGGTCTGCAGCTGAAATTGAAAATGTTCCTTCTGGAAGGTGAACACCACAGCACTTGGCAGCATCCGTGAGGTGTGACAGCTGCTGGCACATGGGGACCTTGGGGGACTTCAGTTTCAGGAAAGGGATGGGTTTGGCAGCCCTTCAGTCCCCGGTGGCTGCTCCATCAAAAGCATTTGGCCATGCAGCCTCCCTAGAGGCGTGGAGAACATTTCCCACTTCCACAGTCATTTTACCTGTTCTTCCACTAAGAAAGCAAACCAGTTTTGAAGGAATGAAATGAAACCAAAAGCAAAGTCATTTTGCTTTTCTCACAAATCCTCTTTCCCCTTTTTCTGGTGAGGAGATGGAAAATTGTACGGGAAGTGGAAGACAAAGCGTTATTTAGAATAGCAATGAAAAACTGGAAAAACCACCCCAGCTTAATCCAAGAGAGCTGAATTCCCACACCTCACCTCATCCCTCCAAGCCCCTCGCCCTGCAGGGATCTGGATATTCACTCCCCCTGCAGCACCATGGCAAAGGCAGAGGTTGTGGATGGAAGAATGGGAAGCAGGAGGGAATTGGATGCCCTGTGGGACTGGGATGGCTGTGAGCTTCTCACAGCTCATCGCTCCGCAGCACACGGGCTGGGGGGCTCCATCCAGGAAACATCCAGCCTGGAGATCCTCCATCCCAGAATGGAATGTCCCAGCAGTGTCTGCTGGGCAGGGACAACACCCTGGGATGGGACACACACACTCACAAGCCCTGGCCATTGTACAGTCACCCACAGCATGAGCTGTTCCCATGACAAACTGCTGGGCTTCTCTAAAGGGTAACAAGCCTTCCCATGAGAAGACCACACAAAAGAAATCAAGGACAGAGTCCAAGACCAGGCAGGACCTAACCAGTCCAACTTCAATTCCAGTGTACCATCCAACTGGCCTTCATCCCACGATGGGAAGTGCTGCTCAATTGAGTGGAACTCCAGCACGTCAGCAGGGTGGGCTCTCCCACCTCAGACAAGGCAACACCCCCGAGATGGAACACCCAGCAGATGGGCTTCTGCTGCCCCATGGCTCTGGGGCCAAGCCACGACAGCTGCTGCATCCATCCCTGAGACACCACTGAACAACCAGAGGGAGTTTTCCAACCCATCACCACTCTGCCTCAGAGTAGAGGGAATTCTCTAACTCTCCGTGCACGTGCAGATTTTATTTTCCCCTTCTTTTTCAATGACATGTTCCATTAACTGCCTGCACCTCCTGGTTTGCTGAAGACTGGCTGAGGTTTCCACACTGCAGAAGGAAATAAAGCGGTGATCTATTCTCATTTACAGTTGCCACGGGATGATGCAAAACTTAATCAGTTGTTTGTGAAATGCTTTCACTAGCTGGGAAAAAAAGGCTGGGGGAAAAAGCAATCCCTTGCTGAAGATAAATTTCCAGCCCATCACCCTCTTGATTTTCTTTTAAATAAGTGCCTGGGGAAGTGGGAGCCCTCCAAGTGTGTCCAGCTGGTGACAGCCCTGGGCTCTCTGCTCCAGGAGGCTCCCAAACTCCTTCCAGCAATGCCATTGCTGCTGGCCCTCCCCACTGGTCCCCAGACCATAGGGTCACTGTTCTGACCACACACAACCCATCTGCAGGCAAAAGAGCCACTCCTGAGGGCCAGGAGATCTCCCTCTGCCTTTGCCCGTGGTGGCATCTCAGCAGGTGCTATTTGAATCAGAGACCGTGCCCTGAAGTTGATCCCCTCAGCCTTCCCTTGGTTGGCTTCAGGACCAGAAGGCCTCCTGGGTGAGCTCTGCCCTTGGCTGGTGGGTTTTAGCCAACACCCCTCAGATGGCTTTTTTTAGAGGTCATCCCATTCCTGACAAGACCATTCCAATGAGATTTGCTGACCTGATGCAATCCTAATTCCAGTTTCATGTAGCCCTTCCTTGAAGGGATGGCTGTGGAGAGATCCAGAACCCTGAAGAAGACATCCCCTCCCAGTTCACCCCAGCTGAACCCTGGGAGGGGTGGCTGCAGCTCACCCTGAGCATCATTCCAGCAGTGCTGGAGGGACTTGGCGAATCCCACCCCCCATTATCACAAACACCTCTCTGCTCCCCAGCTCAGCCCCCGTGAATCGGTCCCAAAGACCACCCAGCTTGAGCTGCAGAGCATTCAGAGATGGATAAAAATAACAACTGCATTAAGTGAGGCTTCGCTCCTTGCCAGAAAGATCAGCAGTGGGAAAATTCCTCCTTTCAGGAGTTCTGCAGCCAAGGACCAGCCTGTAGGGTTCATGACCAACACGACGCCCCACGCAGGTTTAACAGCCGTGGGGGGAACGTGGGGAGAACAATGAGGCTGCTCACTTGCCCTAAATCTTTCTTTAGCCCCCATTCCTCAAAGGGAGAGCGTGGTCAGGTCAGTGATCCCTGCACAATGACAGGCAAGCAGCACCCAGGCTCATTCATCAAAGGTGTGAGAGGGTAGCTGAGACAGGAAGGCTGCACCACCATCCTTCCCCCCAGTCCATTGTGGTTCGAAACAAGCCACCCTGAGGATGTCAGAGAAGGAGGAAGGATCACCTCGTTCGTTTGTCAGGCAGATTTCCACCGAGCATCTCCGAGGATGAGTCCACGTGTGCCAAGGGAAAGGGTGGGTTGGATAATGAAGAGCCATGAAAAGGCAAGAGCCAAATTATGGGTCAGAGAGAAAAATATTCCAGGGGGGGTGAAAGATGGATATTCACACACATCCCCCCTTTCAAATGTTTTTACTTTGCAGAAATGCAAGGGAAGGAAAAACAGGCTGGAGACTTTTGTCTCCACACAACCATCAGTTCTGTGCTCTCACACCTGGTTTTGCTGAAGAGACCACTTCAGCCCTGGACCACAGAGAACTTTGTGCCTGATGCACAGAATTGGATGTGTCCAATTTCACCCTCTAATCAGGGGCTACCTGGCTAATCAGACAGGGCAGTGTGGACACAGCCTTTAAGTGACATTAAAAAATACAAGACTTGTCACATCAGAATCACAGCAAGGTCTTGCAGAGCCCTTGGCCTAAGAGGCAGAAGGTGATGTATGCAGCAACTACTCACACTGTTTCCTCCTTTCCACAGACAAGACACTTCTTCCTCCACCTCCACACTCTCTCTAATCACTGCTAAGAAGCTGCCTTGCCAACTGGTAACAGAGCAGTAAAATGCTGGGACAAGAGAGCAGGCAAGGGCAATATTTAATGATTAAAATAATTGATCTGAGCCTCAGACTATTTGGAACACGCCAAAATTTCTTCCAAGTGAGGTAAGAATTGCATGGGATGACAACTGTGCATAGATAACCATGACAAAAAGGCCTCATAACACCTTCCAAATTAATTAATAAGTTCAGCCACCACCAAGTCTTCTCCCAAGAGCCCCAGAGCCCAGTTTTCTTGCTTTTGATTGATTTTACTTAATCACAGAGCTTGTTAGCCCCAGCAAGCCCTGCAGATGGCATTGTGCTTGACCTCCTTTGGATCCCACTCATGGCACTCGGGGATGGTGCCACCCAGCCAGATGTTCCCGGGGCCTTTTGACAAGAAATACATATTTTCCTTTTATTGGATGCCCTGGCAAGAGAACCCACATGGAATGTAAACCCTGTGTGCAGAGATATATATTTTCTCTCACTGTTTATAAACACACAGAGCCCAGTTCTTCCCCCACCAGGGTTATATGAGCCCAGAATTTATCAACGTTGGAGAACATACTCCTGATTTACACTGAAGCAAACAGGGAAATTGTTTGCAGGATTAAAAACTAGACCAGGAAAGCAATTGCCATTTGCTTGTAGATTTGAATACACAGGCAACACAATATTTAGATTACTTGTAATAAACAAATTTGCCTTAATACTCACTAGAGCAAACCTGAGACCCAGAGGGAAAGGCAGGGAAAAACACTCTCATTTTCCCAGTGGGAAGGGAGGCTGCTCAGACCTGGAAAATTCCCTTGGCAACACCTTCCTTTGGCAGCTGCTTTGACATCCCTGGGCCAGCCCTCCCACTTTCCCTGCTGAAGGAGCAGGGCTGGGGTGGCACAGGGTGTACATCCCACAGACCCACAGAGGGTTCCTGGCTTCTCACCAGCTTGTTCCTGCTCCCCAAGGCCACGCTGGATGGGGCTTGGAGCAACCTGGGCTAGTAAAGGCATGGAGGTTGGAATGAGATGAGCTTTAAGGTCCCTTCCAACCCAAAATATTCTCTGGTCTGCAGCTCCAAGCTCCCTCTCGCACATGGTTGAGGCAGTAAGGATGGTTTGCATCAATCATCCTTACAAGACATTAGAGAAGCCACCAATGTTTTGACATAAAAAAGAAAAAAATATGATATTTGCAGGGCTGAGTTCTCATAATGATGCATTTGCTGGCCCCAGTTGTGCTGTTATTGTTGAACTAACACGAACACACTGGCAATGGAATAAAACCCTCTCTATATACATATGTAGCTATACATTTATAAATGTACAAACACACAGGGAGGAGGAGAGATAAATATCTGCGGGTCACAAACGAGCAGCTTTAGGAAGCTGCAGGACACGAGGGAGGATTTTGTTTAGAGTGCAGCTTCCCCCTTCCTCCCTCCAGGATGAGATCCCAAACATCTGTCCCCCATCGCCTTCCAGGGAAGCCCAAAGGGGTCAGGAGTGCAAAAGCAACACTGCACAGAGAGGTCACGCTTTGGCAGGGTGGCCACTTGATTTTGGATGGCTGAGGAGCACTGGCTGTGCTCCTCCCCTGCAGCTCCTGCCTGATGGGGCTGCAGAGCTCTGCCAGGGTGCTGCTCCCTTCCCACATTGATTGAAAAGGCTGGGGGTGACAAAACTGGCCAGAGATAAAGGTTAATCACTGGCACTGCATCTCTCTCCCTCCATCCTCACTGTTTCCCAGCCATATCTGAGTGTGGGGGCAGATGCCTCACTCCTTTAAGCCATTTTTTTAATACTCTTATGGAGGGGATCATCAAGCTTAATGTTAAGGAAAGCAGAGGAGGGCAGAAAAAGGATAAATACACACACAAGTAAAATCCCAGAAGGGGGAGGAAGGAAAGGCTGTGTTATTATACAAATATATAATACAACAGGGCAAAGGAGCCCTGTTAGCACGAGACACGTTGCTGGGAGCAGGGAAGGACTGGAGTGCAGGTCCCCAGTGATACTGGGAGTGCTGGGAGAGCATCCCTGCAGGAGCAGGCAGGGGAAACAACTGTTGGAACAGCAGAACCAGCCTGACATGGTTTCTGCAAAGGCTCTTGGGGGGAGAGCGTGGAGAGAGAGGGTCTCCATGGCCCAGGCTAAGCCTTTCCCCCTGAGAACAGTGGTGCCCCCACATCCCTCATGAGACACGTGCGGCTCACTCAGGGACACCAACATCTGGAACATCTCAACATCTGGTGCTGTGGGACAGGGCAAGTGGGTGGCCATCAGCCACAGGCAGAGGGCTACCACCAGAGGCAGAGGCTGGCAAAGGTGGGTACGTGTTACATGCCAAGAAGGGAAGGCTGTGACAGCTTGACTCCAGGCCAAGCACTCTTTGGGAGATTGGATCTTTTCGTGCTGCTGTAATTCCATATCAACCATCTTCTCTCGCTCTGGGGCTTTCCTCTGGGAAGGTGGTGCCAAGCCACATGGAAGCACATCCTTCATGCCAAGCCACATGGAATAACACCCCCTTCCTTCATGCCAAGCCACATGGAATAACACCCCCTTCCTTCATGCCAAGCCATGTGGGACAGCTGCCAGCACGGCTGCTCCGAAACCCCTGCTGGGGCTGAGCTGCAATCCCAAGCAGCAGTCACCCCCCACCCCCCCCCAGCAAATTCCTCTCCAAAGTGTCTGGCAGAGCTTCTGCAGAGTGACAAATGCCTGCCATTTCCCTAGGAATAAAGGGACAGAGGTCTCCTTCCTTCCATTGGCCCTTTGAGGGGAGTTTGGGTTTCTCTTGCTGCTTCAGGCTGACTGGATGGGACAAAGATGCGGGATAAAAACTCCCTGATTAACAACACTATACCTACTTATAATACTCCTGTTTTTCAGCTGACTCCTGATGCCAGGCCCAGCCCATCTTCCCTTCACAAGGAAATCATGTTGGATGGCCCAGTAAGAGCACAGATGAGAGGATGAGCTGGACAAATGTGGTCATTGTTGCCACAACCATTCTGTCTACAAGGCTGGTTGTTGTCCAGCACCTTCGGATAGATCTTTATAAGAATCCAGAAAGCCCAGATAAATAATCCCATCACACACTGGGGTGTGCCAGGAGTCCTTGGCATCAAATCTGTGCCCCAGGGACAGGGTGGATGCCTCAGTCTGGGGGCTATTCCACAGTTTGTTTGGTCTCATAAGTGAGCCAGACTAACAGGAAGGAGCAGGGTGCAGCTCCCTGCAGTGATCTGTACTCAGGGACACTGCCAAGCACTCCCAGAGAGGTGGGGACAGCAAAGTCTCTGTGAAACCCAGCTAGCAAGCTTCTCCAGGAAGAAGTTTCCCAACTTAAGAAGCATAAAATCAAAATCCTTCCCTGGACAATATCCCTTTTGTTTAAGGAGGAAAGCAGTCCTTAAAAAGCAAAGTTTTTCCCTTGGAAAACTTGAATAGCTGAGCCCTGGGAGAGTGCTGAACTCACTTTCCACAGCCATCAGGAGGAAGGTGAAGCTGAAATACTCCATCCAGGAAAGGCCCTCAGGAAAACAAACCCTACTTGTTCCCTGCTGATTTTCCTGCTTGGGAGGAGGGGAAACCTTCTGGTACAGTCACCCACATGGGGAGCAGGGGTCCTTTTCCACCCAGCTCCACCTGCCACCCATGTCCTTTCCCTGCTGCACCCACCCAGCCCTGTCTGTCCACAGGGACCTTTCCCCTGGTCCAGCCACTCAACAGAACCCCCCAAGCCCATCAAATCAACCTTTCCCAGTTTATTTAACATAACCCCCCTCAGTTCCTCCTCTGAGCAGCAGAGGAAAGGGGAGAAGAGCCCCAAGAACAGGATGAGCTCCCTCATGCCCAAGGAAAGCCCTTGGGTGGGGGTGGTCAGGAACTGCAGAGCATCCAGGGACCATGGAGACATGCCCACATTTTGAGAACTAGATGCAAGATTTGGGGATATGAAATGAATTGCACCACCCAAACACATGTTAGCTAAAAATAAATAAATAGGATCTCTTTGCAGACCAGCTCAAAGTGGAGCTGGAGATGTTCCTCTCCCAGTTAAAGCAGAGGATGGGGAAGAAGGACCTGCCTTTTTATGAAGCCAAGCACCACACAGATGCATCTGCACCTCCCAGACAGGGCTAAACAGGATCCCAGAGCAGGCAGAGCCCTCACCCCTTCTCCCCAAACACCAGGGACAGAAGAGAGGGTGCCCTTGGAGGGAGGGAGTGGAGCAAGGGCACCCAGGACTCATCCTGAGCTCCATGTGCTCAGTGCCACCCCCTGGGAACCTGGGACAGCTGAAGGACACACACCACAGGTCCTGCCCGGGTTCTCCCCCTCTGGAAGCCAGCAGGGCTTCTGCCAACCACACAAACAGCAGCAGGCTCCAGACAGGGCTCCTCAGCAGCCACACAGGGCTGGTTTAGCTCACAAACCCAGCAGAAAGCAAAGAAATAAAAGCGTTTGGTGTTTTTGTTGGCTCCCTTTTTTGCCAGGTTAGTGAGTGAAATCAGAGTCTGACAAGTGCTGAAGCCAGCACTAGATAAGCAGGGAGAGAAGGATTAGAGCAAGGATGATAAAAAGGGGAAACCTTCACCCTTTTTTTTGTTTTTTTTAAAGCATTGCATTGTTAGATGGCTTCCAGCTGCCTTCCCAAACTCAAACCCTGGGAGCCAGCATGGCAAGAACAGCCAGCTGCCACCAAAACTACCAGCCAGGAAATGCAAGGATTAAGGAAGAAAAGAAAGAGAGCAAAACACAACCTGCCCAAAGATCAGGTTCTGGGCTGGGCAGCCTGAAAGCTTGATAAAACCAGCTACAAGAGACAACCCATTCACAAAGCAAAAAGGGGTTGTCTGGAACCGTTTGGCCTCAAAATCCAAATCCCAGCCCCAAACTCTGCTTGTGGGAGGGGAAATAAAAGCAGCCAGCCAACAGCAGAAAGTGGAAGGCTCTGCATTTTTCAGGTTGACCCTCAGGAAGAGAACAGAGGAAACCCTAAAATGCCCCTCTTGAAACATCCCCAGGCACCCCCTCACACGATAGAGAACTGATACCTGATGATCCCAATGGAGATGGTCTTGCACAGGCTCCTGGGCCAAGGAGGGAACAAGGAATCCAACAGCTATTCCTCTTCTAAGTTCTGGCATCTGCATGGGTGATAGACAAGAGTAAAATAAGTCTTCTCCAGAGGGTTGTAGACAAGAGGCTCCCTTGAAGTGCTTCTTCCCATGAAAAAAAATCGCTCATAAAAATTACTGGAAAAAGGTGAAATATCTCCAAAAATAAAGCTGAAAAAGCAGCTGAAGAGCATTTTAGGAGCAAATGGAACAACCTGTGTCACCAGGTGCATCCATTTATCACTCCCAGGGACAGGGACCCAAGGACAGGTCCACAGCTGTGTTTCATTTACAAACTCCCTTTGCTATTTTGCAAACCCTCTCCCCTTCTCCAGACGCAGCAAATCCAACATTTCCAGCCTCTCACTGTCTTTCCTCCACCACACTCCTCCTCAGGGCCAGAGGCCAGGAGAGCCTTCAGTGCCCAACACCTCAGGAGCACCAAAGCTCCAATTATCAGCCAAAAGGGACCCTGTCTGGTTCCCAGCACAGCTCTGGAAACACCTGGGCTCCCACTGCCCCTGCTGCCACCCACCCAGCATCTCTTGGAGCAACCCCCTAAATCGTGGGCACTGCCAGCACCCAGTGCCCAAAGGCTTCTTTTCTCGGGGCTTTTGTGGCTGGGCAGGTTCTTCTCATTTCTAAAAGACCCCCCAGCTCCCAGCACAGCAGTGTCCCTGCTCTCCATGCCAAGGTCAGGCTTGCCTTGCCCCCATCCACAGCCCTTCCCACGTGCAGGTGATCAGACACACCATGGGCTGGGCACTGACAGGGTGACCTCCACTCTGGGGGGTTTTTTTGCTTGTCTCCTGAACCGTGGAGGTTTGTTTTCCACGATCCCAGAATGGTTTGGGGGGGAAGGGACCTTAAAGCTCATCCCATCCCACCCCCTGCCATGGGCAGGGACACCTTCCATAGCCCAGGGTGCTCCAAGCCACATCCAGCCTGGCCTTGGACACTTCCAGGGATCCAGGGGCAGCCACAGCTTCTCTGCCCAACCTGTGCTTGCTGGCACTGTCTCAGTGTGCTCAGCTGGCACCAGAACATATATTTGGAGGCTGAAACCCTCTCCTTAAACCCCCCAGGCCCGTATTCCATCCAGCTTTGACTTGAGGAGGAAGATGCTGCACTTGGCAAGCCTGGGCTGTCACCTGGCCCAGGTCTGAAGCTGCCACTGCAGCCCAAGAGCAGCCACCTCGTGCTTCCTGTCCCTGGAAAGAATCTCCCTGCTGCATCCTTAGGGATTAACCAGAGGCAGTTCACTTTTCATCTGGGAGAAAAGTGAAAAGCTAAATATGCCCCCCCCCGCCCTTGGTCCCAGGGACACAGCCTTGGAATTCTTGTTTCTAAAGCTGCAATCAGTGCAAGCACAGATTAGGTAAAATCAATCAAGAGTAGGAAATTGCCATCAGAATTTCCCATTTTTTTTCCTTAATAAAAAAAAAAAGAAAAAAAGAAAAGGCAATTTAAAACCACTCTGACTGCTGAGCTTTCACAAAAGCTTTCCAAGCCTTCATTTCTATGTTGTGTGTCACCACGGAAGACACACGAGATGCAGTGAATTCCCCCAAGTTAATTTGAATTATGCCACAAAGCAGATGTGTTCTCTGGTGCACAGAGAACCTTCTCTCCTTCCATTTCCAAGCGACTCCTGCCACATCCCATTAGCTCCTGTTACCCCACTGAGTCGTGTGACGTGACATAACGAGGCCTGACACCCTCATCTATCATCAGGAAGCAACTGCATGAGAGTTGGGAAGAGCAGGAGTTGTGTTGTAGGGGCAGGTTTGATGAGAAGCTGGGACTGTTCTCTTGGAAGGTGTTGGGGAGAGGAGAAATTCCCCCTTCTGCACCACTGACTCCCCCACAGTCAGGGGCGTGCTGGAATGAAGGGGGAATGAATCACTGAATCACATGGAATTTGGTGAATCACACGGAATTTCACCCCCTGGGCTCAGCTCCCAACTTGTGGGAAAAGGTGGAGATTTAAGCAGAAGCTTTGAAAGCAGGAAGAAATCATTAGAAACACGGAGCCTGGCCCCCTGGGTTAGAGCAGCCTGTGCTTTGCTCCCAGAATTTCCTCCCCCAAGCCCAAACCCCCAGGGCTGAGGAGGAGGAATCTGCCTCTGTGTGACGGATATGAACTGGAGACAGAGCTGAGCAAACTGCACAAGGCCCTTTGGACACCTTTTCCAGTGGCCAAACCCTTCTTGTCTCCCAAAAGCTTGAGTCTAATGCCCATTCCTTGACCTCAGTTTGAAGTCACTGTTCCTGGCTGGGTCTTCCCCAGAATCCTAGCATGGTTTTGGTGGGAAGGGACCTCAAAACCCATCCAGTGCCACCCCCTGCCATGGGCAGGGACACCTTCCACCAGCCCAGGGTGCTCCAAGCCCTGCCCAACCTGGCCTTGGACACTTGCAGGGATGGGGATGGGTTGAAGACACCTCTGCATCGAGGTTTTCCTTCCCACTCTTGCCATGTCAAGGAGAGACAACCATGACCATGGGAAAGACACCCTTTGGCACAACATTTACTCAGTTCTCCTCCACCAGAGCCTATGGACCCTCCACCTAAGGCCACATCTCTCCATTTCTGCTCTAACCATGACTCAAACTAACCCTGAGCCCACAAAGCTCCATTGGCACACCCAGGGCAGCACACACGGGGTCACCTTTGATTTCCCCCTTAGGTAAATCGCTGTAAGAGCTCAGTGTAAGGTAAATTCTCCAGATGTGAGTCACTCCCTGCATCACATACAGGGGGAAAAAAATACCCCAATTTTACAGCCCTTCTGGTAAAGGAATGCAGAGAATGTGTCATAAACACTCCCCCCAACCAAATAGGTGGTAAATTGAGCCCTGAATGCTTGAAACGCTGTACTTGGGAGAGCTGGTGGGAATGATCTGGGGGATTGAACCTCTTGCAGTCAAACTGTTTGCTCTTTCCATTCCTCAGGGGCTTTTTGGTGCATTTGAGATGTCGAGGAAGACTTTTCTCTGCCTTACTCTCCTGGTGCAGAAGGGGTAAGCAAGGAAAAACCAGAAAAACCTATGGATATAGATATATATATATGTTTTACGGGCTCCAGGATGGCTCCACAAGGAAATCCCAGCCCAAACCATGCCCAGGGGCTGCACTGCAGACAGAGCACCTTCCTGCCTGTCAGATGGAAGGTGGGTGTTCTCCCACCTTCAGAAGATCTTAATCCAGAAACAGGCAAACAAAAGACCCAGCAACCTTTCTTCCCCTCCTGAAAATATTTTAACAATGCCAGATAAAACAGCCAAGCTTGGCAGGGCATCACATATGCTTCTCATGAGTTTTGTTTCTGCACTGAGTGAAGGAATGCACTTAGCAGGCTGTTTCCCCTGTTTAAAAGCACTGAATTAGCATTTCTCCCTGTGATTCTCAGTGTACTAATGCGACGTGCAGAACAATACAGGATAAGCAAAAAACCCATAAAAATGTTCCCATAAATTGCACAGTGCTTGGTTTTCTTGCCTCAGTCCCTTGACTTCATCAGTTGCTCCACGTGCTGAGAGGAACAAGGTTCCCCTCCACAGAGCCCTGGTGCTTATCCAAAATCTCTGCCCTGCAAGATCCAAGTGGAATCAGTGGCCACTGTCCAGCTGAAGACAATGAACCCAAAGAGCATCTGGAGATCCTTCAAGGCCAGCTTGGACAGGGCTTGGAGCACCCTGGGCCGGTGGGAGATGTCCCTGCCCATGGCAGGGGTGGGATGAGATGGGCTTTAAGGTCCCTTCCAGCCCAAACCACCCTGTGGTTCTGTGACTCCCTGCTGTCTGATTTGGGGGGCAATGTTTCTTTAAGCCTGGCATCAAAGTGCAGCACTAACAATCCAGGGTTAACGAGGTTAGGCATTATGTCCACGTTAGCATTAGCAGATGACCTGAAGCAAGGGTTATATTAAAAAATGCCTTAATTGAAAAATGCAGGTCAGAACCAGTTTAAGCTCCAAACCTGAGGTTATATTCCCTAATTAGAAGGCTTGGACACAGAGCTGAGTGATGGATGGGCTGTGTCTGCCTCGTGGCATCCCGTGGAGAGATGGGACACGGCTCCCTGCGCCGCCGCTCTTCGCTGCAAATCTCCTCTTTTCCTTCCCCCAGAAATGAACAGACCACAGGCATTTGGGATGGAGGAATGAGCAGGGCACTAACTCCTGTAGATATTCACCCTGAACTTCAGCTCATGCCCTGAAGCCCTGCCAGCTGCTGGCTCAAGAGAAGCAGAGAGAGCCCACGTTATCGACCTACTGCCCAACCACAGCACCTGCACAGGAGGCAGGAGATGCATTTCCCTTCTTGACCCCAATCTGTTCCCTGGAGGATGCCCTATGGGGTGTCCTCGAGGTCTCCAGCCTTGTGGGAGAGGTTTGCAGAACAGACCACGAGCAACCACACCTAAAGCTCGAGAGTGGCACAGTCCTGGGCAGGAGGCAGGTCCTGAGTGCCACTGGGCACCTTCTGACCATGCTGGCCACCTCCACCACACCCAGAGGCTCCCACACAGGTGCCCTGCCTGGTTCAAGCCCCTCACCAAAACTACCAGGCACGGTCCTGTACCCTTATAGACCCCCACACGCCGGTCCCAGGGTATTTCACCAGGTGGTTTCACCTCTTGCCACCAACCCCATTGCAATTCCTTGCTGGAGGAGAGTCAGCCCTCCCCCTGAACCTCATCAGGGTGGTCCTGCTTGAAACATCCACCTGACATTTGGGCAAAAGGGCTTTTTCACTCCAAGAAATTATCTCACCGCTTGTACAAAAGAACTGGGGGAGGAGTGGCAGAAAACAGGGTGAGGAGCTGAGCCTGCCACTGTGGATGGTTAGAGACCTACACACTGGGAAGGGGAGAAAGCAAACCCTTTACACTGCAGTTTAGATGCCAGAGAGCAGATTGCACCCTCAGTAAACAGTTCCAAACATGCCCACTCCCCCTAAAAAATAACAAAAACACCCACCCCAAAACAACAAAATCAAACAAAATCCCCACCAAACAACCCCCCTACAAAAAACAGACCCCAAACCCCCACTTTTGAATTGTTGCTGCAGCACAGTATAACCCATTGCAAACTCAAATCACTTGCATATTTCATTTGTTTATCTGCAGCCCTAAGTAGAGATTTTGCTGAATGGCTTGTGACTCCTTTAGGAAAGCAAACAGTAATCTGATGGAGAAAGCCACAAAGGGGAGAAAGCCTTCCAAATTAGAGGGGAAAAAAGCATTTCCTTGGAAAACAAGGTTCATTCCTTGGCTATTTCAGCATCAGGCAAATTTCGGGGGTGCTTGATAGGCATTTCAGATAAAACGGGCTGGGAATTGTGGCAGGGGCAGTTCATTTGTCCCACTCTATGTCCTCCATGTCCCCACCGTGCCACCCCACCTCGAGGGACCACAGCCCACCTGTGCTGGGCACGGCCACACCCCGAGCTCCTCCTGCCCACCATTCCCACCTGGAACAACTCGGTGGACACTGGGCAGGGTGGGATTAACACAGAGCACCAGGACAGCTCCAGAGGCACCACTTTGTACAGCCCACTGGGGACAGCTGGGTGGGCTTCCATTCCCTGGAATCCCCTGTTGTAAGCCCAGTGGGCTCCAGCCCATGCCTGGAGAGCTCTGCATGCAAGAGCTCATGCATGACAGAGGCACGAAGGTGTCTGGGCAGAGCTGCTGGCAGCTGAATGTGCTCAGAGATCCCTGAGGCAAAGGCATCTTCCAGCCATAAGGCTCCAGCATCCCAAAAGAGAACCACAGGGGAACGCAACGAAGAGGGAACAGCTCCCTTTGGAGAGCATCCCCCGGGGGTTTGGTCCTTTCCCGACACCCCGGAGCTCGCAGAGCCCAGATTTATGGCTGGAGAAGATGTTGCCGAGGAAGCCTGCGGGGTTTCTGGTTCTCATCTCCTCCTCCCTGCAGCTGCCGCGCCGCAAATCCCATAAATCAGCAGCAACAGCCGGGAGATGAAAGTGTAAATAGGCAGTCAGAGGAGTTATTGACGCTGAAGGGCAAATCCTGTCCTGACAGGCCCCCTGCCACCTCCCCTTCCTCGGGAGGGAGGCATGGAAGGGCTGGAAGGGCTGGAGGTCAATGCCAGCCCTCAGGATGGGCTTTTATTGGTGGCCCAACTGCTGCAGGTGCCTGTGGGTCAGACAGGAGGATGCTCCAGCCCAGTCCGCTTCCCTTCACTGCCTGACACTTGGTTTCAGCAGCTCTCCACTATTTAAGCACCTCAAATCCTGTTCCTATCTCACAGATCCCAGAGATTTAAAAGCCAGCAGAGCTCGAGTGGTACTTGGGGTAAGGCTGGTGAGGATAAACCATGGAGGGCTGAGATATCCTAAATGCCACATCTGAGCATCCTAATGAGGATGGGAGAGAGTGGAAGGAGACCCAGGGGCAGAGCACTGATCCTTTAATTCAAAACCCTGCTTAGGTACCTGTGCCTTAAAATCTTCTGCTCCTGTGCTGTGGGTGAGAAGCCTGGTTTCCTCTGTTAGAGGAGAAGGGAATAAATCTTTCTAAACTGCCCCTTTAAAAGCTGTGAACTCAAAAGGAAGAACCCACACACGTTCACATTTAAATTCTGGGATTTTAAACACTGCTCCTGCCCTAAGGGTGGGGAGGCCAGGATAGTTCTTCAGGAGGAACCTGACTAAGCTTTAGCCCACTGCAAACTAAATAGAATGATATAAAATTACTTGAAGTAATACTGAACCCCAAAGGGAATTTCCAAGGCCTTCACTAGAGCATTTGCACTCAGAGGGCCGACAGCACCAGGGATTTGCCCCAGAACACCAGCTCTTCCCCAAGAACAAGACCCTGCAGCTTTTCCCCTCCCTCCTGTCTTGGTTCTTTCCACGCCACACTCTGGCTTTCCTGGGACTGCTCCACTGGAGGAGCAGACAGCAGGAATGTGGCACACCGGGTTTGTTTGCATAGAGCAAGAAGGGGAATTCCTTTTGGCTTCCTCATGGAGAGCTGGCACCACCGCCAGCTCCGAGACTGGTACGAGGTTCCGGAAGGAAAAGCTGGATGAATGAGGGGGAAGCCTCTGAATTCCCCAAACAGAGCGAATTACCCATGCTCCAGGAGCAGTGATTAGGCAGGGTGCCAAGCCATAGCTGACATTGTCCAAAAATAACTGAGTCAGAAGTCCATAAAGGTCAGGAATTTCTCCACATGGGGTGATGGTGGCACTTGTGGCCCTGACTCTGGTGGCCCTGGGAGCCAGCCCAGTTTCTGTGGGTGAGCTCAGCCAGCCCACCTTCTACCCAATGCCCTCTTGCAAATATTTCTCCTGCTGGTGAAAAGCACAGCACGGGAGAGAGAAGGGTTGGGAGGCATGAAAGGTTAAGTTGAGCTCGCTGCTGTATCCCCTGACCCCACAAGCCAGACCTTTTCCCTGCCAACAGGGAATCCCAGCAGAGAGGGATAAATCCTCCCACATCAAGCCCACCGTGGAGGCTCCTCATGCTGACAAGTGCTGTTCCCCACTGAGACAGGAGTTTTAGTCTCTGTGAGCAGGGACAGGATCCAGGGCATGGCTGGGGCTGTGCCAGGGCAGGGTTTGGTGGATCTCAGGACAAGGTTCTTCCCCCAGATGGTGGTGGGCACTGCCCAGGCTCCCCAGGGCAGTGGGCACGGCCCCGAGGCTGCCA
>JAWWMP010000002.1:4639027-4649163 GCA_035047865.1 Dendrocincla tyrannina
TGCCAGGGCCTGCCCACCCTCCCAGCCACCAATTCCTTCCCAATATCCCATCTATCCCTGCCCTCTGGCAGTGGGAAACCATTCCCCCTTTGTCCAGATTTGCTGAGCACTGAGATATTTTTCTTTAAGCAGGCTCCATACTGGCTGTCAGGAACAAAGTTTTCCATCCTCCTCTACCAGGTGACAACTAAAGAAAAGCAGCTTCCCTCCTTTTTCTCTTTTCCATTTTTCCTTAAAGCCTTTCCCCCAGAACCTCAGCAGCCTCACAGCCAGGACAGCAATACCAGGGTGGTGGAAAGGAGGCAAAGCCCCATGTGAAACTCATCTCCCGGCTTCATGCCAAGCCAGCCCAGTTTTATTTGGGATGGCTCCCAACAAGGCACTTAAATGGATTTTTCAGAGTAATTTTCCAAGCTGAAGAATTCCAGCCAAAGGATGGAGACTCCCCGTGGAGGGCCAGGGGGTTGTTGCAGTGCCTTTCCAGTGGTTCCTGGAGCTGACAGACAGACGCAGGGAAACAGGTACAACTCCAAACTGCAAACTCAGCACACGAATTGCCCAGATTCAGCTAAATAAGAGGACACAACCCAAACCAGAGCAAGCTGTGCAGCTGCACATCTCCAGCTGCAGCACCCCAGTGACACCACCACTATTTCCACGCAGTATTTTCAGCAGAAATCATCACTCACCGAGATCAGTGACTCCAGTGCAGGTGCAAGTGAAGAATTAGCCTGGGTTTTGGTGCTGGGTCCATTCCATCCCTGGTGCACAGCTGGTGGCAGGGGACACCAGGACTGGTGGCTGCACAACCATCTCAGTCCAGCTTCTGGACAAGTTTTACTGTGGGGGGAAAAAAATAAACAATAATTACTACAGACACAAAATTCCAGCTCTTGTAAGAGGTGCAGGCCCATGGTCTGTGACCACTTTGGTGTTTCTCTCTCTTTCTGCAGCTCTGGGCTCCATGGCACTTCCAGCAGCTGCCATGGGAGCTCCTCCATTAGCCCTGCATGGAAATTATTTGCCTTTAAGAAAACCACAAAATAGTCAAAAGCAACCATTGACACCAGATGTCATTTGGGCTGAGGGGCCAGGCTACCCTGAGCTGGTGGAGGCGAGCTGTGCCTGATATTAAACAGCTTCCAGACACCATCTGCTGTGCTCTGAAAGGCAGGTCCCCATCCCAGCTGACACAAACCAGAGCTCTGCTGAAGTCGGTGGCACTGCACCCACCTTCTCCAGCCACAGGATCTGCTCACCCAACCCCACATTGCCAGCTCAGCATCCTGTGATCCTGACTTCGCTTCGCTTACTCCAGGACAACCCAAGTCCTGGCAGGAATGCCCTTCTGTTCAAGAGAAAACGTTGCCAAGGTGGAGATTTGGCATCTCTAATTAGCAGGAGATTAAATTCCATCGCTGGGGATGGGTGTGATCGCTGCCTTCACACTTGCTGGTGTGTTTTCAGAGAGGGGGACAGGGAAGGCCAATGGAAAGGAGAGGGAGGAAAGAGGCTGTCAAAGAATTGTGGAGTCATTGAGGTTGGGAAAGACCTTTAACATCATCAGGTCCAACCACCAACCCAGCACCACCAGCCTGTGCCCAAGTGCCACCCCTACACATTTTTTGAACACTTCCAGGGACAGTGACCCCCCCACTGCCTTGGGCAGGCTGTGCCAGTGCCTGGCAGCCCTTTCCATGGAGACATTTCCTCTAATAGCCAATCTAAACCTTCCCACACTCAGCGAGCACAAAGCAGCCCCCTTTGACTCAAGGATCCAGCCTGTCCAGGGGTCAAACAGCCCTTCCAGAAGTGCTCCAGATGCTTCTGTTTGAGCAGCCCAGTGTGAAAGCTCACAAGCTTCATCCTCCTGCCCTCCACTGCCAACAAGTGCCCACGAAGGCACCTGTTGGGCTGAGCTTCCTGCCCTGGATGCAGCAGGACTTCCTCCAAGGAAGAGCTTAAGCCCCCAGTCTGAGAAAAATCAAGACTATTACTAATTTCTGTTGCTTTGGGGTTTGGTTTTTTTTTAAAATCTCTTTTGCTCCCCTCACTGTGGATTGGGGTGTGAATTACAGCCAGCAGCAATAATGAACTCGTGGGATGACACCCTGGGGATGGAGCATGGAAATTCGGGGCCAGGGTACAGAAGCTCTCAGCAGGCACATGGGAGGTTTGCTGAGGCAGGGCATGGTTTGGGTTCGAGCAGACTGACACACTGAGCCTTTTCCATCCCAGACAGTTTTCCCCGTGCTTTCTACAGGCAGTTCTTGCCAGAATGTTCCAGGCTCCGCTTGGTGAGAAGTGTTTAATCATCACTCAGCCTCTCGTGGGCTGTCTCTGAGGGAGCAGGCTCAGGCCAGCGATGCCAAGAGGTAATTTTGGCTGCTTCACTTGGGCTGATTAATTTTAACACTCTGCTACACAACAGACAGATACCGTGTGGCCACAGCCAGAAGGTTTCAAGGTCTTTACTGAGGTTGAAAGTCGGTGTGAAATGCTTTAAAAATGCATCATTACTGCAGGAGAGATAATGAAGGGATGCCCTAATGAGGGGATGGACTGGCCCAAGTTCCAGAGCGATTACTGCCCTTCTCTCTAAGGTCACTCGGTGTCATCAGATCCCTGAGATTCCCTTACAAAGTTGCAGAGGAAAAGACAAGAGTCAAGGATCTGGATCACCAAGTTTTCTGAACTTCTGCACCACCTTAAGGAGAAGTTCAGGACCTTCTGTCAGCCTCAGAGCACGACCTCAGTCAGGTGTTCCACACAAGGAGTTACCAAACTCAGCGAGAGAGAGACATCTCTTACTCAGAGAATCACACACTGGTTTGGGTTGGGAGGGACCTCAAAGTCCATCTCACTCCAAACCCCTGCCTTCCACCAGCCCAGGCTGCTCCAGGCCCCGTCCAACCTGCCCTTGGACACTCCCAGGGATGGGGCAGCCACGTTGCTCTGGATTTTTCCATTTCTTTTGAGGCAAACAACCCCCATGGAATGTCTTACCTCACGTTCTAAGACACAACAGCTGTGTTTCTGTAATACATTGTGCAATTTGGAATTGCAGATGATCAAGGCAAAGGCTCTGAGATGAGATAATAACAAAATCATTTTGCATTCCTAAATCAACGCATGTGCCAGTTTTAAATTACATTTTTAAGAAGTGATCTTTACTCCAATAGCAACATGTACTATTATGTGAGTAACTGAAGGTCCAAGAGCAGGTATTGAGTTTCCAAGCCACACTAATGCCAATATTTTTGGCAAACAATGCTAGATTTAATCCAGCGAAAAAGTAAAGAATTCTAAAACTGAACTCACATTGTAGGACTTTGGGTTTGAGACAATACTGCTTTTTTTTCCAAATTGAGCAACCTGGTCTAGTGGAAGCTGCCCATGGCAGGGGGTGGAACTGGATGGTCCAACCTAAACTGGTTTAGGATTTACTGGAGCTTTTCCAGGTTTTTATTACAGCACCACTTAGGTCTGAGCTTTGAGTCTGGCAGCAAACACCAAACCTCAGTGCCTTGAAAGCCCTGCTGCTCATCCCCCTGCAGTCACCCCAGCGTGTTTGTTGGACACAAAGCCAGCACCTCTCCCAGGTTAGCCCCTTTCCACCACAGGGTTTGCTCCAGCCCAGCCCTTTTGCCTCCATTCACTTATTTTCCATCATTTCTTAGAGGACACGGGCAGAGCACAGGGAGGGAAACAGGGGGAGGGAAAGGAGGGAGCCCAACTCCAAGAAATGGCTGATTAAAATTGCTCCCAAGTCCCCGTTTCCTGCACAAACAAAACAGCCTGTGAAAGTCCAAGTCAGGCTGGATAAAATATCAGCCACGTGCCTGACTTACAGCACTGGGACTGAGGTTTGGGCACCATTTCAAGACTTTCCCCTAGGAGTCTATCCAAACCCTCTTCGCTTCTGATGTGGAATAATTTGGAAGTGTTTTCAGGCTGCCGGCTGGGATAACACCAGGGCTATTGTAAACACACACACGCAGCTGATCAGCACCAAACCCACACAAATATGGGCTGTGCACACACCAAAAACCAGTCAGTATTCTCTGCAACACAAAAATTCAAAAGTTAATTGAAAGGCTGAACGGAAGGAAAAGATGAAATCGCCGAGCAGGTCTTAACAAAACCAGCGATTGTGGTTGTGTTTCACCTAATTTTTATAAATGAAACACGCTTAAATGCAGGCCACTAGATTGAAAGAGCTATGGGCAAGCTCCAGCCAGAGCCAGCTGTCATCCAAGCGTGGCCAGTGAAACAAGACCATAATTTCCACGGATGCTGTTCCAAACGTGCTGCTGCCAGCCAAGAAAGTTGGGAAGTGTAAGAGAGCATAAGCAGGGCAGGGAGAGCTGGGAGGCTTAGAAAGAACCTGCTGGAGATGCAGAGCCTGGAGCTCTAAGCTGCATCACTGCTGCTTGTCTGGAAAAGGAGAGGATGGCTCTTTTGGAGCCGTGGATCTCTGGGATAATTTTGGCTTCCTCCACTACAGTGGCCAGGAAGAAATTCGTCTCACCTGTGAGACATGTCCCAGCTGGCTTTTCTAGGGAGCACGGTTTTGGACCTGTCCCAGCTCTCAAGGCAGGCTGATGGGAGCCCAAAAATCAGTGTCTTCCTAGGTGGCCTCATGGGAAGCCACAGCCAGATGTTGGCACCGTTCAGACAAGGCCATGCTGTGAGATGGAGGGGCTCTTCCCAGGATTTCCAGGTAGCCCTGGGCTGCCTCATGGTATTACATCCACATCCTTTAGTATTTCTTCCAAATTCCTCAGTTACCTCTGGCACTGTCCTCCATCAGCAGGTCTAGGAAAGCAGATGAACCAGCTTATGGCAGCAGGTGAGCAAAGAAGCCACAGGCAGGGATTGCAGCAACTCCCCTTCCCTCCCTTCTGGAATTCCATCTCCTGAGAGGTGTGATGGGACAGAGGTGACACATCTCACATCAGAGCTGCTCTCTACCACAGCAACTGCTTTTCCTGCAAGGGATGAAGCCTCTCCACGTCTGACCCCAAAAGGACTCGAGATCTCCAGGCATTTCTGTCCAAGCCCAGGTTGGGATTTAAAGAAAACAACAGCAGATCCATCTGTCAGGGTTAGGGATGTGGAGCATTCACATCTTGCCACTGGATGGATTTTGGGCAGGACCATTCCACGTGTCCATGGGGAGAGCGAACCTCATTCCCGAAACGAGATAGCAAAACCTTCTCTGCAGAAATAAATCCTTTTGGATAATAATGGGGTGGTTTATGACTGTTCTGTGACTGCACCATCTGCAAGCAATATTTCCTTGCGTCGGAAGTAGCTGGAAAATGAAGCAACATTTCATGTGGGGAGGCTTAAGCTTTTTGCTCTTCCACCACCAGTACTACTTTGACCAACCTCATACTCAGAGCAATGCTTAAAATAAACAAAAGGAGTTGTCCAGGCCTTACGTGGGCCTTTGGTATCCACTGTAACCAAAGAGCTCATGGGTTGGGTCCCACCTAAGAGGCCAGAAGGACTGATGAGAGCCCTCTGAGTGAGAACCTTTGTGCTCCCTGCCCCAGGCCAGGCTGATTTCGCAGGAAACAGCCACATGTCAACACTGTCCCCCCAGGACAGCCTTGCTCTAGACTTGCTCCAAAGCCTGTCAAAGCCTCTGATTAGACTTCCTCTGCTGCAGCAGCCCCTGGGCAAGGCAATGTCAGCAGCTTCTTCTGGCCCATTCACAGCCTGGGCTGCTGCATTCCCCAAAGGAGAAGGCTCCTGCCAAGATGATGCTGGTCAAGACCCACCACCAGCTCTTGTACAGAGGAAGCCACAGTTCCTGATGTTAAGCACATCTGAGACAAAGGGCAGAAAAGGGTGTAAGACAGTTAAAACACCTAATAAAGCACTGAGGGAAGTGGAGAGCATGATTTTTATGTGAGTTCATCATGCACGAGGCTTAATTTAATCAAGATAGCAACCAGTGTGTGATCCTGCACTGCAAATTCCTCAAATCTTTGTCCTTGACCTTGTCTGAAAGGGTTTGCTTAAGCCTTTGAGACTGTGAGTTGAGACAAAAGAGAGTCTGAATCACCCTTTGCTGGGTGACCTGCCCTGACAACCTCCTCAGATGACTTTGAGCAGTATTTTATCCAGGAGAGATCTGTATGTCATGCATGAAGCAACCAGGATCTGGCCTTTAGTTGCCCCAGATTCACCATTACACAGGAAAGCCTCTAATCTGGACTGGGAATGAGTTAAACCAAAGATCCTGACTCAAGTTGGAGCAGGTTGGGCAGAGAAGCTGTGGCTGCCCCATCCCTGGGAGTGCCCAAGGCCAGGTTGGACGGGGCTTGGAGCACCCTGGGCTGGTGGAAGGTGTCCCTGTCCATGGCAGGGGTGGGATGGGATGAGCTTGAAGGTCCCTGCCAACCCCAGGCTGGCAAGGAACACACAGGCTGGAGCTGGGATCATTGCAGGAGGCAGCATCTCCACAGGGCCCACCATACAAACATTAAGGAGTCTCTCTCCACACTTCAGTGGCTGGTTTTTTAATGTGAGGAACATCAGGAGGGCATGGGCTGCAAAGGCACTGCTCTGGGCATGTGACACCCCATGGCTGGCACAGCCCAGGTGTCACCTGTCCCACATCTAAAGGGTTGTCATCAACCATAGCTGGGTGGAATGTGAGGATCCCCTGTACGGCATCGAAGCCTCGCTCCCTCCCACCTCCTGGGAGAACTAGGGCTGAGCACCAGCACCACTCCTAACACTCCTCCCCATCCCAGTCCCTGTCCCAGAGCTCCTGCACATCTGGAAAAGCACAAAACACCCCAGCAAGGCAATCACGCTGCTGTGCTGAGCGAGACGCCTCGACCCCGAGTCCCCGGGCGGGACGCAGAGGAGAAGGTGGAAGGCATCGTTCCAAGGAATTGTGCAACGAGCAAAACAAACCCCAACCCAAAGCCCCACAGCCACCAGGGAGGCCGCCTGCCTGCAGGAACCCCACGAGCCACAACGCCCACGGCAGCCCAGAGCCTGCAGAGCCAAGACACACAAGCTGCTTGGACCTCCTGGAAGCGACCTCGGGGCTCGGTGGGGAGTTTAAATCCTTCCTCACTTCCACCCAAACACCTCCAGAGCAGCTTCCTGCAGGGATACGGATGGAAATGCAATCCCAGTGCAGCCCATACTGGCCACGAGGGTCTGCCAAAGGTGGCCCTGAGCCCAGACCGGAGGGGAAAGAGTCAGCTGCCATCCCTTGGACAGATGGTTTCTCCCAGGAGAACCCCAAAAACCTTCAGTGGGGTCAATGAAATAGCTTTTATTTTCTTTTGGTTTTTCATTTTAAAGTTAGTCCAGCCAACCAACAAACACTTCAACTATCTACTTCAACTTTCTCTGGCAAAGCTGCATCATCCTCAGGCAGGTATCCTACAGGTACCCCAGTGCTCTCAGCTTGGCCAATTCTAAATCCCCAATATTAGTAACACTTGTCAGACACTACCTGCTTTTCTTGGATTTTACCCTCTGCCCTGGGGGACTCTTCTCTTTCTTTCAAATCTGGCAGAACAAGTCCTGCTGCTTGTAGATTTATATGGAGGTACTTCAAGTTCTCCTTCCAGGACACAGGGCTGTATAATCAATTCCTCATGAAGGTTTGTGAAAAAATCCCTCTAGTCTCAGACAGTTTTTTCTATGGAAGGGTTTTTAAAATGTTACCAAGTTTCTAACAAAAAAAAGCAAAAAAAAAACCCCCAAATAATGTTGTGTTAGCAGCTCTTGCAATATTTGGTCTCTTCCCAAAGCCCCAGCTCCCAGGGGTTAACACACAACCCCCCGTGTGCTCCTGAGCCTCCTGTGTGCAAAACCAGAACATTCCAACAGTCCCAGACACTGGTTAAACAAACCTTTTCCAGGACTCACACAGGTATTGCTGAGCTCACCTTGGAATGAGAGAAATCTGCTGGAAGGGGTCTCTGGTGCCTATTCCAGGACTATTTCCTCCAATTCTGTTTAAGTCAGAGTTTCCAAGAGTTAAAACCCCACTGGTTTTAGCCAGACTTTCCTTTTATATAAGGCCTGAAGGGAACAATATTTATCATTCAAAGGAGCAACTCTGCTCCATCCCTGCTCCTACTTTTGTCTTCTGCCTCCAGACAGGAGTGTCCCTTCCCTGTGCTAATTAATAGAGGGATAAAGGCACACCTTGGGGTTGAGCATTTTACAGAAAAGTTAATTACAGATCCTGACTTTATAATTACCAGTTGAGACGTTCACATTACGTGCCACAGGATCCCTCCAGGCCTTCCCTGGCTAGAAAGAAGTAAGGGATCACTTTGAAGGCTGGAGTGAAAGCTGATTTTTAGAGAAAGTGCAAGACACAGGAAGGGCCACCGAAACCCCCCATAATGATGGCACTGGGGGGACACCAACAGAGAGAGAAACACAAACAGGTCACAGACATCACAGTGCACTTGCCAAACTGAAGAGAATGGAGACTGAAGGCCATAGGAAGACAAGGAACCTGCTGCACTGACAGCATGACGTTCAGCTGAGGATAAGTCTGTCCAGCAGGCTGAGACTGACTGGAAGAAGATGCAAGATCAGGGCAGAGGGAAAGCTCTCCTCAGACAAGGCAGCTGCAAGTGTCAATGTGCAAACTGTGCTGGATGTTCCCAGCTCAGCCCTTGGACCCAGCAAGAGTGGCTGAAGATGATCAAGACCACTCGTGTACTTCCATCTCCGACCTGCAAAAGCTTACATACACACTCTGGTATTTGCTGAGTTGGTGCCTCATGCTCCCTGTTCCATAAATCCTCCTGCCTTTCAGGCTCAAGTGATGGAAAATGCTCTCTGAGCACACAAAATACTCACTGGAGTCAGAGGGGAAGTGCAGTGAGGTGAGTACAGCAGAAAGTCACTGTCTGGAGAATACAAAGGGCTCCTCATTTACAAACACAAACGCTGAATAACCAGAAGGTCTGTCCAGAAACACCACGTTGGTACCTGGGGTCGCATGGACTGACCTGCCTGGGTTCTACCAGCACCTTGGGAGGTCACCCTGCCAGTTTCTGCAGGCTGGGACATCCCTGTGCTGTGCCTTTGTACAGCCCAGGACTCCTCTGGGGCCCTTTCTGTGGGCAATGCTGGGCACACACATAACTTAGAGTGCAGTTTAAAGCCAGCACCTTCCCAGTACAGGTTTCCACAGCAGCACAAACACTGCAATTCACAGCCTGGTCCTCATTCTCCTGCGAGCCCCAGGTGCTCAGAGCAGTCAGGAGCACAGCTCCCGGTGTAAAGAGGAACCATTCATTCCTCAAGGATGTGTTGCTCCATTGTAGGAGTTGTATTTTTCCATGTATTCAAAGCTATGCCAGCCAATTCCATAAATCAACTTGTTGGGGAAATTGCTTAAAAAAAAATAAAAAGGCAATTCAGTGTCGTGTCAGCAACATATCCATGCAAAGAGGAATTCCTCACCTCGTGTACTCCCAAGGCATTTTTCCAATCCTTATTACAGAGGTGCTGCTTTGCTCCTTGAAAATTGTCTTTAAAAAACACCCAGTGAGATTAAAAAAAAGTTCCTAAGTGACTGTCATGGGGAAACAAAGCAAGAAAAGAAGAGGAAAGGGCGAGTTGTGGGCCAGCATTGGTGGGCACTTGAATGGGAGCCCTGCCCTGACACCACCGTGGCTTGGGACAAAACCAGAGCCCAGGACCATTTGTCAGGGGGCACAAACACACACGAGTGGTGAGAACCTGGCCCTGCTGGGAAAACGTGTCAGGGACCTTCCTGCGCCGAGCCCTGATGGATCGCTGTGCTGGGAGGGCAGCATTGTGAGAGCAATAATGAGACATCTGGCCCCTTCTCCTTCTGAAAGAGGGGTTTGGCTCCACGGAGGCCACGGGAGCTGCTCCTGGGACAATGCACAGGCTCGGGGTGTCACTGCCACCGATGCTCAATGCCAGCTCCATCCTCCCCCATATGCAGCACCATCCCTCCACACCCCTCCACCTTTACCCCTCTCTGTCTGCACAGACACCTCCACCCTGCACAGCCTCTGTCACCCTCGGGGTCTCCATGCTCAGGACCCCACCCCAGGCTGGCACAGCACAACCTCTCTGCCTTAAATCTGCCCCCTGGGCAC
>JAWWMP010000002.1:4649439-4671297 GCA_035047865.1 Dendrocincla tyrannina
GGCCTTGGACACTCCCAGGGATCCAGGGGCAGCCACAGCTTCTCTGCCCACCCTGTGCCAGGGCCTGCCCACCCTCAGCATAAAATATTCTTCCCAATATCCCATCTAACTCTGCCCCCTCCAGCAGTTTGAATCCATGCCCCTTGTCCTGTCACTCCATCCAGAAAAGGCCCCCCCATCACCCCCCCCAGGCAGACAGGGAGGGATGTGCAGCAGGATGTGAGGGTTTCACCCAGGTGCCAGTGCAAAGAGGCTCCCCAGCCACAGGTAAACCAGCAGCTCCTGGGAATCCATCCCCTTTCCTTCCTGTGCACAGGCAGGACCCAGGGCAGCCATGCACAGGGGAAGCAGGCAGAAGTTATAAGGGCTGGTCTATGCAAAAAGTAGAGAGTTTCTATAGGGAATTTCAGTTCTGAGCACATTTCATCCCCTCAAATGGAAAGCATAGGGATTGGATACACCAGACAACCCCTCAGCAGCCCTCTCCTGACACCCTACACCCTCCAAGTAACGACGGGAGCTGAGATCTCCGGGAATGGACCTGGGACATAAAGAAAATACTGGAAATCGAAGCAAAGAAAGGAACAGCAAAGCAGAGGAAGCAAAAAGAAGGATGCCTGTGTGCTTCAAGTATCTCAAAACAGAGGCCCCACTTTGCAAATGCTGTTTCACTGGGGGAGGGAGGGGGAAGGCTGGTTTTCATTTCGTTTTCGCTTTGAAAACACCATTTTTCTGCACATCCACTGAAGTGCAAATTTCCTCCGATGCCATTTAAGCAGAGAGCACGCCTCAAAGCCGGAGCTGTCTGAAACACATCTGTTTGAATTTAGAAAGCCGTGGTTGAGAGAGCCCCCAGCAGCCCCTCACAGGCAGCATTTCCCAGCACGGCCCCCCAAAAACCCCCCAGCACCCACAGCAAGGGGGGCACCAGCGCCAGCAATGGGGAGAGCAGGAGCCACCAGCCCAAGAGGAGGGTGACACACAGACCGATTCCTCCTTGGCATGGACCAAGGGAAGGTCCATGGAGAAGGAAGATAAGGGAGATAAGGAGCGGCTGCTGCTGTAGGGGGGTGATAAATGGGGTGCCTGCACAGCCCCTGGCGCTGACCACCAGCACCTCCACAGCTGCCAGCACATCTGGAGAGCCCATCTTTCCATCCTGCTGTGAGCAGTGTGGGACGTGGGATAATATGAAGGGAAGAGGGATGTCACCCATTGCTGTGCCTGCCCAGCTCCGCCAGGGCCAGGCAGAGCCCCCAGCTCAGCACCAGGCAGATGGTTTGTACAAACACTTCCCAGGGGAGAGGTCTGGAAACCTCCCCAAATTCCCTGCTGGCACAGCAGCAGCCTGCCCCTTCCCAGCTGGCAGCTGGCACCGATAGCACTGCGTGCCCCAAACCCCTTTGGCCGCAGCTGGAAGGGGCTGGGAGGGAAAGGACACAGCCCCAGTGCCCGGGCTGGCAGCTGCAGCTGGTGGCAGGGATGCCCAGGGGAAGCAGGTGGCCCTTTCCCAAGGGCTGGGTGGGAATGCTGGCACGAGGGAGCGTTTGCAGAGGGGTGACCTGCTGGCTGGGGGCCCAGGGACAATGTCTGACGCCCCAACAAAGGAGCTGTGCAGCCCCAGCAGTGCTCTGGTGCGCCCCACGAGCCCCCTCTGCCCACTGAGAGCTGAAAGGAGAGACAAAACACGGCCCCCCAAATCTGCTCCTGCAGAAGGTGTGCCAGGCACAAAGCTGCCCCCTGCCACTGCCCTACAACCTGCACCCCCTTCTTCTGAAGGCTGTCCCAGTCTGTCTGCAACAGGACAAGGACAAATTCCCTCAATTCCCATTGTCCCTCCACAGCCTGCCTTCCAGGCCCACAGCATTCCCACCCCCAGCTGTGGAGATCCCCATCCCAGAGCCATCCTGACCCATAAAACCATGAGTGTGGGGTAAGACAGGCTCCAGGCTCCAGCTCAGTGGCACAGTAGCTGCTCCTTTCCCGGAAAATTTAAGGTCCATGGGTTTTGGGGTGCCACAGAGTCCTTTGGCATTCAGCTGGATGTATTTAATCCAGGCTGTGGAGCACCCAGAATGGCTCGTGACTGTCTCCTGGGAAGGTGTGCAGAGGGCAGGAATTCACCCCAGTCCACTCTGCTGCACAAATTCCCACTGTTCCATGGAAGAGGTCATGCCCTCTTTTTCCTTCTCACCAGCAATCTGTGCCTCTGCTCTCCCCCTCTGCTCTTTGCCAAGTGCCAGGAAGAGCCCACAAAGCCCCTTTACTTTATTTTTCTTTTTTCTTTTGCCCCCACAAAGCTCCCTGCAGCTGCTGCACAGCAAATTCAACATGCTGGGCTGAGCAACCTGTGATTCCCTGCTCCATGCCCTTGAAACCAGATGGCAAGCCAAAGTTTCCTCTGACAAGCAAAGGAATCAGAACTGACATGATTGGGAAAAACAAGCTCAATTCCTCTTGGCAGGATATTAATTTAGAAATCTCTGGTGTTGTCACCCCAATTCACAATGAATTTGAACCCAGGCTTTCCTAGTGCCAGACGACCCAGAGATTTGACAGAGAAGGTAATTGGAGGAAATGGCTTTGTAATCCAGCTATTGTGCTGGCAAGATCCAGCTCTCCTCAAGAACAAGGTTCACTTCCTGGCATGGCTGATTCGTCAGCATTCATTTGTTCCCAGTGCCTCTTGGTTTTCCTCTGCCTGGCAGGGATGGCACAGACCCTTCAGGGCAGTGTTGGAGGTGTGCTGGGTGTTCCTGCAGCCTGGTGGGTGGCAGCAATGAACCCTGCAGGGTCAACCACTCCAAGGGGCACAGGAAGGAGCAGGACTGAGCAAGTCTCGTGGTCCACACACCCCTTGGCAGCACAGCCACCAAGCAGATGGGGCCAAGTGTCACCTGTGGTGGGTGCCTGTGCCATGCTGGTGGCAGGAACAAGGATGGGAATGTTCGTGGGAGAGCCAATCCCACCTATAGAGCCCCAGCACTTCCATCCACTCCACAAAAATAACTGGGTTGGTGGGAAAACATGAACTGCAGCAGAATTTGGAGCCATGCCTGTAATCACATCCTCAATGACAACCCCAGTGGCACATAGCTCAGCAAAAAGAGTCCCCTCCATGGGGTTACCTGCCAGACAGGATCTGTGATCACTGGATCACTGAATCATGGGATGGTTTGGGTTGGAAGGGGCCTGAAAGACCTTCCTGTTCCATTCTCCTGCCATGGGCAGGGACACCTTCCACCAGCCCAGGCTGCTGCAAGCCCCGTCCATTCTTACCCTTCTCTGAAAAACACGCTCTAGACAAAGGTTGCATTAGGCAGGGGAAACCAGCATCAAATGGCAAAGGAGTCTGCCCTGCTGCCACCAGGAAAAAGGGAAAAAGAAAGGGGGGGAACTGGGTGGAGAGGTCCCAAGATGTGTTCTGAGAGCTGAGCAGAGTTTGCCTAGAAATGTTCACGAATGATTTTACGTACACAGGTCCTGGCTCATCATATGCAGCATCTTCCCACTGCTCTAATGATAACCATTAATAACAACAACGATTTGATTGACCTGTGTGCTCCTGCCATTCCACTACTCACTTCTGGTTTTCCAGCTGCCCCCATCCAGCCTGGCTGGTGAGCTGCTCAGGGTGGATGTTGGAGCCACTCCCGAGCTGCACCTCTGAGATGTGATCATTAGGTGGCTGGGGTGATGGGAAACCCTATCCCTGCTCGCTCCATCCATCCCACCAGTGCCCTGGCATCCCTTTGGGAGCCTGTTAAAATGAGCTCTTGCCCATCAGAAGGCTCCTTTCTGTTTAAATAACTTGGAGGATGGAGCATAGCTGCAGTCCAACATCCCTGGTATCTGAATACGTCCTTTAGCTCCATGACCAGATTCCCTGAGTGCACACAAAACCAGTGATTTTGGGGAGGAGGAGGAGAAGGGGAAGAGCTCAGTTATTCTTATTAATCTGCTAGGAAAAATATATTAGGATAGTAAACAGCCAGCAATCACCCAGGAATGCCTGGGAGAACTCTTACCTACCAACATGCAGATCCCTCATCTGGAATTCATTAATTCACGTTCACTGTTGGAGCTATTCAACTACAGGGCTGGTTGGGGAAGGACATATTCAAAAGGGACCTGGAGTTATTGAAGAGGCCAATCCCCACTGCCAGTGTTACCTCTGGAAATAATGAATCCTGGGGGTCTCTCAACCGCCTGGAGGTTTTATTCTGCATCCCATTTTGCTGCAAATTCCCTCAGAAAGCTTTCCTAGTGCTGAGGGTCATCTGCATCTCGTCTAATTCCATCCAGTAACTTCCACTGCTGGAGCAAACCCGCTTCAGGTGTAATCATTGTGAGCTCTGAGGAATTCCCACAGCCTGGTGGAAAAGGCAGATCCAATTTGTGTGTTCCCCTGAAGTGCTCTCTTACATATCTTGCAGTGACCCTTGTGTAGGTATGTGCAGTCCTTCCCTTTGCTCTCCCTGAGCGTGGGTCCCTCAGGGTCAGGGGAGCACAAGATACGTTGCCTGAGCTCTGGTTTTGGGGGTGTAAGTGGAAAATTCAGGAGGAAAGGATGTGCCTCCTGGGAGCCCCTCCATCATGCCTTTCCCCAGGCAGGCTTACACTCAGCACTGCTCCGGGAAGGGACCACACAGACTCAGGCTGAAGAGGGGAAAAAAAGCACATGAAGATCATGGAAGTCTCAGGGCAAGTAAATTACTGTTAATTGTGAGATATTTGATTGCAAGAAGCACCAGATGGCCAGCCATCTGTTTTTTATTATAAAATTAAACAAGATTAACCCAAACAGGATTTCCTTAGCATTCTTCTCTGACTGGCTCACAAATACATCTTTAACACCTATGCTACAGATACAGCACAATCAGAAGCTCTTCCTGCCTTTCCCTAATCTACTTGGGCTAAATACTCTGCTGAGTAATGCCCTTGTACGTAAAGATTTGCAGCAGGATTGAAAAGAAGCAGGGAATGGACTAATTAAGAGAGGAGAGAACTGGGAAACGTCAGTTCCAATAGAAGTAGCCCCAGCAGAACCCCTTTCTTTCACACTGCTATGACCAAAGGCTGGTTAGAAGGGCACAAGCACCTGGGCAGGGGAGTTAACAAGGGGTACCAACCTCTCCCAGTCTGGGATGGGATGGGATAGAACGGCAGAACTGGGGAGAGTGGCCAGAGCCCACACCCTGTGCCTGTCTCCTCTGAAGGGTGGCAGTCAAAACCATCTCTCCCCACAGTGCCCCTGCAAGCCTCAGGAATTTTTCCCTTGCTCCAGCATCGTCTGCACCACCAAAACACCATCCCTGCTCTGCCGCTGTCCCTGGAGCCTGGGCTGCCACCAAGGTGGCCTTCCCCAGCCCACCCAGCCACCCTCTGCCCACCTCCGAGCCCCTTCCCTCTGCCAGCTTTTCTCATGCAGATCACACATGTCTGCATTTGTTCGAAGCAAATCGCTTGTGAAACGAACATAAAGGGTGTTCCAGGGGAGATTCCCCTTGCATCAGCCCCCAGAGCAAATCCCCAGGACACGATGCAACCAGAAACTATTCGTGACACCCCCCTCACACCCTCCTGTCTTATCATGTCTGGGCAGAAAACCTGTTGGGAGAGCTGAACTGCCTCCCAGACAAGGGCCACGGCTCCAGCTCATGTAAACATGATTATTTTTTCCATTTAACTTCAAGTATCTTCACTTGCCAGGGCTGCCCTGGACAGAAAAATGCCATGGTCTCCTTTTTGGGGGAGCAGCCAGCCAGCTCCCTGCACCCCTGGCTGTTTTCAAGGTGGAAAAATGATTTGGTTCTCCACCAATTTCTTTCTCAGAAGTGACTGTTCCACTCTGAGCCGGAATTTCTCCAGAAGAACTTGGTCCAAGGCAGACAGCTTAGCTGGAAAACTCCAGCCCCAACAGGCAAAGGTATGTGGAGCTGGGAGGACATCCTATCCTGTTCTCAGAGGGAGCAGGGAATTACCAGGTGAGTGATGTGCCACACTACACACCCACAAAGCACAGCTCAAACAGCTGCTCCTCAATCTAAGGGAACAGATGCTCTGACAAGAGCCCTGTGCAAAATGTTTCCTCTGCCAAGAGAGCAAAGGAAACCCATTTTTTACTATAGAATCAGCTTTTAAAGGCAGCCCCCTGTAAATGAGGTATAAAACTGAATTCAGAGCATTCCCGCTACTTTCTTGTCTTTCCAGCACAGCATCCTCTGGGCTGGCCTTCAGTGACAGTCACTCCTCCCCAGCCAGCTGGGGAGATGCCCCAGGAGGTGGAAGCACACACACACACAGAGGAAAACATAAAATAAAAGTAGTTAAAAAAAAATTACAAGCTTTTTAAACATGATTTATCCATGCCAGGTACTTCTCTATCTAACTGTATGCTTCCAAGTGTCTGGCGCTGGAGAAAACCCCATAATTTTATCCCATGATATATAAGTAACCTGTATTAGACCTGCACAGAAACAACTGGCTGCTGGTGGGGAGGGAATAAAGAGCCAGGGGATTGGACTATAAAACAAATGGCCCTGGTGTTATCTTGGGGGGGTTCCTTCACAAGCTGGTTCAGTCTGCCAGATGTGGGTGAGAAGGGGGCTGTGGACAACCCTGGCTCTCAGGAGCCACCTGGAGAACGCCTGTCCAGGGATGGAAGCCAAGAGGAGAGACCTTCAGCCCTTTGTAAGCAGCTGGGTAAGGATGGGAAGCCCCCAGCTGGGCAGGGATCACCTCCCAAGGGGCTTTCAGGCAGACGGGAGTAGGAATTGGGCTCTGTCAGACCAAGGCTTGCTGCCAACAGCGGGCTCAGAACTCCTGCAACATCTCCCAGCGTTTGATAGCGTGGGCAGCACAGCACAGGGCTTTTATCAGCTGGGAAAAGCAGCACTGACACCACGGGGGGAACACAGATATGCTGTTAGCCTGAAGAGTGGCTTGCCTGTTTTCCCCCAAATCTACTGGATAATCTAAGCAGGAGATATTGCTTCCTACACACCTCGGAGAGGCCGTGGGAGCGCTGCAGGCAGCAGGACCACCTGAGAATAAGGGAGGGAGCTGCCCTCAAACACTTTCCAGCTGCAAAATGGCTTTTACAAAGCATACCCCTTGTCATGTTCATCAGAGAAATGACCCTCGGCAGGAAGGGAGCTGGCAAAGATGAGCAGAGGACTTGGTGCTGGCTGCTGGGATTTCAGGGGCTGGCTCGTGCAGAGCTGTGTCTGCAGCACCAGAGACAGGAGAAGGTCCTGCTCCCACCTTCAAAGCTGGGATAAGGCTCCTGGAACTGGTGAAAACACAGGTTTCCCAGCTCCAGGTTTGCAGGAAGGGGCCAAGAAAGACCCCATGAGGCAGAGTACAGCCAAGCACAACCCCTCAAGTGAGCTTTATCTATCCTGATGAACACAGTGCTGGTTATCGAGCAGATGCTGCTGCTCAAAACACCCTTCCAGTCCAACATGGGCTTCTCAGCTCTCCCAAATCCAAACTCGCATCTTCACCCCTTGCAAATGAACAACAAGAGCTTACAGAGGGGCTGTGCACTAACCAAGAAGCTCCAACACCACCTCAGCCCACTCAAAATCAGAACTGGACGCGTTTCTGGTTAACACAGCAGCTTAACTTACATCCTAGAGCAGCAAAGGGGGAAAAAACCTCCTTACCTGTGAACACAGGTCCTGGAAACAGCCAACAGCTTTGCTCTTCCACATCAGTTGCCTCCATCCTTCTGCTACGATGGGATGAGGGGCTACTTCAGAATCTTGTTTGGAATTGTTCTCCTCTAAAGCACAACTTCAGCTGTCAGGGAAAGGGAAGGTGGTTAAATCAGCCAAGGACGACTCCCTGCAGGAAGGTGCTGTGTGTGTCACGCAAACCTGGCCACCTGCAGCTCGTTCAGAGTTCCCTCTTCCATCACCCTGCAAGCTGAGGCACTTCAGCTCCCAAGTGAGGTGCATGCAACCCAACACCTTGGAGAGCAGAAAGGGTCAGTCACTTAGCCCAGGAAAGGAGGAGGGATTTGTGAGACCCCAAACAATATTTCTAGTGCTGTATGTTGCCATGTTCTACACCCCCAGCTTAATAACAATATAAATACACAGTATAGCATATAGAGAGATTACAAACAGCATGAAGACATGACAAGCCTCAAGAGAGCTCATGGACCCCTTGAAGGTCCCACAGTCTGGCCTTACAAGTCAGGATCAGTCAGAGACATCCCACTGGCTCCAGCCTGGCTGAGATTTCTTGCCCATGGGCACAGGAGGGGACAGGATGGGGACAATGAGCCACTGATGTATGGGATGTCCCATTATTCCCAGGAGCCATGGCTGGGCTGGAATAACACTCACCACATGGAAGCAGATCCAAAGATGCATCACCAAAGAGAAGGACCTGCTAAATCAGCACCAAACCCTGACCCATCACCCCAAGCATTTGCTTCCTTTCACAGCATGTGTGACAACAAATCATCCCTGGGGTGGTACCACCTCCAAAGGCATCTCTGCCCGTGGAGACTCTCCTTGGATCCAATGGGAAGGAGCCTCCCCTTCCCACAGACACCTCCCAGGTCCAACACACCACGGGCTGCTCTCACAGAGCAGAGGGGAGCCAAGCAACCCCAGGCAAGGAGATCCAGGCTGAGAGGTGTAGAGGTGTCTGGGGCTCTGTCACTGCCACGAGGTGACGAGGTTGTTACCAAGATCTACAGCAAACTGTGGGGAGAAGGCTACGTGTACTGGAGCACTTGCCCAGCATGCAAGGAAATCCCATTTAATTCCACCAAACTGCCTGGACCAGACTTTCCAGACACACAAATGAGGGTAACACGCTGATGCCAACAGACGCTGGAAATTTTACACCTGGAGACATTCTTAGCCCTTCTACAAACAGCACCTGGGCTTGACTGCAGCTTGAAAAATGGATTTCCAGCTTTACAGGAGCAAATGTACCTAAATAAAGCATGAGACTACAGCATTTCAGAATCGTTGTGGAGCTGAACCTGCCTCAGGGTCTGGTTTTTGTTATTTTATTAATCATTTTCATGAGCCTTCACACTTTTGAATTCCAGCCTGACTGGAAGCAGCAAACACTGGAAACCTCGGAAAGCTTTTCAAAGTGTGGAAACCCCCCGGCCTGGAGAAGGTTTGATGCACTTCAGGTTTGCATCCAGACATTCAGGGGCTGAGCCAAGCAGTCACCCCTCTCAGACACTCAGGACGTTCTCCTGTCTGAGAATTCTCAACTTGAAATCCAGGCTTTCACCCTGAAGGATCTTTTGCAGAAGGAGGACCAAGAGCTCACCAGTTGCAAAGGAGTGACGGGACTGGGATGGTACCCAGAGAACAGCTTGTGACAGCAAACTATCAGGGCTGCTGATGCTTTTCTCACCAAACACCCACTCTTCATCCTTCCCCAGGGATCTCCTAGGCTCCATCACCCTCATCCCACAATCAGCCTGGCACTCTCTCTGCAGACAGACACAACTCAGGCGAGGTGCAGAGAGCCCCCAGGGATGCCAAACTCAAACGTGGGTGGGCAGAGCTGCCTCTGAGCCAGGAGAGTCGGAGCATGCACAGGGAAGAGCCTCCCTCCCTCCCTCCCTTTGCCTAGTTCATTCTCCAGGCACACAATGAGGGCTATTCTCTGCTGGAAGGAGGAATCCCAAACACTCCAGCGTTCCATTGATGGGCTGCTGAGGGAAGGTACGGATGCCCCTCCACCAGCCAGCTTCCCATGGGGGCAGCTGTGAGGAACTGGTGGGGCTGAACGTGGAGGAAGCGGCAGCAGTGGCTCTCCAGACCTCCCAGAGCTGGGGTTTCTGACTGACTGCCCCCTCGCTGCTCCAAACCCAGCCAGGCGGGGTGGGAAAGGAGAAGAAAAGCCCTCTCCCCATCACCATCTGCTTTTTAAAGCCACAGCAATGGCACAGCTTTGGAATGGGACCAGCCCCTGGAATGAGCTGGCTGGGTTAGAGGCAAGAGCTCTAACCTAGTCAAGGGCTCAGGATTCCTGTATCCTTCATCCCACTTTGGTTTTAGAGCAAGGCCACGAGGAAGAAGAGATCCAGAGGGAGCGGGGCTCACCAGCCGCTCTGTGAAGTCACATCCTGCATTCAGGTGGGGTGGCCTCAGGTGTTTCACCAGCCCTTGGTGAAAGGAGGCAAAAATGATGGAAATGCTCTCCAGAGGAAGTTCGTGTGGCTGTCATGGGGAATCCTGAGCTGAACAGTCATTACCCAGGATGGCAAGGGGACAACAAGGTTGTAATGGGATGCCTGGAAGAAAGGAGCCTTTCCTTCCCTCTCACAATTTCTGGTCACTCTCTGGTGACCAAGGACAGGACAAAGGGAATGCCATGAAGCTGAGTCAGGGCAGGGTTTGGTGGATCTCAGGAAAAGGTTCTCCCCCAGAGGGTGGTGGGCACTGACCAGGCTGCCCAGGGCAGTGGGCACGGCCCCAAGGCTGCCAGAGCTGCAGGAGGGTTTGGATGGTGGGACAGGCACAGGGTGGGATTGTTGGGGTGTCTATCCAGGAGCTGGACTGGATGGTCCCTGAGGGTCCCTTCCAGCTGAGGAGATTCCACGATTCACAAAATATGAATCTATGGTAAGAACAGCCCACAGTCCTAAGCCAAAGCAGCCTGTTTGAGGACACCCCAGAGGATTCCTTAGTCCAGGCTGGGACCCCCCATCAACCCATGGTAAAGTGCCAGGACTAGCAGGGCTCTCCCACCTCAAAGCCCACCTCATCCACCTTGGGCAGGGCTGGGAGGAGAGGCACAGCCCAGCTCTGTGGTGTCACTCTGCTGGCACTCCCAGAACCCAACAAGGACACCCCAAGTGACATGTGCCCATCACACAAAACCCCACGGACGTGGAGCCAATGGGAACAGATCCTGGTGGGCTGGTGGTGCTGGGAGCTGGAACCCCAAGCTCCTGGAGACCCACCCTGATGCACAGCAACTGTGACTTGGGCTCTTTGTGCATCCCCAGAAGACACAAACATGCCTGTAGGTGGCCCAGAAACACTGGCTTATTAAAAAGAAAAAGGGAGGGGAAAAAGAAAACCCCGAATGAATGCAGCGTCTGTCACCCTTCTGCAGAATTGTTATTTTTTTGTGTGTAGTTGGTGCTTGTTTTCCAAAGATTTACATTTTTATGTGTGTGTCATTCGCTTTTCATGCATTTGGAGACCTCGGAGCTTAGAAATTCAAAACACTTGTCAGTCACGTCAATCCTTTTGGACAAAACAGAGCTGCCCCTTGGATGGGTAAAAAAGGCACAACAAAACAACAAACAAAACGCACTTTTCTCTCAAGCTGTGCCTCGGTCACCCCACTCAATGTGGGCAAGACAATGTTCAGAGAAAGCAAAAAGAAAGATCTGAGTTTTCATACTCCTCGGTGGAACTAAATTGATTAAGGTCATTTCCTAGGTAGGTTTGAAATCTTCTGCAACAATTTTTTCCTTGAAAAGGAAAAGAAAAGTGTCCCCCCCCCAAAAAAAAGGGAAAAGTCACTACTGCAAAAACATTAAATCTGCTTGGGTAACTCAGAATATATGTTGGCAAGGCAACATATCTCAGCTTGAACAGTAAACCTGCTATGTCAGAGGCTCTGCCACATATGAAAGAGACTTGGGTTTCAATATATCATGCTGAATTTACTTCTTTTCAGCCTTTCATGGCAAAGTATTTGATGTCTCTCCTTTCACTGTTGCAATCGATAGGGTGACCTTAGGTAAAAGTTGCCTGACCTTTGCTGTTGTCGGTATTGTTCTGTTAAAGTGTAATTTAACTCTTTTTCTTTAGTCTGGAAATGGCACTGTACAGGCAGCAAACAGGAGAGGGGGCTGGGACTTTTCCCCCCTTAACCTAAAGGCAAGAGGCAACATCCATCATCAGAGCTGGCTTCAAACCAGCTGATGTCAAGAAGCATCATCTGCTGAGGGTCTGGTTGGTTTCCCAGTGCTTTCTTGTAATGATAATGACCTGCCTGCTAAGGTAAATAACCCAAAAAAGCCTTCCTCTGGTGCTCACTCCACTGCCACGCTGCTCAAGACTTCAGGAGTGCGTGGCCTCCCTGCATTCACATCACTGGGGTGTTGATATCAATTTGGCCCTATGAAGTGGTGGCATTTCCAGGGCCTTGCATGTATTCCACACAACCCCAGAGAAAACAAATAGATCAAGTCTTACATGAAAAGAAGCAAACAGTTTTCAAGCAGCCACTACCAAAGTGGAAGGAAGCGCCTTTTCTCGTGACAGTGGGTGTCAGAAAGCCAGCCACATGTTTTAGAGTTACAGCCGGATTATCCACCCCAGGATCTTTGTGAGCCTGCTTTGAATCACATTAGAAGCCTGTAATGCAAGTCCTTCAGTGAAAGCAAACTCACCCTGTCATTATCTGCTGTGCTGCTGTTATTACATCCCCCTTTTCGGCTGTGCGTGGGTATTACACCGCATTAGGGATGCAGATGTGCACGTCGCCACTCACACCCAGACATTTGCACAGGATTATGGCTAGAACTCCTGATCCTGCTTCTAAAAAGCCCTATAAATCCCGGCTAGCTCCTTTTAAATCAGCAGCATTATCCCCCTGTAAATCTGGGGTGGAAGTCGGAGCAGACTCTGGCTCAGACGCTCTCAAACCACACACCACAGCAGAGCAGGGAGGCTGAAGCAAACCCTGGGCCTCGCTCATCAGTGCCCCCAAATCCCATCCCCATCACTTCGAAAGTCCCAGCTCCACTCCCCTCATCCACAAACCCTGTGAGTCAGAATAAAGAGCTGGCTTTGGCAGCGCCGCCGCCCCCGCGTGTTTAAATATTGCTCACAGCTGAGTTATTTCTGCTTCTCAGGAACTTTAACGGGCTTTTATGCTCAGTGAACTCATGAAAGGCGAGTACCTAAAGTCAGCAGCACTGAAACGATGAATTAGCACGAGGAGAGAGAGGCCAGTTGGGCGTTTCTTGCAGTACATTATCTAGATGGTTGCCAGAGGAGCTGATTTAAAGTCACTGTGCTACACCTGAGTGTCGTTTATGGCTCATAAAAGGAAATCTGTGTTTAAGTAACAATAAAGCAGGACTGCACTTTCTATGTAAGAGGAGAAATAAACTCTTTCTCACGGAGCAGATATATTTTTATTTGCTCCGTGCCTGCCTCAGGCACGTGGAGACGTTTTCAGCCAGAAAGCCCAAGAGTTAAGCAGGGGGACTCACTCCAGCATGGGTTATGTTTGATCTTTACTCATTTTCCACCCAAGCCTTAACACAGTGAATCTGAGCTCCTGGCAAAGGCAAGGCCTGAGCCCCCACATACACCTGCAGCTGTCAGAGGAACAGGGAGATCCCCAGGCAGACACAAAGCCACGGCAGGAAAAGCAGGGGTGCTCCAGAACACACAAATCCCAGGATCATTTAGGTTGGGAAAGTCCTCCAAGAAGATCAAGTCCAACCTGTAACTCTTTCCCACCTTGTCCCCCAGCCCAGAGCACTGAGTGCCACATCCAGCCCTTCCTTGGACACCTCCAGGGATGGGAGAGGACACTCCAAACCAACCTGGGGAGCCCCTTCCAGTGTCTGACCACCTTTTCTGTGCAGAAATTCCTCCTGAACACCCCAGGTTCCAGGGTCAGGATGTTTGGCCAGACAAGGTGACAGCTGCCATGGCATCCTTGTCTCAAAGTCACAGTCACATCTACCTGAAGCCACCCATTTTTACTCACTTGTTATCTGCTGATAAATCCCCTCATATCAGACTCCAATGGGTCCATATCCGCCTGTTTTGTCGCCAGCTGGGGCATTTTGTCACACAAAGCCACGAGGAAAGTTTCCTAGAACACAGACATGGTTTTTCCTCTTACACCTCTGCTGCAGTTTGATTTTGGGGAATTTTTTGCAGGAAAACAAAGCAGTAATGAGAAATACACAGACAAAATCCATCCTTTTGTTCCCCTGGACGGTTCCACCCTCCACTCATTTCCCATCCTGTGCCCACCACCACCACCCTTCTCACAGGGTCATGGCCACCTCAGGGCCACCCACCAGTGCTGATCCCTGCAGAGGTCCTTGCTGCTCCTCCTCTTGCTGGAGGAGTGAGGAGGTGCTGCCTCCCAGCCCCACTTGTCCTTCCAAGGACCCAGGAGACCAGGTGGATGCTCAGCCCCAGGTCTGTCCATCCGAGGAGCAGGAAAGGACCTGTGTGTGCACGATACAGCTCTTAGCCAAGGTCCTGACCTTTACCTGCTCTCTGTCTGACCCTGCTTTTTGGAAAAGGGTCCGTCCCACCACGATCCACCTCACCAAGAGGCCTGGAGACTTTATCATTCTGGTCTCTGCTGCAGGTCTGCAGGATCTCCCCAACACTCAGCACCACCCAGGCTGACGCTTGTGCTGTGAATGCCAAACTGCAGAGAGAGAAAGAAAAACCACCTCGGTGAGTTTCTGCCAACCCAAACCAGCTACAGCAGCACGTGAAAACAACACACTGCCTGAGAGCTGAAACAGTTCTGCTGCTCCAAACTGAGGTGCCAGAGCCATACCCAGCACCTTTAGGGAGGACACAGAGGGGTGCTGAGGCATGGGAAGCGATGCCCAGCTAGAGCAGGAAATTAATTTCTCAGCATTAACCAGTTTTATCTGTCAGCATGAGGGAGCACTTGCAGTTCCAGCAGTACCTTTGAAAGGCTCACGGGAAGCTCAAATTATCCATCATTTGTAAGAAGCACCAGCACAAAAAGCTGCATTTGCATTCCATCGTCACTGCTGTGCCAGCAGCCCCCCTCTCTGCCACCAGAAATCCTCTCTTTTGGGATTTCTCCCCTTTGGGGGACAGACCAGTGCTTTTTCAGCAACACCAGCACAAGGAGGGGATGGCAGAGCTGCAGGGCTGGTAAACATCTATTTTTACAGGCTGACCTTTGAGAAGGCACTAATGGAACAGGGAGAAAGAAACAAAACCACGGATTGCAGAGGGGTGAGGGCATGCTTGGATTTAAGGGGAATTTAAGCATAGCCCTCACAGTGAGCTCTGCTGGGGCTGTGACACTGGCAAGCCAGAGATGGCTGGGAGGGGGCACCGGTCTGACATTAAATACCTTGTCCTGACATGGAGACAACCACGACTCAAGTGCTTTGCTGGCATAAAGCTCTCCTTCACGGGTCCCACAGCCGCTGGATCCTGCCCATGCAGACCCTAAGAGAGAGAGGAGAGGAGATAAAAAGGGATTTAGTGCTGTCAGGACCACTAACCCCCCGATTCCATGGCATGAAAAACCCACGGAGGACTCAACCTGGATTAGTCCAAATACCCGCTCCATCTGCACAATTCCACGTGTTTATTTGTAAGCTACAAAAGCACAGCCTTTCATCACTATCACTCCCAGCAGCTTTCACCTTATAAATCCATCAGTTTACCTTTCCCGACAGGCACAGAGCTGCTGTTCCCACCCCCTCCCTGCTCCCCACGCACCAGTGCTGCCTCACACTCCTCCACCACTGCTTTGTGCCCCCTGCCAACAAACACCATGAAAACACCAACTGACCTGCCTGTTCCTGCACCAAAGGATGAAGGGTGGCCTTGGGATTTCTTTTTTTGGCATTTTTTTTTCCCTCTGAGGAAGAGCACGGCAACTCAAACCACGGGCAGGCATAGATTTTTTATTTATTTTTTTTTCTTCTTTTTGCAGATCTTTATTTTACAAAAATAACTTACAAATAGAGACAACTCTCAGCAGTAAGATCATTCATTCTGTGCAGGAGGACACAGCTCGGTGAAGGAGGGGCACAAGAGTTAACAACTCTGACGATACTGTTAATTTTAACATGATGGCAGCTATATTACACTACATACATTTCATGCTCCAGACATGTGGGTATGACACCACATAAAGCTACGGTCCATGAAGTGTGTCAGCCAGGGAGGATGCACCTAAGAGACCATTTCCATTGCAGTTATCAGCATCCTCTTGAAACCAGACGGCAATCTAACACTCAGACTACAGCACTCTGGATACACTCATCAGCAATATACTTCAAATACATGATAAAAATATATTTAACTTTCAAATACATATTGTATAAGATACACCAAGAGCCAGAAAATAAAGTCTCGAGCTTTTAAATACAACACACTATATATATAAACATATACAAGGAGACAAGAGGGAATCTACACGTGGAAGGAAAAGCTTATCCTGGAAATGTGTGTTATCTGTGGTACACAATGGCTTTGTCTGCTAGGAAGTAATTTCCATTTGCATAGCATTGTTGAGAAGTCCAGACCGGGCTAGGAGGGGAAAAAGGTTTTAATTTTGGTACCACTTCCACTTTGCAACTGGTTCTACTCTTAAATTACACTTTGCTCTCTCTTTTGTAGGCTGGAATTCATGCCCCGTTCATCACAAGCACATTGAAAGGGAGGGGTTAAAAAACCAAACAGCAAACCACAAGACACAAGAAAACACCAGGTCAGAGAGTCAGGGAGGTGCCTTTACAGGGGTGCAGTCATTTGGCATTTTGCTCCAGAGCGGAGTATTCTGCCTCTGACACTCTGGAAGCGTCGATGAGTTTAGTGAGGCCGGTTTTGGCCGAGTACTTGAAAATAAAGGCTTTCATGAGCTCGTATCGGTAGTTGCGGTTGATGAAGCTGTACAGGATGGGGTTGACGCAGCAATGCACTAGAGAGAAGCACTGAGTGATGTGCAGAGTGGCGTACAGGAAGTTCTCCATGTGGCAGCTGAAGGGGATGAAGTGCAGGCTGTAGAAGATGTCAAGCAGGACGGCCACGTGGTAGGGCAGCCAGCAGACGAGAAACACCACGACGTAGGAGAAGATGATCTTCCCGTTGCTCTTCCGCTCCTGGTCACTGGAGGTGGAGATGGTCTTGGCAAGGAGGAAATAGAAGACGGCAATGATGGGAAAGGGGATGAGAAAGCCCAGCACGACGGAGATGAGCTCCATGCCAATCAGCCACTCCTTGAAGCTCTCCTCCGGATAGACGGGGCGGCAGTAGGTTTCGTTGCTGGAGGAGACTGTCTTGAGGTAATAGGTGTCTGGGAGAGACGCACAGAAGGCCAGGAGCCACACCAGGATGCAGATGCAGCGACGGATGATCTTCTTCTTGCGGTTGGTGGAGTTGGTGAAATAGGCCACCGAGAGGTAGCGGTCCACACTCATGCAAGCCAGGAAGAAGATGCTGCTGTACAAGTTGATGGAAAATATAAGGTGAGTTATCTTGCACGTGATTTCCCCCATGTGCCACTGGTTGTGCTGGACGAGGGAGACGACCCACACGGGAAGGGTGATGACAACGCACAGGTCGGCGATGGCCAAGTTGAAGATGTAGAGGTGGGTTTCATAGCCAGTCATTTTGGCTTGGAGGTTGACCCACACCACAACAGAGTTGGCCACCAGCCCTATGACAAAGATGAAGATGTAGAAGAAGGACAGGGTGTAGAGCAGGGCGCTTTTGTTGAGTGTGCCAGGGCACGTTGTCGCATCCACCGTGATGCAGTCGCCATTGTTGCACGTCCAGTTGATCTCCGTCAGGTTGGCTGTTTCCAGGAAATCCAGGATGGACGTCAGATCAAGCGCGCTCATGTTCGCTTAGTTTGGAGTTCCAGTGACCTACAGGCCGAACAGGGTCGAAAGAAATGACATAAATTAACAGATATTTCTGCTGCCATTTGGTACCACAAAGCACACGCAGGATGGAGCATTTTGGTAACATCCTGCTCCTGTCGAGCACCTTCCATTAAAGAGCTCCGGGGAGTGAAACAACCAAGACACTTCACAAAACACATCTGGGCTGACAAAAGACGAACAGCACTAGGGTTTTTCTGTCTTTTTTTTTCCTCTCCTTTTTTCTTTTCCTTGCAGCTCGCATCTGACATCATCAGGTTGGCTATCGTCCCTGGGTGTGAAATCCGCAACGCACACCGTGGCCAAATAAACGTCAGGCGACTAAATCTGTCTCCTGCAGCATAAATGATGATACTATCGCTTTCAGCAGGGGGATCTTTAAGCCATTTTATCTGCACTCCCTCAAGCGTAGTAGAATTGATCGGGCTGATACATGGTGCTGTAAAACATTTACCACAGGCTCTGGGCAGCATCTTGTCAAGGCCAGCTCCAGCTGCATTCAGCCGAAATGGGGAACTAAGGGGCTTTGTACCCCTATCCAATTCTGAATTTAAATTCTGCTCCATCCTCCCTCCTTCTCTTGAGTTCTGTTTTACAAAGTATCTCCTGCATTTAATGATTATTACATAGCTTTGAGAAAAGAAAAAAGCCTGAGCTTGACTGCTGAGTAGATCTGCTGGGCTGAAGTTTTCTTTTTAGAAGAGTGCTTTGATTTAAAAACACTCCCCCATCACAGCTGGCTCCACAACTGCCTCCTCCCCACCCTTTTGCTGTTCTACATCTACTTTTCTTAGCCCTTCGGTGCTTTCTTCTACCTGCAGGCAGTGGAAAGCCAGAGGCTCCTTGTTAACCTCCTCACCAGCAGAAGGAAGGAGGCTGAGGCAAAATCTAAAGCAGGGCTGCTAATTGCTGTTGTGCTTTTGGGGCAGCTTAAAAATGCTGTCCCAGCCACTGGGACCCTCCCACCTCCCAGGGCCCACAGTGCCACCCCCAGCAACAGCCAGCTGCCTTGGCTTGGGACCACCACACCCCAGCCAAGCAAGTTTGGGAGTGCCATCAGCTTGGGACCTGCCAAAGTAACGATGGAGAGATGGGTTTACAAGGAATGGACCCCACCTTATTCCCTTGTGGCTTCACTTGAGGTGGAGCATCAGGCCAGCCAGGCCAGGCACCCCCAGTCTCCACCACGGACACTTCCAGCATCCTGAACAATGGTCACCCTGCTCATCCCCACACCCACGGCCCCAGCAAGGAGAGGTACCCACTGATGCTGCCCCAGCACAACCGAGGGGCCAGAGAGCACCAGGGACCTCTGAACATCCTTGGTCCCACCACAGCACCTCCTGGTGGGGCTTACGGGAGGACGGAGGGGAGGGCTCGGACAGGCTCCCTCCTCTTGTCCCCTCTCCCCAAAAAGGGATGTTGGTTGACACAGCACCTCTCACCCCTCCATCCGCATAATTGTCTCTTCCCAAACCTCCCGCCCTCCCCTCCTGCCAGGAATACAGGCTACGGAAGAGAAGGGAGATAAGGGGGGAGATTACCCGGGAGGACTCCAGGCACTATTGTCCCAGCAGAGGGGAAACTGGTGGCACTAACAATGAGGGGGGCCGTGCACACATTCAGGGGAGATCAGATCTCTCAGCAAACAGGCCCAAATTGGCCCCGCGAGGAGATCCAGCCTGTGGCTTTCATCCTGCTGGCCTGATGAAAGACAGAGCTGAGATTCAAACCAAATTAAGCACGGATTTTGCTAAAACAGTGGCTGAAGAGGGAGCCGAGACAGTGGCAGCTCATTGTCCTGGGGCAGGCAATCCTGCACCTCCACCTCTGGAAAGCAGAGAGATTTAACCCACATCTCTGCAGGGCAGAGGGGCTGATCCTGCCCTGAAGAGACACAGGCCCCCCTCAAGCTGCCTGTACCCCCGGGTTGGTGCAGGCAGCTGGGATATGCACTGCCCAGGCAGAGTTCCCCTGGATGCCAGGGGGAAAAGAGGGATGGGTCCCCTGCCAGATCCCCCTTACCACTATTGCTGCATCCCCAGCATAAACCCCTTCCAAGCCTCTCACACACACAGGGAGAAGTGGCACCATCCCCAAGTCTCTGCACCTCAAAACCCTGCAGCAACCACAGGAAACTCCCTAAAAGCCACAAAACTCCAAATCCCATGGCACAGACCACCGTCTCCTGCCAGTATTTGGGAGCAGCAAGGCAAGCAGAGCAGGAGGAACACCCAGCTACCCCTGTAACACCCCACAGAAGTTACCTGAGCTTCTTCTGGGAAGGCACATGGTCCAAGAGGGGGAGCAGGCTCATTCCACACCTCAGAACCACAGCCCAAACCAACCTCCAGGCCAAAGCTGTGACCACCCACTGCCAAGCCTGCAGCACATCTCTCATGGAGAAGAAACTCAGACCTGGCTGTGGGGTGTCAGATTGTGACAGGGAGGCAGCAACAGGGTGCCAGAAAGCCCCAGAAGCTGGGGCTGACACCGGTGTTGGGGACACAGAGCCCCCCAGTGAAGCAGAGGGAGCATCACCAGCCCAGCTGCCGGCTCAGAGCCACGCTGGGGGATCTCACGGAGCACAAACGCTGCTCAGCCCGAATCCCAGCCTGCCTCCTGTCCCAGGGCAGGGCTGCTGCTCGCACATGCATCCATCCATCTGTCCGCGGCCATAAAAACCCGACACCCCCAGGCTGCCGGCCCGCGGGGAGGATGGCTCTGCCCCGAGATTACAGCCCCACCGGCAGGGCTCTAGGCTGGGATTAGCTGCTGTAACCCGAGCGCCGACTCCCACCCAGATTAGCCGGGAGGTGTAGGGGGGAAACCCACCAGACAAACTCCATAAAGCCACTCTGTGCTCCTAAAAAAAAATATCCCTTCAGCGCTCTCTGCAGACAGCACAGCATCCGAAAAGCTGGTGAAGGCAGCTGGGGCTGCGTTTTGTGTCCATGGCACTGCAAAAGCTCCTGCAGGCCATCACCCCTTCACCCTGCAGGCACACGTGCTGTGTCCAGTGGCCGGAGCTGGCAGATGTGACACGCAGGAAAGGAGATGCACACGAACTCCAGCCCCCCGGAGCTGTCCCTGGAGCTGCAGCCTGCAGGGCTGCACCCTCCCCATCCCACCTCCTGCCCAGGACTTGCTGCAGGCTGTGAAAAAGTGAACGGGCACGGGAATCCCTGCCCAGAATGCCAGCCCAGCACTGCGTGGCTGTGTCCAAGCCCTCAGCGATTTAGGGAACTTCTCGGCAGCCCCTCTTGCAACCAGAGCATCCCGCAGCCCGCTCCTGCCCGCACTCAGACCTCCCTCCCAGCTGCTCTGGGGTCTGGGAAAACTGGGCTTTGCCCTTCCCGAGTGGAGAAGGAACAGCCGGGATGGCTGGGCGGGTTGTCACCCGCACACCTCCACCATTCCCGTGCCCAAGGACCAGCCTGGCTCTCCAGCACGGGCAGCACGGCCCCTTCCAGGCTGTTCGGCCACCACGGGAGAACACCCGATGCCCTCCAGGGGCTTCGCAAGGCTGAGCCCAGCGCAGTGAAACTCTCCTGCAGTTCTCAGCAGAGCACACGCACACACTCGCACACCAAGCAGCGCCCCACGGAGCTGCGGGGCACACCTGGGCACGCAGGAGCACCCAGGAGGGAGCGCTGCTCCTGCCCGTCCCCACGGGAAAACCTGGACGGGGCCGGGAAGAGGAGTCTCCTCGCAGCCAGCGCCACCCGTGGGGATGGGACACAGAGCCAGGGGGACGGGACAGAGCCGTGGGAATGGGACATAGCCGTGGGGACGGGACAGAGCCGACGGAATGGGACATACCCGTGGGGACGGGACAGAGCCGTGGGGACGGGACATACCCGGGGAGGCGGCGGGGCTCGGAAGGGCCTGGGACACCCACGGTGAGACCCCTCCACCTCCCGTAAGAGGCAAGACCCCCTCTCTTACCTCCCGTGCCGGGGCGGCAGCGCTGCCGGAGCGACTGAGCGCGGCCCCCGAGCCGGCCCTTTATGTGAGCGCCGAGGGTCCCGCCTCTCGGGGGCGGCTCCGCACGGCACGGCACGGCACTGCCCCGGGACAGCCCCGGCACGGTACAGCCCAGCCCTGGCACGATATAGCCCAGCCCCAGTTCGGTACAGCCCAGCCCTGGCACGATATAGCCCAGCCCCAGTTCGGTACAGCCCAGCCCTGGCACGATATAGCCCAGC
>JAWWMP010000002.1:4671397-4682145 GCA_035047865.1 Dendrocincla tyrannina
CCCAGTTTGGTACAGCCCAGCCCTGGCACGATATAGCCCAGCCCCAGTTCGGTATAGCCCAGCCCCAGTTCGGTACAGCCCAGCCCTGGCACGGTACAGCCCAGCCCTGGCACGATATAGCCCAGCCCTGGCACGATATAGCCCAGCCCTGGCTCTGTCCCGGCTCGGCACGGCCCCGGGGCTGAGCGTGTGGGGTCGGGACCCTGCGGGAGCTCCGGAACGGGAGCGAGGGATGCGGGCAGAGGGGTACGAGAGAGGGTGAGCGGGACTGGGGGGGAGAGAAGGAGGGGAGAAGAGGGGGAAAGTGAGAGAGAAAGAGAAATAGGAAACAAACAGGAAACAAACGGGAAACAAACAGGAAAAGGTGTGGGAAAACACAGAAGAAAAACGGCGGGGAAGGGGAAAAGGTGATGGGAGAGAGGATGGCAGAAAATGGGAGAAAAGAAGGGGACAAAAGAAATGAAGGGGAGAAAAGAGGAGAAAAGGACGGGGGAACCAGAAGAAAAAAAGGAAAACAGGGAAGATGAATGAAGAGAGAAGGGGAGAAAAGAGGGGAGGAAAAGAAAATAGAGGTGGAAAAAAGGAGAAAAAAAAAAATGAGGAAAAGAGTAAGACGGAATGGGGAGAAAATATGTGACAGGAAAAAAATAAAAAAGGAAAGCAGGTTTCTAGCTGTTTTCTGGTTTGATTTGTTTTCCCCTTGCCACTCTAAATATTGAGCAGAGCAGGCAAGGGGAGGCAGCAGATCCTCACCTCTGCTCCCGCCCCAAGGGCAGGACAAGCTGACGCCAAGGGAACATAAAGCCAAGGAAAAGTGACGAGAAGGCAGCGAGTCAGTGCCTAAACCTGCAAATCCCTTCCCTCACGCTGCTCCGGAGCGCAGGGCAGGCAGGGGGGAACACGGCCCTGGGGCAGAGGGGGCCGTCTGTCTGTCTGTCCTTCATCCCAGGGAAGATGCTGACCTTAGAGGACAGTCTACCCGCCGATCCCTGGATCTGCACATCCCACCAGGCTGCTCCCAAAGCACCAGATGACCTGGAGCAGGGGCTGAGCCCCTCCCTGCCCTGGAGCTCACACCATGCACGGTTCCCAGAGCCCAAATCTCCCCGGCACTGCTGAGACACGGCCCAGCCAGGAGATCCAGATTAATTAACACACTTCAGCCACCACTTGCTGAAAGACACAGGGCTAAATTGTAGCCCTTGCAACCCGGGGGCTTCAACACCCCCAGAAAAGATGTATTTTGTTTCCCAAAAATGCTTCATCCTATTTCCATAGGAAACTAACAGGACAAGGGGGAATGGCTTCCCACTTGAAAGAGAGTAGGTTTGGGTTAAATATTAGAAAAAAATTCTTCCCTGTGAGGCTGGGCAGGCCCTGGCACAGGGTGCCCTGAGAAGCTGTGGCTGCCCCTGGATCCCTGGAAGTGTCCAAAGCCAGGTTGGACGGGGCTTGGAGCACCCTGGGCGGGTGGGAGGTGTCCCTGCCCATGGCAGGAGGTGGAAAGATGATCTTTGAGGTCCTTTCCAGCCCAAACCATTCTATGTTTATGTGATTAGACCTGCTGACAACTGCGTGCTTAAAGAGAGAACGCTTTCCCACAAAAATATCCAGCACAAGCTCTCAAGCTTAAATCAAGTCAAGGATGCAGCAAAACAAGATGTTTTACTCTGTGGTGAAAGAGACCCCTTTCCAAAGAGTGAGGGTGCAGGTTAAAAGGACTCCCAGCTGCCAGCAGAGCAGTCTTAAATTTTTTTGGGGAAAAAAAAGCCATTGGTATTTTAACTGTGTTCCATTTCCCAGCTCACGATTCCTTAACTCTGCCCCCATCAAGGGGCGGAGTCAAATACATCAAACTTACACTTGGAAAGGTGAAATCACCATCAGCTTCAGCTTTTCAGCCAGCAAAGAGAACACTGAGCTGTAGATATTGCACCTCCTGCAGCTCCAAGTGTGCATGGAAGCTCGCCTGGTGCTCACCCCAGCTCGGTCCTGTGTATCCCCAGAGACCTCTGACAGCTCCAGCTGCACCACACTGGGGTGTCCTGGGGAGCACATGGCACAGAAACGTGCTGGGGAAAGGCCTGACCTGGTGGGCCTTTGGTGAAGCCACTGTCCAAAGTGCCACCCTGTGGCACGGCCACAGAAGCCACCAGGACATCCCATCCTCCAGCTCACACACTGCTGGGAGTTTGGGTGCCAGGGAAGGAGGAGAACAGGGGGAGAGGTCTCTCCCCATCCCACACAAGGAGAGAGTGTGATGTAAGGTACCTCATCTCCCCTCCTGACCCCCACTCTCCCTGGATGGGGTCCTCCCTTCACAGCTGTCAGTGAGCAAAGCGTTTCGGCATCCGCTTGAATTCCGAGTGCTCGCCCAAGTCCGTGGATTTGGTGGGATTGAGGCACGATGGGTTCAGACAACAACAGGATTAGGTTTAAAAATAAGCATGTACTGAAGCACTTGGCTAAATCGGGCTCTGAAAATCCCAGGGAAAAAAAAATAAATAAAGGCACTCCAGCAGAACTCCGGCCACTCAGCCAAAAAAGCAAGTGGAGTGTTTTTTTCTTGGTTGGTGTGCCAGAAAATAACATCAAGTAGCCCAGTGTCTTCCACACCTCTCCAAAAATACCAGCCAGCTCCTGTAACCACAAAGCTGCTGGGTGTCCAGGAGTCACAGACAGCCTCCCCTCAGCTGCCTTTTGCCAAGGGCAGAGCCCTCGCTGCCCTCTCTGGGTTCTTCCCTTGGCATTTTTTTTATAGGGAGCACGTTCCCCACCCAGGACAGCCAGGGCCCCTTCCCTTTCCATTACCACAGGTAGATTTTGCATGAAAAACCTGCACAACACAAAACCACCTTCCTGGAAGAAAGCAAGCAGAGCTGGGCACCACAGGTAAGACCAGCAGAGGATTGAGATGCTGCCTGCTTGCCAGGATTAATTGGGATCTGCTGCCAGTCCAAGCAGGTGCCCCCAAAGATGTGATCGTGGCTAGTGCTGTAGCAAACAACTCCCTGGAGATGCAGCTGTCCAGGTGACCCATCACTCACTGGAATGAGCCAGGCTGGGAGAGGTGGGGCTGTTCAGCTGGAGAAGAGAAGGGTCCAGGGAGGTTCCTGAGAGCCCCTTGCAGGGCCTAAAGGGGCTCCAGGAGAGCTGGAGAGGGACTGGGGACAAGGCATGGAGGGACAGGACACAGGGAATGGCTTCCCACTGCCAGAGGAAAGGGTTTAGACTGGAAATTGGGAAAAAATTCTCCCCTGTGAGGGTGGGGAGGCCCTGGCACAGGTTGGGCAGAGAAGCTGGGGCTGCCCCATCCCTGGGAGTGTCCAGGGCCAGATTGGACAGGGCTTGGAGCACCCTGGGCTGGTGGAAGGTGTCCCTGCACATGGCAGGGCATCATGACAAGATGGTCTTTAAGGTCCCAACCCATTTCATGATTAAGGAAATGGGGAAAGCAACGCTTTGCAGCTTTCACCCTTTACAGAGGACTCTGTGACAACGTGCTGGGGAGGGACCTCTCACTTCCGTGGGGCAGCAGGTTCACCTCGCTAGGTTTCTCTTGGGATCCTTCCACGACAAGCTCCTGCTTTCCCCAGACCGTGGGGGCCCTGGATGAGGTCAAGGCTCCCCTGTGCTCAGCACTGCAGATAAACACACCTAAGGGCGAGCTCTGACCCTCAGAGATAGGTATGGCAGGAGAGGAGGCTCCGAGTGCTGGGCAAAACACAGCACTGAGAGCCAGATCACTATTGAACGCTTTGTTTTAACAGTCTGAACCACAGCAATATATTCTTTTATTCTCCAAAAGCACGAGTTTTTAGTAATGGGGGGAAGGGAGAGAAAAATCAGGGATTCCTCACAGTCCCCACAGCCTCTCCCTATTGCCACTGGGAAGGCAGGCTGAAAGCATCCTCATTTCCTCGTAAGGCTTCCCTTTCCAGCTGGGAGGCAGATGGGAGTTGACACCCAGCCCTGCCTACTCAAGTCAGTAAAGAAATTAAAAACAAAAAATAAAAAAACGCAAGTTGGCAGCTTCAAGTGCTAGAAAGACGTGGGTTTTGGGGGGTGAGAGAGAAAACCAACAAGGCAAAGCGCGGAACTGTGTTGGGTGGGGAGCATTTCTATTGCACAGCAAATATCCAAACGGGACAAAGGGAAAGCTTTCCCATCGCGCAGGAGGGGCGGGAGCAGCACCGCGATCACACCGAGAGCACTGACAGAGCCAGGGAGAGCCCTGGAGGGAATCAGGCTGTGATCCATGAAGTGTACGGAGGTAAAAAAGAGCTTCCTGCAGCCCCGGAGCCAGCGGGCTGCTGGATGGAAAGGCAGCGCTGTTTCCTCCCTCTTCCGAGACATCTCGTTCTCTTGTCCTCTCCCAGTCACGTTCCCCGCCGCATCGGCGGGGTGATGGATGGAGGAACAAGCCAGCACGCTAACAAAAGGGATAAACAGATGACTGCATCAGGAGTCACCTCTGGAATCGGAGGCGGAAAGGAAACGAGCCGCGAATTTCCAGCAGGCAGCGAGCGCGGCACTGCCCAGCTCCGCTTCCCCTGCCCCCAGAAAACAATCGAGGCATTTAGTGCCAAACCATGCCTGAAGCAGCGTCAGCAGCCCTCAGGAAAGCCACAGGGCTGGTCTCCTGTCCAGCTCCGACCCATCCGGTTCGGAAGAGATGCACGATGTGGAAACCGAGGGAGGAGAGCGAGGAGAGGCAGCCTCCCCATCCAGAGCACGGGAGAGGGATCTGGGCAGATCCAGGAAGACCAATATCCTTCCCTGGGCAAGGATGGAGCGAGCCAGAGATGCTCCAAACCGAAGGAGCTGCCTTAGCTTGAGAGGGTGGGAAAGCCAGAGCTGGGGGAGCTGTGGCAGAAAGAAGCTGACCTCTTAAAAGTGGGGAAAAGAGGAAGGGAAGTGCAGGGAGAGGCTGCCAGGGCAACCACAACCCACCCTCGGGCAAGGCTCCTGCTTCCCCTAGCCCAGCCTAAATCACTAGCCAAGCAATCAAAGAGAAATCACAGCACGGGACTTCCCTTCCTCCTCCATACCACCCACCTGTTAGTTTAAAGGTTCACAAGATATGATATTTCTATTGCACAAAGCCCCTCGAGGGGCTGGTTTCCATCTGTGCTCCACCTCCAAAGCTGGATTTTCAGCTTCTCCACCACAACAGTGAGGGCCAAATTGAAGAGGAAGGTTTGGGAGCGCAAAAGCCGAGCTGCTTGGGCTGTCACAGCCCTGCAGCACACGCTGCAAGGCCCGTGAAAAGCCGCGGGAGAGATCTGTGTGTTCCATCCCTGCCAGCCCGGGGACGCTGCTCCCAGCACTCGCCTCCTGACAAGTGACAGTGAACAGCCCTGATTCGGGGAGACAGCAGAGCACACACAGCTTCACGTGGCCCTCGACAGCTGGGCCACCCGGCATTTTAACTGTTCTCTGACTTTTTCCACCCAAAGACAGAATCCCAGAATCCCTGAGGCTGGAAAAGCCTTCCCAGCCCATCGAGTCCAACCTGTGCCCGATGCCCGCCTTGTCACCCAGCCCAGGGCACTGAGTGCCACAGACCCCTCCAGGGACGGAGGAGAGACACAGCAGCAGAAAGGTCTGAGACCTTGCCCACCTGCACGGCAGGGTATTTTCTGCCAATCCCAGCAAGCTTTCCCAAAGCAAACCCATCCAGTAGGACTCACTGAGGAAAGGGCTGGCATTTACTATTTTCAGTGTGACGAGAGGTTTTAGAGAAACCAGTTGTGGTGCAATTGGTAGTTTAATAACTACTGGAGATGGCTCTCTCTCCTTCACAGTTCATTTCCAGCTTACCCTTTCCACTATATAAAGGTGTTACCCATGCATGTTATTTGCTGCTTCTTAATTGGCATTATTGCCATTTATTGGAAGGAGTGGGACCACGAGGAGGATAAAACCAAACCCTGAGCCAGAATCCTGCCTGGAGTGGCCAAGCAGCCAGCAGAGAAGCTTTTTCAGAGGCATTGATTTTTGCATAAACACTATCCATAAGCTTCTCCTCTCTGCACAGCACAGCCTCAAATCAGCAGGGTGACATTACCGTGGCGAGGGCAGGTTTTGACAGAAGCCATGCTGTGGAAAAGCTGCATTGGCAGCAAGTGGCATGCTGGGGACAGAGAGGAAAGAAAGGAATTGGAATTAGGGTGATGGGATCCCCCCCACCTTCCCTTGCTTCCATGGGAAAGAATCCTGCTAGGTGTAAAATGGCTAAATATTACAGGCCAGTAAGAAATAAAAAATTCATTAAATCATAAATCTTTTGGAAAGGGGATCTACTGGGGAGATTATATTCACTTTTCGTGGACATATTAATTCAACAGTGGCATATCATATTGTTCTCTATGGAGGAAAAAGACATATTGTTTTAAAGTATGATGTTTAGAGCAGTCCTTTAGGAAGGAAAGCAAATACAATCTTGGCAAGGAAAAACCGACTGCATGAGCACCGAGGAAGGGACATTAAACACAGGGCCCAAGTCCCAGCTGCTGAAAGTCAGTGTAGCTTGAGTGGAGTTCCTGGAGCTAAGCCCGTGCATGGGAGCTGAGAATGACAGTCACCCCCATTTAGCAGCAGCTCCTTGAAAATGGGAAGTAAAAGAACACAAAAGGTGGGACTGGTCTCATGGCCCCCTTACACAGATATGGTCACACTCCTGCTTTGGCTTTCCATCTCTCTCCTGACCCCCAAAATTTTGTGTTCCTTTGAAACAGGCACATCCCTCCTCCCTTTCTCCCTGTGCACCTTTAACAAGGTGGTCAGCACAGCCCTGTGTGCAACGTGGGTTTGAGCTCCTCCAGCTCAGCTCCCGGCATGGAGAACCCCGGGATGAGATCCTGCCCAGCAGGCACCTTCTCCAGACACTCACCCTGAGCACGAGTCCCTGTGAGCCCCCCTGTCCCCTGGAGAGCATCCTCCCTCACCAGAAACCTCACAATAGTTAGGGGAAGGTGTGCAGCAAACACACCACTTACTGTGCTCTGCTCGTGCCCTTGTCCTTCCTCTGTGCTAACTCCCCATGCAAAGGAGTTTATTCCAGAGGAACAAGGGCACAAGTCAGCTTCAGCTTTCTACACAAGATAACAGCGACTGCTGAGCAGCTCTTGGGCCCTAAAACAATTCATGCCCCCTCTTTGACCATGTCACCCTCTCCGCCAGCTCAGGCACAGATAACCCGTGAGAAAAGATGGGATTTGCTTATCACCCAAACTGCACAGGCCCCCCTGCACAAGAGAGCTCCCCTGTGCAGCCTCCTGTGGGTGTCCCCCTTCCCTCCCTGCCTCTGACAGCTTTCCCATCCATCCCAACGAGGTGTGAAATTTGGGGCATCGCAAAACCGCACACGGGGCTGTTCCCAGGGAGTGAAACGACCAGATAAAATAAAAAGGGCTGATGAAACATTAACCACGAGCAGTGGAAACAACAAAGTCAGCGCACACAGACCACGGGCTCTTAATGCAACATTAAGTCAGTTGTACCTTGCTTGTGTATTTGCCTTGTGTATCCAGGGCCTGCTCGAGATGAAAAACACCAGCAAGGCTGTATTTTTTCCATACTTGGGCCAGGTTCCCAGCTGAAACAAGCAGTTTATAGCAGCCAAACACTTGGGCATTTAATTTCTGCACAAACCCTTGTTGCTGGCGACTTTAACACTGGATTTAGGTTCAAGGCACACTGGCAGCAGCTCACAGCCCAGTGCTGTAGGAAGGCACAGAGGTCTTGGACTACTCAAATTATCCAATGTGAGCATGAGAAGGAGGCAGTCTGAGCTTCAGCTTCTGCCCAGGGCCCCTGGAAAGCTAATCCTATCTGATTACACCCCTTCTTTTCTTTTTTTTCCCTTTTTTTTTTCCATAGAAGAAATAAACAGTCTATTGTCCCAAACATAAGGCTGCCTTCTTTTGAAGGAACATTTATCATCCAGGATAAATCCATGAGTTCATTCCATTTTTGCCCCAAGTCCTCAAAGCAGTGTTTTTCACTTCATGATGCAGCATCCGCTGGTTCTGCCTCTGTGCCAGGCAGTCCCCAGAAGAGAGCCCACTTTTTTATTAAAAAAAATATATAAATAAAATAAAAGAATGCATCTCATCAGTTGCTTAAAGCCTGCACAGCAAATTCCACACAGGCATGTCAGAGCTGTGCAAACACATCCACACAGAGCTAGGACTGGCTTCCCTTCAGACCACAAACACCAGGAATGCAACGGGGCTTGGAGCAACCTGGGCTCGTGGAAGGTGCCCCTGCCCACGGCAGTGGGGGCGGAATGAGTGAGCTTTACAGTCCCTTCCAACCCAAACCGTCCCATGGCTTTATGGAGTGGCATTGCTCAATGAAGAGAAGTGACTGACGGGTGACAAAACCTGCTCGGAGCTGTCCCAGGAGAGGACGCAGCTCTGAAATAAGAAGGATTGCCTGGTGCCTTCCCTGCGCCAACAGGGGCTCCCTTGTACTGAGCCCAAACCTTGAACTCATTACAATGTCACTCTGTCTGTGGATCCGATATCCTGTGGGGGAATCTTCTGGGAATGTATTTTGGTTCAGGCTTGGGTCAAGGAGAGTTGACTTGACCTGAAAATAAATCCAGGCGATCTCAAGCTGAAGAGCTATTGACTACTGTTTGCAATACAATAAAGTGAGCAGATCAAACTCGGCTGAGAGCCAGGGTTAACATAAATCCAAGGAGAAAGGGGAACAAGAAAATTCATTCAGCACCATGACAAAGGGGACATTTTTTTTGCACTGGCAGAATTCAGAGCAGGGACTGAAAGCACTTCCCAGGCAGCATTTCTAGTGTCCCATATGGTGTGTGCTGTTTAGCTGTGCTGAGATCCCCACCACCCTGGCAGGGAGATAAGAGGGACGTGACTCCGTGTGTGTGTGTGTGAAAAAGGGGTGGTGAGCTTTTTTTTTTTCCCCCTTAGCATTTTGAACGTCACGAGCAGGAGTTCCTCTGCTCACACACACAGGGCAGCTTTTGTGAGAGGTATTTTATATGGATCCCCAAGGAAAGGTCTCATTGCCAGGCTCTGAGCACTTCTGTGTGCACGTGTGAGCAATAACTCCCAGCCACTCTCCGTTTACACTCCAGGAGAAACACTGGTTGTACTCTCCACAGCCTCAGGATGAAACCTTCTCCTGGCTCATGCTAAGGGGAGTTGTACCACCACCTTCCCTGCAGTCAGCCTTTCTCCTCTACCAGGAGCTTTCATAATGTTTCTTGCACAAAGCAAGTTTTAATCCAGCTGGTACTTCCCAGCTCTGTAGTTTGGTGAGCTCGGGAGATGCTCCCTGCCCATGCTGCAATGTATCCTCAGGGAAAAGGGGACAGTCCCTTCCAGTTCCCCTCCCTCCCACATCCAGAAGCAGAACCTTGACTCACCAGCCCTTTGCCTGTAACACACACCCCACTCAGTAAATTTTCCAGCTTTTGGTTGTCCAGCAAAAGCTCAGGAGGATCCTCTGTCCACCCAGCAGCCAAAACACAGTCACCTGGGAATTTTACCAAAGTTACAACTCCACCAGCAGAGCTGTCCTACCAGGGCTGACACGTGCATGCCCCAGAACAAGCTGTGGATAATAGCAAGACCACTTTATGTCCATGAGCTTGCTTGTGTTCCCAACCTAGAGCAGCTGGTTCATCTCAGGGTAAATACTAAATGCAGTTCAGTCCTTCCTCTGGCATTCATTACCCACTCCATTTTACAAAAAGGGTCTGGCCAAATCCCTCCAGTCTTCCCAGGCAAGGAATGGGCCAGGGGAGCTGTTTCAGGAGGGGAAGGCAGCTCTGTGGGAACACGAGTGCCACATTCCTCATTTGAGTGCAACTATTTCTAAACACAGCTCAGGGAAAGCTGAATATTTATTTTTTCTATTGCATTAAACCCCATTTTATTAACCAACTTGTACTTTAATGTAGATGCTGCCTTTGTTTATAGAATAAATTATGCTGTTTCTTCCCATCTCCCACTGTGATTGCAAGATTCCTGCTCAGAGTGTATAATGTTTGATCTAAGAATGTATAAACTCCACTAAACAAAGCTGCAATAGAAAGTTGAATAATAAGTCAGACTCCAACCTCTCCTGGGGGAAAAAAAGGTGAGTTTGACAAAGTAACACGCTGAGAGAGCCTGGGAATCTTTCTGATGAAATAAAGTGTTTTAAGAGGGTCTCAATATTCGAACTCAGCCTTTCAGATCTGCACCCTTTCAAACTGACAGGAACTTCACCCCAGCGCAAGCGACATCTTCACAAATTGGGATTTCTTTTACAACCGTGTGAAAATTAACACTTTCACTTGCAATTAGCAGCACCCCAGCCCTGCTCAGGCTTTTGCTCCAGAAACACATTCATTGCACATGAATATTCACAGCTGAGCAGTGCCATCTCACAGAAACTTTCTGGAGCTGGGGAGATCTTTACAGGTCTCTCTCCCTGCTCCAGATCAGGAATGACAAGCAAGGCACAGATCAGTCTCCCCACAGGGGCTTTACAGGTAGTTGCCCAGTTACTGCTCATCTCTGGGAGCTCAGGGACAATCATGGAATGGCCTGGGTTGCAAGGGACATTAAAGCTCATTTGTTCCACCCCTGCCATGGGCAGGGACACTTCCCACCAGCCCAGGTTGCTGCAAGCCCCGTCCAGCCTGGCCTTGGATGCTCCCAGGGATCCAGGGGCAGCCACAGCTTCTCTGCCCAACCTGTGCCAGGGCCTGCCCACCC
>JAWWMP010000002.1:4682245-4693727 GCA_035047865.1 Dendrocincla tyrannina
TCCCAGGGATCCAGGGGCAGCCACAGCTTCTCTGCCCAACCTGTGCCAGGGCCTGCCCACCCTCCCAGGGAAGGGTTTTCCCTCTGGCAGTGGGAAGCTGTTCCCACTTGAATCACTTCTCATCTAACCTGCAGTTCAGTGAGGCTTTGCCCTGCCAAGGCAAGCCTATGGCATATACACATGGAAGCACAAGAATTTTTTAATGGACACATCTTCCCTTCCCAGAAAACATCCACCATCACAGTAGCTGAATGTCTCATCCCCTCTCCCCTGAGACACATGTCCTCAGGACCATCTTAACGCTCCTTTTTAAAAGTCAGTTCCACTCAGAACAGCAAAAACACGAGGAAAAACAATGCTGGAGATTTTCCAGCACTCAGGAGAGGTCCCAGAGGAGAAGAGACCTGCACAGACTTTTATCCATTACCTGCCCCTTCTCTGCTTACGTATCAAGTGTGTAACATCACCTGAGCCCTTTCTGCACAGCACGGCAGCTCACACCAATAAAACTAATTAGAAAAGAGGGAGAATCCTTGATTTTAATATCATAAGCTTGATGGAGAGGGAGTTAAGCAGTTCTTTTAATGCAGCAAACAGTCTTCAACTTAAAGCCATGGCTATTTCAACTCTGCCTCTCCTGGCAGGTGTAATTAAGGCTGAAGGATAAGAATAGCAAGGAAAGGAAATCACTAAGGAGAAGGTGGGAGAAACCCCGGTTCTGCCTCATGGATAGTCCCAGTTCAAAGCACACAAATAAACCCCAGCAAAGCAGTGAAAGCCAAAGTTATAAGCTCAGTTACCAACCAGACCCGGGGCAGAGACTCTGCCTAGAACTTTAAAAATCCAAATAAAATGCAAAGTGTCATTCCTTGGGGGTGTTCCATCCTCAAGCCTGTCTGAAGTCATCCCCGGGATCTGATGGGTGGTGTTGCATGATGCACTGGAGAGCCAAAGGGGCCACCCCACCCTTTGCAGGAAGGATGGCCCATCCTCTCTCCCCTCTGCAGGACCTTCCCTGCTCCAACACCTCTCAGCTGCACCAGGGCACAAGGGAAAAACAAAGAGCTGGTTTCCAACCATGATATTACTGGCACTGAGGAAAAGGACATTCCCTGAGGCTTCTTTCCACTCTCTAAATAGCCAAAAAGTTGTTCTCCACCAAAATAGCTTCCTAAATGAAAGGCCAGAAAGAAATGTGGAGCTGATCTCCAGCCTGTCAGTGTCAGCTGGTGGAGTCCTTGCTGTCCTCCTGGAAATCAGGGGAGTGGAAAGCAGAGAGCCACGCTCCTCTGAATTTAAAATATTTATTTAAAACTGGATGCCAGGAAGGTGAACAAAAGCAGTGTTTGAAAGGAGAGAGTGGCTACTTAAGGGATGGAAAGACAGATTGTATTTACAGGGTCATGGGATAAATTTAACATGCCTCATCTGAAACAAATTGAGAACCAATTAGGCACCTAAAATGAAACAAACACTTGAGCCATTTATTAACTCTTGCCTGGGGTATCAGAGAAAATGCAGTTTTAAAAGTAAATTGCAGATAGCTCTGGAAAACTGACCTCCTTGCTTTGCAGGGAATTTTATAAGGATGAATCAGGTACTAAAGCCCTTGCCAGCAGTTGTTTTGCTTGGCTGCCCTAAAAAGCAAACAAATAAACAACCCAAAAACCCCCAGACAACGCCTTGTGATGCCTGATGGAAACTTCATGCTAGTCCTGGAAAATTCCCCAGCCCACCAATAGCGCTGGTGGGGAAGGTTCCAACAGCCAGGCCTTGGAGAGAAAGAAGGTTTTCTGACTAAAAAAAACGTTGCGTTTCAGGGAAATATTTCAGTTTTCCAGCAGGACAAAAATTGAAGGAACGACGTCTTCATTTTCAGGCAAGGTTAAGTCATCATTTGGTGTAGATCAGCTGCTACTCCCCACCCTCTGTGGGTGAAGCTTTCTGCTGGAGCTCCGCTAACAGGATCCATCCAACCCTCTCCCAGGAGAGGCATTGCTTCATTGGCATCCCTCCTGTATCCTGAGAAACATCCACAGGCCAGCCAGAGGAGAACGGAGGCAGCTGCTCCAGGCTCTTGCACAGGAACAGGAGGACTTAATCATGTTCCTGACACGCAGAAGGAGAAGGAAAAGACAGCCCTGGTGTTGCAGCCAAGCTGCAGTGCTGAGCTGGGGTGCTGATGTCAGGGTGTCACCAGCACACCCCACAGCTGGCTCTGGCAGCCAGGGAGGGGCATTCCTGCATTCCTGCATTTCTGCCCAGAGCCAGAGCTGAAGGCAGCACCAGTGCCCCCAGACCAGCACCAGTGCCCCCCAGGGCAGCTGCAACCCCGGCTAAATCCTCTGCATCCCCCAACAAGCCATTAATGGCCAGATGGATGAACAGGAGGGCAAAAGGCACTTCCAATCGGTCTACGAGATCTTCACTGAGCAGATAATTGTTGGAGGCAAGAGGCCCACACAGCAAGAGAGGCTGGGCTTGCTAAACAGACTCTGCACGTGCTTTTGGGGCTTTCCAGGCTCATCAAGGCACTTTGGTGTGTTCTGCAGGATTTGGGCATGAAGTATTTATGAGCACAGAGAGGTGTGTGAGCAGCAGGGATGCTGCCCATGGTGGGGCATGGTGCCCATGACCAGGCACTCCAGGACACACCAGGAGGTCGGAAGCAAAACAGGAATGACTTTAGGGCAGTCCCTGGAACTCCCAACTGGTCTCACAGGCGTGCACAGGGGGTTTGCCCAGAGCCAAAGGTGCTGCAGCTATCAATGATCCTTCGTGATTGCCCAGGAGTTCAGGGCAGGTCAAGGTGCCACAAACAACTCCTTTGCTCCAGGGATCAGTGTTCTGTGGTATTTACTCCCTGCCCTGAGCCATATGACCACTGCTAGTTGTGTGGCAGCCAATCTCACCACGCTGGTGGCACCTCAGCCCCCCAGGATTGTTCTGCCAAAGGCCCACCATGCCCTGCCCACCTACAAGGATTTGCTGGCATTCCACAGGCACGCCTGGAAATCCCAACATGGAGCCAGCAATAAAGACTGATTTCTCTGTGTTTACATACTCAACAGCAATCTCTTGGCCTTCCCACTCAAGAAAAACTTATCTTTTTAAGATTTCAACCAGTGTTTATATCCCCATAACAAATCTACACAGAACTCTAACAGGGGAATGAGCCAGATGAAGTGGCTGTGAGGGGTTTTGAGGTCAGTGAAGTCAACAGAGCAAATTCAGTGTTGGGCTTCTTTCAAATAATGTAAAACAAAGCCATTCATTTACTCAACAAGTATCTGGGGTGACATAACCCTGCTCCAACCAGCAAGAGCCAACTTTTTCACCCCTTTGGTCATTGAGGTCTTCTCCGAGTTACACCTGGAACTTCACACTTTGGGGCAGTTGCTTTGGAACCCTTTAGGACCTGATGCTGCCAGCTCAACAAACAGCCTATCAAGTACTTAGAAAGAGGGTGAAACAACACTCCTGAGAGTCAAAATGTGGCTCTGCTGAAGGCAACAAGTTGTTTTTGGCTGAGACATCCGAGGTTAGACCTGGACAAACCCACTCTTGGAACCAGCAGCAGAACTGTGTAGTTTTAAAATACAACTGATTGCGTGCACAGAGAATGACAGTGAGAAAAGGAATTGTTCACTGAGCCCTGCATGATAAAACGTGAGCTGAGAGTCCCACCACCAGCAGTACTTGGCAAAGACAATCCATTCCACGAAGTCCCCAGTGAGGACCCCAGGAAGAGGATTCAAGAAGCAAAATTACCACATTTATAACCTTTTCAGGAGCTTCAAACTTGCCACAGAAGTTCAGGAAACTCTCAGACTTATTTCTACCCTCCTTTCCTCCTTCCTGCAGATGACACAAGGGTTGTCATGTGAGCCTGGTACATGTCAGTGGCATCTGTAAGGACCCTCCTTCCTCGATATTCACAAATGTTTTATTGCACAGCTGAAAATCGTGAGGAGAAATAAATTATGAAGCATCTTGAGCGATCACGCGCTCCCATGGGGCACTTAAGGTACTTACAGGAATAATTTACAATTGCATCACAAAATCCCTTGTTCTTTAAAGTGATGTTGATGCTGCAGAAAATTATAAATCAATCCTGCAGAGGCCTTTCAGAACTGCTGTTACCCAGGGGGTGTGAGCAGGCTGTGATGTCCAAGTTAAACGTGGGGGTCGCATGCCTACAAACCAGCTATGTTCTTCCCTCCTGTGGGCTTTAGGCTGTCAAATCAAATGCAGGAACAGCTTCAAAAAGGGTTCAGAAGATGTAGGCGCACCCCAAGAACCTGAGAAATTGTGCCTGCTCTGACAGACACAAAGCCATCTGAACTACTGAGGAGCAGCAAAGCTTTAACACACGGAGAGTCACAGGCTGCTGGTGACACGGAGCTATTGGCAGCTGCCCAACTCATTATGCCCAGCCACCCTTTGAAGGCTCCAAATCAACACCCCACACACTGCAACGAGTGGGTCGGGGTGTTCTCTTGCCCCCTCAGTGTGGGATAACACAGTGCTTGATGCTGAAATAGGGAGAGGAGGGGAGCCAGGAACACAAAACCTCTGGGTTGCTGCTGCAGATTGGGAGCATCGGGGATTGTGGTCCCTCTGGTGAGATGCAGCATCCCACAGATACTTGCCATGGCCCTGGCTGGCCAGGCTGACATTGCCAGCCCAGTGTCACAACAAACACTGCCTCCACCCAAAGCCACCAACAACCTGACACAGGAGCACCAGAACGTCATCACATTGTCAGCCCAGTGTCACAACAAACACTGCCTCCACCCAAAGCCACCAACAACCTGACACAGGAGCACCAGAACATCATCACAAGTTGCACGGGAAATGCACCTTTAAGTGAAGCACATTAATATTGATCAGCCCCAGGAATCCGTGGTTGCAATGGATGAAACTTTAGGCTTTAAAAGTTAAAAGGCTTTAAGCACATTCGACAGGATCACTGTTGTCCCAGCCTTTGGATGTCCCTGCTGCCCTATGGGGACACCACACCGACCTGCTGGGCTCACCCCCCTCCATGCCACGGGCTTTTCATCGCTAAGACATTATCACAGGGGACTTCATGCAATTAGGCCTCAAAAATGGGGATGTCAGTCCTCCAGGGGGACTAAGCCTGCCTCATGAAAGCAGCTCCAGCTAAAAAAAGGTGGTATTTTTTACTCTGAGGATTTATATCAAAGCACGACACTCGTCAAGACGCAGCAAGCCACTGTAGTTTGTACCTCTTTGTAGCTTATCAAGGTGGATGTCAGTGGTAAAAAAACCCCTCAGAGGTGACCAGGCACAGAGCTGGCCATCTAAAGTTACGTACTTTGGTACAAGAAAAATAAAAACCCCACCCCCCTGTTTTTGGTAAAAGCGAGCCTGGTCTGTCTCAGCGACGGGGCTCCATTTAGGAATCAGCAAGGGGAGTGTAATGAGCTGCACAGAACCAGCCCCTGCCTTCCTCCTGCAGACCAAAACCCCTCTCAGACCCACAGCCTGGCTGGACTCAGCCCATCCCAGGGCCACGGGACCATCCAGTCACCATTCCCAGGGCCACAGGACCGTCCAGCCACCATTCCCAGGTCCCTCCTAGCTGGCCTGGGGGAGGATTGGCTTCTAAGGTGGTGTTTCTCAGGGTGGCTCCAGCATCCTATGGGACTCGAGGTACACACCGTGAGCTGCTGATCCTGCACGTGAGAAATAACAGGGGGAGGACGTATAGGGATAACATTTGCACTGAATGTGTGTTTTTCAACAGCATGCTTCAGACCCAGCTGTGTAAGCAGAGAGTGAGGAGAAGTGTCTCTGGTGAAGCCCAGCTCTGCAGCACATGAGCTGGAGGAGCTCAGCTCAGGAACAGGGGTGGGGGATGAGGGGAATTCACAGCTCTGGATAACACAGTCATTTCTCCTGCTCCTTCCATTCCTGACCTTCCCTGATCTCTGCAGTCTCTCGTCTTGGGGCACCCCCAAAATGAAAAGCCTGCTGTGTTATGATTGCTTTAAATAATCCCTACTGAACCCAGGCTGCTGCATCCAGCATGTGAGACCTGCCTGGAGAGGAGCCAGTGCCCCAGTGGGATGTGAGAGGATGCTCCCATTCCAAGAGCCACCTCCCTCTTCCCCAGCCCATGGCGAAATCCCAAGGCTGATGAGATCAGGGAGAGGAGACAGGAGCTGTCACTTCACCACACCACTCAGCATCTTCCTCTGAAAAGCTGAAGGCTTCTTACATGGTCAAAACATCTCTTGCTTTTGTTGTGGTCATGAAAAGCAGCAGCAAATTAAGAGATGGGAAGAACTAAAGCTTCCAAAAGTTGCAGCTGACACACCCACTGTAGATCCAAGCCATTCCTGAAAGAAAGCACCCCAAAGGGAAGCAGTTCCATCTAGAGAAAAAACCCTACATGTTGCATTTTGGCTGGGCTGGACTCCCATAACATATATTTTCACAGGCATCCCAGAAAACGTGGTCCAATCCTTCCCTTTTCCTCCTGGATACGACACTGGCTCTGAACTGAAAACAAAGAAAAGCTGAATGTCTTTCAGCTTGAAAGACTGCAGGGTTTCACTGCCGAGGTTTTACCCAAAACACTCCCTAAACATCTTCACTCAGCAAAAGAGGGCTGAGCTTGTAACTTCTTATTGTGCTCTACGTTTTTATTGTGTCTCTGAAATGAAGACACCATAAAATAAGCTGGGCTTCATCCCTTTCTCCCCTAACTGTGTGTTCAGGGGAAATAACAGGAGGAGCTAAAATAAGAATTTTCAGATAAAAATCATGATTAGCTTCATGCAGGAGTAAAGCTCCTCACTGCTGGACATTTTGACCCAGACATGTCCTCACTGTGGCTGATCCAATCTGCAAAATTTCCCTTCACTTTCCATCTGGGTATGAAATGCCAGTGACAGAGAGGACAGAAACTTTGTAAAATGCCCATCCTTTCTGGCCCTCACCAACACACAGGAACTGCCACAAAACAACAGAGAAAATGAGAAATTGGTTCTTGGCTGGACCACAATGAAGTTGCAGCCCTCCCTTCCCTCGCAGAGCTTTATTACACGGATCTTATTTGATGAACTCCATTATCCAGCACGCTGGAGAGAAGCTGGTGAATTAGCTTTGCTCGTGCTAATGCCTGTCACTGTGGGGTGGCTTGGCCTGGCAGAGACGATGGGGAGAAGGTGTGGTATTTAATGGGATTTATTTAGGAACGGGCCTCATTATTCCAGGAGGGGGAGATGGCTGCAGGGAGGGAAGCTGAGGGCACAGCTCCTCACAGCCACCACCCCTGGCATCTGGATGAAGTCCCTGCACAGTGCTCATTTGCACTTTTCCAAAGCCCACAGAAGATTTGTGGACATTTTGAACACTGGGCTGGGCAGGGAGGGATGCCAATACTTTGGTTGGGATGGGGTTTTTTAATCCTTTGCTTCGCTAACTTTTGGCTTTATTATTTCTAGTTCTAATTAATATAATACAAGCACTAGAACATTGCAAAAAGGTGTGCCAGGGCCAGAACTGCCTATGCAGGTAGAGAACAATTGCTTTCCTCTCTTCCAAAAATGGGGCATCCACCCTAAAACAGCCTCACAGATTGTCACAGCTCCTGTGAACCTCTCTCACCCTGAGATCCTTGGGAGCTGAGCCCCTCTGGACAGGAGGGAGAACCTTCCAGTACTCATCTGACACTGGTAATAAACTGGAGGCACTGGTTGTAAGAGGGTCCATCCTCCTCAGATAACCAGAACCAAGACACAGAAACCTTTCAAAAAGAGAAGAAATTGCTCAGGTGTCCTGTTGCAAAACAAGCATTTTGGAGGCTTCCAGCACCACTCGATAAAGCAACGCATTTCCAGAAAAGGAAAAACCAGATGAGCAAAGTCAAAGCCCGGGCTTTGTTTGCTTTAGAGCACAGGAACCAACCCCCAGAAGTGAAACCCTATCTTGTGCCTCGAACAGGATGGATTCCCGTCTCTGCCTTGCTCCTAGACTTTCCTCCACCCAGGCTGGCCTCGGGAGGGTCCTGCTCTGGCCACATGAAAGGCTTTTCACACCCCTCCCTGGCACCAGCCTTTACTACAGCCTGAAAGTCAGACAGACTGTAAGATCCCTTCCTGCTAGATCTGAGCTCAGGCTGCTCAGCATTAAGTCTCCAACACGGAGCCTAAATGTACCGTGAAAAAATCTGGAAACCGAGGCACTCAGGGCTTTAATAAATGGAGATTTACTTGATTGGGAGCTCAACATCATATTTCTGCTGTACCTAAAGTAAATACCATCCATTAATGGAGAAAACGTGGGGCTTTTTAAAATAAAAATAAACACACAAGAAAATTAAAAGCTACAGCCTGTAGTTTTCTAAGGATTGTTTTTAATAAATTGCACATCTATCCATTTTCAGGCATGGAATTGCATTGGACTGGAAAAAAAATGAGTGTTTCAGAGCTGTGCAGCCTTTTTCCCCAGTTTTATAGAAAAGATGCTGAGTTCAGACTGCCCAAGGTGGGACACACCAGGGATGTTCCCATAGCTTGGCCCTGTGCAGATCCCTGTGCCAAGTGAGCTCCCACCTTCCCACTGCTGGGGAATGTGGAAATGGGTGAACCAGCCAGACCAAGCAGAGCGAGAGGAGCAGGCTGGGAAAGGTGATGGAAATCTAAATAGTGAAAGGAAAAAAAAGAACAATCAAAGCTTCCTGATGGGTTTCCCAGCTGATACCAAATACCAGCACCAGCTGGTTGCTGGTGGATGTAACCCACAGGAAAAGCAGAGCTCTGGTTTCTGTCAGTCACAGCAAGAGGGAATGGGCCAAGCCCCACAGCAGGGCTGAGGCTGCTGGGGGGGAAAGCATTCCCAAGGCAAGCTGACTGCTTTCCACACTCCAGTGAGGGACACCTGCTTATCACCAGCACTTCTGTGCTGCCCAGGGATGGCACGTGATAGCCCACAGGGCCAGGGCTGGTGCCCACAGAGAGGGAGCAGACAGTCCTGTGTCTCTGACAGCAGGAAGGGATACAAATCCCCAAGGATTGCACCCACCTACATGTGTTTTTAACCTTCCCAGACTTCCCCACCGTCCACAACAGCACTTCCCACTGCTCCCATCTCCGTGACCTTTCTGCTGTCCTGCTCCCCCACCTCTGCTCATGAACATCACCTGCAAAATTCAGCCTCAGCCAGATCTCCCTGACCTGTGCACCGCACAAAAATTCCTCCTGCCAACATCAGACATGCTTGAATTAGCAAGGAAATGAAAACAAGCCACGGGAAAGCAGCGGGCTGGGGGAAAGGTGGAGATGGAATGCTAAGCAGTCATGTCAAGTCACGGCCGGCCACATCCCATTAGCTGTGTTTGAGGGCTCCCTGTGTCAAAACAGCATCTCTGTGGCCAAGGAAGGATCCTGCATGCCCAGTCCTGCTGCACTTTGGGCTCTTCTGTGGGCCACAGGCTCATTGGAGGCACGGGCAGCCAGTGGTTTGATATCCCACTGCTCCACATCCCACAGCTTTGTACCAGGAGAGCCCAGAAACCACCAAAGGCTCAGCCCTACAAACCCACCGCTTTCCAAGATGCTTTCCAGCCTTGCTGTGCAGCTGGGAGAGAGGAGTTTGGAGAGGAATGAAGGCATTTTGTTTGGTATTAAAAATTTGAAAAGTTCTGATAATAGTCATGGAAACTCCTGAAAAACCCCCACACCAACAGGAAAACAATCCACCACTGTTGTTTCCAAAACAAGCTTGTTTTCCCCTTTGCTGGTTCTAACACAAACACGTGGGAAGATTCCAGCACTGATACACGCAGCTCTCTTACCCACCTCATCCAAAGGGCTGAAAGGGGGGAAATATTTTCCTTTTCTTTTGTTCCAGTGTCCCCTCAGCCTCCTTTTGGGCTTGAGCATCCCAGGAGACAGCACAGAGGTGAAGGCAACACCAATAACACCCTCTGGAGGTCGAGCAAATTCAGGCATTGAATGGTTTCTGTGATTTACCCAAGCAGAACCGTAATCCCAACACATCTGCATGTGAAAGACCGTCTCCCAAACTAATTCTGCCAGTTCAAAACATGACCCTGTGGGAGGCAGGGGGGAACTGTCATTTAATATATGTGTATTTATATTTCCTAGTTCAAGGAGGCACAAAACTATTTCCAGGACTCATTATGCCCTTTTCATTAATGTATTTTTTAATACTGTGATGTGGTTTAGTGGCTTTTTCATTGTTAAAGCTCTTCAAAGCCCATCTCCTCCAAGTACCCCCTTAAAAGAACGTGAGCTGCAGGAGCAGCAACCACAACACACAGGTTGGGCTGCAACAGCAACTCTGCAACGCTCCAAAAACAGAAATAAAAGTCACTCTTTGGCTCTTGGTGGGTTAACCAACTGAGAAATGAGGAGGATTTGCTTCCCAGGACATGCTGCTTGCTCCCCACCACATGAAAGGGTCTCTTATGCAGGGAAACTTCTATCAGTTTTCCTAAGCTCTCCAGATCTGATCACCCTTCAGTGGGATATGGAAAGAAATAAAGTTACATGGAAAGAAATTAAGTGACCACCTTTCAAATAGCTCCACCGATTATGACCCTGGGAGAAGACACTCCAGAAACATTAAAGATCAGCTTTAAACCCAGAGCCTGTAATGAAATGTGCAGTTGCAGATGGATGTAACTCCCTCCTTAACAGCCTGGACCAAATTCAACCCTGCTCCCAACCACCCCGAGATGAACCTGGCCCAGCCATGGCTCTCATCTCCAGCCTTAATGAAAGCTTGTCCATGATTTGAACCCAGCAACAATTAACCTTGACAGGGGGAGATAAGATTCAAGTTTCAAAGCACAGAGAGTTTACTGGGGTTTTGTTCACTTCCATGAGGCTCTGATTATTATTTTAATGCAGTTGTTTGTGGTTTAGTTTCCCTTTTTTTTCCCCCCCCTCCCCTTAATGGTAACATTGAAAAGATAAAAGTTTATGCATTCGTGGCAGGAGCCAAAGGATGGCCGAAGTCCAACCTACCTCCACCCCACCACACTCATCAGATACACTTCCAGACAAGGGGGAACCAGACCAAGAGATGCTGTGGGTAGGTTAGGACTGACTGGCCTCAGACATTTTGGAAGAGGGAGAACAACCCATTAGGCTCAAAGGAAAGCCAAAAGTAGTTATGAGAGCGCTCTTGGAGAGGACTAAAAGAGGAAGGCAGCAGACCTCTCCCTGCTGCCCAGCAGGAAGCCTGCAGCCATCCCTAGCAGTGCTGATAGCCCCCCGTGCTTGTGGGGCTCCCACCTACCCATTTGCAGCTCTGGGGAGGAGGCAGAGCCTGGCAGAGATGTCCAGAGGGCAGCTGGGCAGAGGGTGGGGTACCAGGGCTGGGCACACCCTGCCCGTTTGGGTACCAGGGCTGGTGACACCCTGCCCACCTCGGTTCCAGGGCTGGTCACACCCTGCCCATGTGGGCACCAGGGTTTCTT
>JAWWMP010000002.1:4693827-4705834 GCA_035047865.1 Dendrocincla tyrannina
TGGCACGAGGGTTCACAGGTGTCCCCAATATCCCATATAAGGGTTTCCCACGCTGGCACGAGGGTTCACAGGTGTCCCCAATATCCCATATAAGGGTATTCCCACATTGGCATGAGGGTTCACAGGTGTTCCCAATATTGCCAATACCCCATATAAGGGTATCCCACACTGGCACGAGGGTTCACAGGTGTTCCCAATATTGCCAATATCCCATATAAGGGTATCCCACACTGGCACGAGGGTTCACAAGTGTTCCCAATATTGGCCAATATCCCATATAAGGGTTTCCCACATTGGCATAAGGGTTCACAGGTGTTCCCAATATTGGCCAATATCCCATAGAAGGGTATCTCACATTGGCACAAGGGTTCACAGGTGTTCCCAATATTGGCCAATATCCCATAGAAGGGTATCCCACGCTGGCACGAGGGTTCACAGGTGTTCCCAATATCCCATATAAGGGTATCCCACACTGGCATGAGGGTTCACAGGTGTCCCCAATATTGCCCAATATCCCATATAAGGGTTTCCCACATTGGCACGAGGGTTCACAGGTGTCCCCAATATCCCATATAAGGGTTTCCCACGCTGGCACGAGGGTTCACAGGTGTCCCCAATATCCCATATAAGGGTATTCCCACATTGGCATGAGGGTTCACAGGTGTTCCCAATATTGCCAATATCCCATAGAAGGGTATCCCACGCTGGCACGAGGGTTCACAGGTGTTCCCAATATCCCATATAAGGGTATTCCCACATTGGCATGAGGGTTCACAGGTGCCCCCAATATTGGCCAATATCCCATAGAAGGGTATCCCACACTGGCACGAGGGTTCACAGGTGTCCCCAATATCCCATATAAGGGTATCCCACACTGGCACGAGGGTTCACAGGTGTCCCCAATATTGGCCAATATCCCATAGAAGGGTATCCCACACTGGCACAAGGGTTCACAGGTGTTCCCAATATCCCATAGAAGGGTATCCCACACTGGCACAAGGGTTCACAGGTGTTCCCAATATTGGCCAATATCCCATATAAGGGTTTCCCACATTGGCACAAGGGTTCACAGGTGCCCCCAATATTGGCCAATATCCCATAGAAGGGTATCTCCACACTGGCACCAGGGTTCACAGGTGTCCCCGATATTGGCCAATATCCCACAGAAGCCTTTGCCACTTACACTGCCAGACAATGTGCCATCAGCATTAGGGAAATGCCAATTCCAGTGTAATGTAACCCATATAATATATGGAATTTATTTATTTACAGCCTCTCCCAGCACACGTATGGTCACTTGTGTCCCCACAGTATCTTTTTGGGCTGTCCTTACCCCTGCCTTGCATTCACACTGTGTGCACTGAAACCACTCATTAAGCTGAATACATGGACTTCCCTTCTCTTATCCTAAGCCTAACTTAGAGGAAGTGAGGGGAGCAGGGAAAAGAAAAAAGCACAAGAATGAGAAAGGGACAAGTTTCTTGCTGTGGAGCCACCCCTGGATCACGTAGCTGCCACCCACTGCAGCAGTGAAAAGACAGCCCAGGCTGAGCTGTCCCTCCCCAGGACACATCCCCATGTTAAGATGAAGCTGCCACATCCTCCCTCCCAGCGCAGTCCCCACTGGAAGCGTTCAGAGATACAACTCACCCACCCTCGAGCGAGGCTCAGTCTCTCTCACACACAGCAGCTCCTCCAGGCTCATTCCAGTATTTTTGGGTATTTGTTGGCATGCTGAAAGCACACTCAGTTCTCTCCTTAAAGCTCCTGCAGCTCTCTGCCCTCATACTAGGAGTGACCGTGTGCTATTTGATGACCACCTTCATCCATAAACCTGGGAAGCTCTTTTTCCAAGGGCTGTGTTGAGCCCAGGATTGGCACATGGCTTTTAAAGCATGTTGTTCTCCCTGAGACCACCAGCCAATTAAAGCTCAGCCTGTTCTCTAAATAGCAACCCCACCAGGCTCTGCTGCTGGGATTTAAATCACCTGGCAGGGGAGATTGGAGGGTGGGGGTGGTGAGGAGGGCAAGAGCCAGAGATACACCTGCAGGCAGAACTCAGGCTCCTCCCAGAGCCCGAAATGGCACCAAAGCCACAGCTGGACCAGGAATTTTCAGATTTTCAGCCACTAGATCAAAGGACAAAGGCACAAGGGCACAGCCACAGTCTGCAGCCTGACCTGCCCCAGATTTTTTGAACTACCCTGGAAAGCTACTGCAAGGGCTTGAGGAAGAAGATTGTTCCCAATAACACAAAAAGCCAGGTTTTAATATTGTGTGCATCATGGTCTGACTCACAGCAGGTCACCAACCTCGTACAAAACCTGGTTTGAGGGGGAAAGGTGTTTCTAGTAGCCCAGGAGTCTCTAAAAAGGGGAAAAAAATGGGGCATCACACCTCCAGGGAAACAAGACACACTGACAAACTGACTGCACATGGCTGTCAAGAAATCACTAATGGTGCATTACAAACCTAAAGAACCTAAAGCTCCTGGGGCCAAACCACCAACCCAGGGTCCCTGAACCTTGCAGGGCAGTGTTCTGACCTGCTGCTGAGCATGGGATGGCTCAGCCTTTGCACATCCTTCCCTGGACAGCTTTGAAGAGCCATTCAAGCACAGAATTTTCCCTGCTGCTCGAGGATTTCAGCCCCTTGACCTGGGAAGGGTATCACATCTGCTAACCATTACCAGGGGGAGGAAGGCTCTCCCCTCCTCACTTCCCCTGTACGTAGTGTGCACGGTGTTGTGTCTGTGAGAGCCCAAAGCAGTCAGGCTGTAATTCAAACAAATCAGATCTAATCACCCTTATCAGAAGGGTGATAAAATCTGCAGAACTGAGAGGCTACAAAAACACAAGGCAAAGAGGTATTTCGTGATGGGCATGGAAAGCCAACACCTCTGAAGAGCTGTTTTCCCCACAGAGACATCAGATCACAGTGGGGCACTGCTGAAGAGCCTTTTGCAGACCTAAAAATTGGTATTTTCCAAACTCTGCTGCTGGAGAGGGCTGTGAGGCACAGAGGGCTGTATTCCAGAATCCCCCATAGCTCCTACATTTTGGACAAAGCAGTCACAAAACCATTACAGGTGGACTAACACCATGTCAGCCAGATGCTTAATGGGTGCAGTGACATCCAAACAAAACACGGAGACAGGTCCAGGTGCTGTGGAGGTGACCGTGAGCTTTACTTTGCTAACACAGCTCCCCAGCCCAGAGCTGGACTGTGGCACAGGCACTCAGCTGGAGATGAGGGTTTTCCAACTCCAGGACCTGCTTTTAGAGGACAATAAATCCCTGGATGCCCAGAGGAGCACAGTGGGGTCAATCCTCCACCCTCACACAGCAGCATCCTGCAGCTGCTTCTCCTTTGCTCCAGATCCCAAATTCACCAGCTCCCTGGCACTGTACCATAACAGGAACAGCCCTTGGCAGGTTTCCTGCCTCAGGCTGCCTGCACTTTGGGAACCAGAGTTGTGGCCAGATTTTCCCAGAGGAACCACCTGGAGTCCTTGGCCAGCTAAAGGAGAACCTCTGCCCTGGTGTGACTCACCTTCCCATGGCAGAGGAGCCTGAGCAGCACTTGGGAAAGGAGCATTTCACAAGATGAGGCACACACGGGTGTGCAGACAGACAGACAGACGGGGAACTTCCTGACACACAGCCTGGAACTGTCTGCTGGCCACGCCACCGAGCCCTGACCTCCCTCCAGCCAGCCTGACACGACTCAAAGCTGCACTTACCCACTGGCAGCGAATGTCACGCAGTGATGGAAAGATAAGGGTTGGAAGAGACCTCGGGAGGTCACCTAGTCCAGCTCTGTGCCCCGTTGGAAGAGTCAGCACTGCATTGTCCCTGCCAGGCACACATCTAACCTATTCTGAAAGGCCTCTGGTAATAAAAGCAACATATTCAAGGCTTTTGCTATTTATATCATGATTTGGAGCACTGCTTGAAGAATGGAGGGCACAGAGGGGAATTGCTGCATAATAGCTGGGAATTGCTGCATAATAGCTGAACGCTGCATTACTGAAACCCTGCAGGACCCAGGGGAAGCTGCTGAATAGATAAGGATATCTCAGCACAAAATGTAAGGGCAGGACCACCAGCAAGGTAACAAGGGCATGTTGGAGGGCCCCAATCAGCCTGGCCAGGCCACCTGGCAGGGCTGTGACATCTGGCAGAGCCAGTGGGGACTGACAGGCTGCCCAGGGAGGCTGTGGAATCTCCCTCTCTGGAGACATCCCAAAGCCACCTGGACGTGTTCCTGTGTCACCTGCTCCAGGTGACCCTGCCTGGGCAGAGGGGCTGGATTGAGTGATCTCCAGAGGTCCTTCCAACCCCAGCAATTGTGGGATTCTGTGATTCAGTGACCCTCCTGCAACATGAAGGCACGGAGCTCAGCACTGCCTGCGTCCTGCGACTGCTGCCTCCCACAGACACCAGCCTGACATCCTTCCCAGGCATTAAAAAACCAGGCAAATTAAAAAAACATAGAGTCATGTTCTCAGCTGCATGGGAGAGGGTGTCTCAGCAAGATGAGGCTCTGGGCATATTTACACAAACACGCAGACTTTTGAAAAGAACAGTGGAAACGCTTAGCACAAAATCCCATTAGCAAATAACGGGATTTCTGGGAGCACCATCTGTGCACCACATTGAACACTCGCCCTGGAGCACGGAGACTAAAGCACGTTGCATATGGAAAGCCAGACAAAAGAATATACAATAATACACAAAGGCAGGGAGAGCACATATAGGATGGGGAAGAAGCCAGAAGAGACTTTTTCCTCCCCATCCTAACAATACTCAAAATCCCATTCCCTTCACAGCCTTCCCACAACGGCTCCTGAGGCATCTCACGTCCCTTCTGTGCCCACTGTGAGGCCCTGTGATGTTGCCACAGGAGGAGAAAAAAAGCTTTGACATGAATGAGAATCAGCTGACAAACCAAAGCTGTTCAGTGTGAGGTGACACACCGGGTTAGCCTCGGTAATAATTCTTTTTCCCCGCCTCGGGTGTTTTCCAGGAAGGTTTCCCAGATTTCCAAGCCAAGAGATTACCTGGAAAAGGCTCTGTCTCATCTGGGAGCTTCTTCAGCTCCAGCACGGCAGAAAGGGCCCTGGGAAAGGTCCAGAAGTAGCCACGCTGGGGTGACTCTGAAACAAAGCAAGAGAGGATGTGGTGAGAGTGGGTTCTGGAGGGCAAAACAAACCCAACCTTACAAAGTGACAACTTGAAGGAGCCCTCCCAGTGACTCTCAAGTGCCCCTTCTCCTTGCACTCCCAAACGTCTCTGTCTTTGCCCGCTCTCCCAAGGGCTCTCCAGCAGCATCCTCCAAAACAGCTATTACAGCAATTACTGCAATTAATTGATTTGCATATCCCCAAAGCCCCATCATTAGTGCAACACAGCCAAGCGTGTTAGTGTTTAATAATATCAATCAACAATTATTCATAACATCCCGCCCCGGCAGACCTAAATATAGAGACGAGCATTCATGCGAAAACAAAAAGAAGGGAAAAAAACCCCCAGCAGCTAAACAAAAGAATTAATTTAGAGCAGAATTAGGATCACAGAAACAAGACAGACAACAGACAAGGTCAGATGTCTCACTCCCAGCTCATGTGTGACTCTCCCAACCTGCCTGCTCTCAGTTACTGAGCGAGCTGCAACTAAACAAAGTGATTTTCTCCTTGTAGCAAATGGGCAGAGAGCTGCAAGGAGCACATACCCGGGGTGGGGAGGCAGCAGGAAACAACGCAGCCTGGTCTCCATCACCCCCTCCAGCAGCAAGAAGGGGTCTTGGCCAGAGCCCAGTGCCAGATTAACATAATTAACAGAAATATTGGTGATCAAGCAAAGAACAGCATCTTGCTCTGAAACAGCCACCAGGAAAACTCGGGCACTGAGCTCTCTGATGTGTCAGCTGATGGAGTTCAGCAGGCACCAAGGGCAATCAGTCCTCTTGCACTGCTGGAGGACCAGGATGGTACAGAGTCTCTGAGAGCATCCTCCTTATTTAAGGAATTAGGCTGGAGAGGCTCAGGAGGTGGTTCTGCTCTGGCAGACGGTGGGGCAGCGATGTCTCCAGCCTTCACCACTCTCTACACCCTGACCATCCAGCAGGCTGTGGCTTCAAAGCCATCTTAATCTCGTCCAGTGCACCCCGAGGTCCCTCAGGGAGCTCCAGCACAATCGTGGGGCAGCAAATGGCCCAGACACTGCCAAGGTGGCAGGAAGGGCAGACCCAACCACCAGGAGAGATGTGGGCATGGGGAAGGAGCAGCTCTGCCCCTGCTTCCCACGCCCTGGCACTGAGACAGGGGTGTCCAGAGCACATTTCCCTCTGCTTTGGCTCTGTCAATCCCCCAGATGGATCCCAACGCTGTAAATACACCAGTGTGAGCAGAGGACACCCCACTTCCCAGCCCCACGCCCTGGGCTCGTGCTAAAACTACTGCCTGCAGACTAAACAAGGCTTTTTTTACCCTGCCCACAGTCTGGACTCCTCGCTGGAGACCCATCCAACATGAAATCTATTCCCACTCCTTTCATACCCCTCCCTGCTCCACTGGTGCTGGTGCTGGGGAATATATTGTGCCTTGGTAGTAGGAAGGAGTAAAATGCAATGTCTCGCTGGCAGCCTTCTAAATAGCCAAAGAAAGAGGATTTTAAAGCCCCCTTGCCTTTTGTTGGCTTCCAGCTTCCCCCTCCAGCCCGTAACCACACACGACGTGCCGGGAGGGGTGCCCAAAGCAGGAGCAGGAAGCAAGGAAACTACAATTGCACTAAACCACTTCAAAAAGGCTTTGGTTTTGCTCAGAATCGCTTGAAAGGAAACTCGCTGGGCACGGATGTTCGTCCTTCATCTTTCACACGTTTTAAAAGAAATATTAGTCTGATTGTCTGGGTTTTTCTTGGGAAAAAAAAAAAAAGGGTTTCTGGGAGTCAGTCTAAAAGCAAAACATAAATAGGAAATAGAAATGTTTCCTTACAGCCATATTTGGGTTGTTTGTGAAAATCCCCAGCAGCTTTCACTGCCTCCCAACAGCAATTGAGAGACTTCAGGGGAAAAGTAAGGCAGGAGTGGCCACAGTGCTATTTTCCAGACTAATGTGGAAGGGGAAATCCAAAACAACTACGTGCTCAACACTGGAGACCTTAGAGAGAAGTTTGCCCGGGGCAAACATCTTCTCACTGCTGTAATTACCGTGAAAGGTCATCAAGGACACCTCCCTGTGCATGCTAGAAAAACTCATGTAAGCATTTTGCGTGGTTAGGGCAGGCTTTTAGCAGAGTTCTGACACGGAGCCATGTGAGGTGACATCAGCAAAGAGGCATTTTCCTCAGACAGAGCACGCAGAAGGAAGATGAGGATGTTCAGCACCTTCCAGCTCCCAGCTCTCTCGGTTTTAATAACCATTAGAAAGTTCAAACTGGCCAGAGCACGGGGTAAAAAGCAAAGGGATGCCACCCCTGGGAAGGGCAGAGCCACAGGGTAGATGGCCCTTCACGGCTTCATCCCCAGCTGAGTCCTCCTCTCCTGGGACTGAGTGGGATGCCCCAAACAAGGAGTCCTTCCAACCCTGCCCTGGGACTGCCCACGGCTGGGTAAAGTCAGGGCCCACACAGGTCTGGCCACCTGGTGTCACCTGTCTCAGGCAAAATGAATGTTTGGGGACCAGCCTGATTCCTTCACAGTCCCAGATCTCATTTTCAGCAGTGGGGGAGGAAGCCTTTGACCCGTTAAGTGCCCTTGTACAGACTCCCTGTTGGCTTTGACTCCCTCAGCAGGATGAGTGTACAGTCATTTAGGCTGGGGGGGACTTTTGGGGACTGTCTGCTCCCATCCCCTGCTCAGAGCAGCAGGAAATGAATCACTGCACGTCTCCTGCTCCTGCAGCCAAAGGCACAGGTGGGACGTGAGCGAGGAGCAGGGAGGGGTGCAAGAGATCTCATCAGAATCTCTCCTGCTCTGAACACCGTGCAAAACAAGTGTCCTGTCTGAGAAGAGGCTGACAAAACACTTTTTGTCCTGACTGAGCACCTCAACCCTCTGACCTCCCTCTCCAAAGCCTGGGAGGGTCCCTCCTCCTGAAGAAACCACCCCAAAAAGGGGCAGGTTTTACCCCTTAACCCCCAACCAGAGAAACACTCAGGTGCATAGAAGGCACATAAGTGACCTTTAGCTGCAGAAACAAGTGTACCAGATGTATTTTGGTCCAAATTTTACCCCTTTCCTCCCAGACCTTGTGGCATTATCATGCACCTCCTAAAGCAGACCTGTCCCAGCAAGGGCTGACCTGCTTCATTTACCAAACCCGGCCTGGGAATTAAACTGCAACCACCAGTTTCATTCATAAATTTGGCTGCACAATCACCAAGTGAGCCATTGTTGTTATTCCTCACTGTTTACCACCTCCAAGCCAGGGAGTATTGTTTTTATTGCTATTGTGGGAACAACAGCAGAGGAAAAAAATAATCCTAAGCTTCCCTTCCCGATCAAATATAATAGAGAAAACAAAAAAACCCCAACAGGGCGGATGTCAGATCCTCAAGGATTTTTTTTTTTAGGTTTTTTGGAGCTATCTACAGGAGCTCAGCCTGGTGCTGCAGGTTTCTGAGTCTGAATTTTATCAATGGGCTGCACTGGGCCCATGTGAAAGGCCAGCAGGTGTTCGAACAATGAACCCAGGCTGCCTCCACATCTGGGCCACAAAAGCCATCGCCGTGTTTACAAGAAACAGGATAATCAAGAAAACATCCTGCCACAGGCACCTAAAAAGCTCCAGCCGCTTGTTATTCATTTTTCTCTCACACTCTGCTGTTTATTTATAGCACAAGAAGTTGAACCGGGAGGAGGAAAATGAAAATCCGAAGTTTCTCACTCATTTCCACGCAGAAGTGACGCACGTGCAACGTGGCAGGCTCGCGTTGTCCCTCCAGCTCTAGGGGGGATGGCATTAACCCTTGAGCTCTTGCTGCAATTAATCAATTTTCTGGGCAAAACTTGCTGGGTTTGCTTTGCTGATGTAACCGTGTCAGTTAGACCTGACTCATCCTGGGACAGCCCAGAGGGAAACTGAGTCACCCCAGCCTGGAAATAAAGTTCAGCTGCTGGTGGCTTGTGGCTCCCTCCAAAATCACTGTATTGTGGGGTTACTCCTGCTGATGGTTTGTTCTGTTTGCTTTTAACTTTTCAGTAGAAACAAAGCAGGACACGTCCAACTTAGTAACAGGATTAGTTGGGTTTTTCTTTCAAATGGAATTAATTCAAATTCATTGAAGATGCACCAAAATGGAACCTCTAAAATGTTTTTCACCATCCTAAAGAACAAGTCAGGAAGTTCCAAGATAAGCTGCTCCTTCCAGACTAACATTTTGTGACCCAAGCCATCCTTATGTCCAGCAAAATTAAGTCTCCTGCCTTCCCTGCTTTAGTAGTTTCACTTCTGGAAGCCTCCAAAACATGCCAGCTAGAGCTCCCCCCCAGAAATCCAGGGAAATGAGAGCTGAGCTGCTCAGCCTCTCATGGAGTTTGACTTCCTTGCTTTTGAGTGGAGTCAAAGGGGATTAACTCAACAGGTGTTTTACTGGGCAGTGGGAGGGGAAAAACAAAGCAAAACAAAACACAATGAAGCAACTGCCTACGTGCACAAATAGCAGAAGAATTCCTCCTTTTCTGGGGAATGAACTGCTAAAGCAGATGGCAAACATCCCCTTCTCCTGCAGCCCCAAGTCACTCTCAGTCAGTGGCTTTGAACACATCGAGTCCCAGAGCTAAACTGCCTCTCTTCAATCAGACAGGGAAGGGGATCTTCCAGACCTGACCTCTGGAGGGCTTAGCCCCTTCCACTGGTCTTCTGCACCCTGGTCATCCTCAGGAAGACCAGCTGGAGCGCCCAGGACCTTCCAGCAGCCTCTGTGCCAAACACACTGAGCAGGATGGCTGAAGCCCAGCCTGGTCTCCCATAAATTCCTGGCAACACCTCACGGCTACTTTTCTCCATGAACAGAAAGGCCATTAAACAGTCCAGGGATAAAGAGACCACGTCAGAGACCAGCACCTTCATCCCCTGCTCCCCTGGAAAGCAAAATACATGTTGCTGTTCTGAGTTCTCACCAAACCAGGGCTCTCCAAGCAGCTGGTCCCACCAAACCTCCTGCCCATTTACCACAGGATCTGTGTGTCTTAAGAGAACTGGAATGGGTCTGTCCAGAAGTGCCATTCCACATGCCACACTGAACACATCTTCACATTGCACAACCCCAGAAATGCTACTTATTTCCAATATTTATTTTGCAGGATAATATAGAGGCGAACTTTGCCCCCCTAAGTGACTAAAGCTTGACACAGAGTTTGTGTTAATTTATTAAAAATTTGCTGGCTGGAGCCAAATGTTCAACTCAAACCTCTGCTAACAAATGACTGGGAGAATCGCCAGCAGTCTGAGGTCGATCCCTCTTTCTGCTTCTTTCTCACCAAAAAGGCATCTGGGCTGTGTTGCCAATCTGTATTGACTGTTTGATTGAGGTTGGTTGGCACCTTAAAGAACAGCATCTGAGATAATTAAACAGCTGGACCTTGATAAAGAATTGTCAATAGAGAATAAATCACTATGCTCCCTGATGTTTCATGATGCTACAGAGCTGATGCTACTTGAACCAGCTTCTTTAAAAAGCTCTAATTTTATCAAACAACATCCTTTCAGGAGAGATGATTTGGGGTTTTCCTTTCTAACAAAGAGAGAAGTGGAGTGCTGCTCGGCATTTAATCTCTGGCTGAGATTTAAAACGCGTGCTCCTTATGAAGTGTGACATTTTATACCTGAAACCACAGGAACATTTCCCACATTTAAGGGACAGAGGGAAAACTCTTCAAATTAGATTTGAACTTTATACCTTCTAATTCTGCTCCAGTTTTATATGTTATCCTCCTCTATGCACCATGCTCGGGCCTGATGAACACGCTGCTGTATCAAAGTCCCACAGACCTGCCTGCAGACAAATGCCCTTCCCTCAGCCTGGGAGCAGCATTGGCACTTCTGTGAGCTGGCACCAATCCCAGGTGAATGAAGTGGCCAGAGCAGCCCTCCTGGGGGTCAGCCTGAGCTGGAAGACACCCCTGGGGCCACAAGGCTGACCCAAATCCTCAACCCTGCAGTGAAGAGCCCCCCAGAGCTTCTTTACACACTGCCACCCAAGGCTAAGGGACAGCCAGACACCCATCTGCAGGGAAGAGCTGAGCAGAGGGATGGGACACCTCTGCTGCAGGGACAGGCTGGGGGTGCCCAGCCTGGAGAGGAGGAGCTCCAGGGAGTGCTGCTTCTCACCATCCTGGCCCCAGAGGTTTGCTGTGCAACTCAGTGACAACCAGGTCCCCACCTGGGACAGCTGTCCTGCTGCAAGTGCTGCCACTGTCCCTCGTGGGAGAGCTCCTCCAGGATGAGAGGGACACTGGACTGGCACCCCAGGGTAGGGAACAGAGCAAGGGGGATTTTCAGTGTGAGACATCCAGCAAAATGCACCCTGCTGGCCCTTCCCCACCAGCCCAGCTCCATGCAGCTCATTAGGAGCACACAAACCTTCCCTCCCACGTCCCCTCATGTCAGTGACTGTGGAACCACAGACCATCCTGAGCTGGAGGGGCCCCACAAGGAGCGAGTCCAGCTCCTGGTCCTGACCAGGACAACCCCAAAACCCCCACCATGTCCCTGAGGGTTCATAAAGAAGCTGCAGACCCCAATGAGGTCTGACCTCAGTCTCCTCCAGCTGAACAAGTGCCCTCCTACAGCCCCTCTGGGCCCTTCACCACCTCTGCATCCCTCCTTTGGGTACTCTCTAATATTCTTCTTACACTGTGGGGCCCCAAACTGCCCTCAGGACTCCAGGTGAGGCTGCCCCAGCTCAGCCCTCACCTGGAGTCCTGAGCCCTTGGCCCCCAAGCAGCCTCCCAAAACCCGAGCTCAGCCCTCCCAGGGGATGGAGGAGCCCACAGCCTCTCC
>JAWWMP010000002.1:4713978-4761722 GCA_035047865.1 Dendrocincla tyrannina
GCTAGTGGAAGGTGTCCCTGCCCATGGCAGGGGGTGGAATGGGATGAGCTTTAAGGTCCCTTCCAACCCAAACCATTCTATGATTCTATAACCCTTTCCTGGTACAACTTGGGACCATTTCCAAAGTATTTTAAACACCATGTGCCAAAACTGTACCAGCCTGCCTCACCTGAAGGCAGTGAAGCAAAGCGCTAATAGTGTGAGGGGGCTTTGAGAAAGAACTTTGGTACTTCAGAAACACAAATGCTACACAGCACAGAGGAGTTTTTGGAGCTCTGAGGCACATTCACCACCCTCGAGTTCCTGTGATTCCAGCAGAGGTGTGGGCTAAAGCCCAGGGCAGCGTTTCATTGCACTGCCTTGGGGAGCTTTGGGGCAGAGCACCCAGCACATTCCCTTGGGGTCAGTAACTCCAGCAGGCAGCCAAGGGAAAGGGCAGCATGTCCAGACATGCTTGGCATTTTCTAGGGACAGTCACAGAGCTCAGGAGAGCGCAGACACCGGCTGCAGGGTGATTAAAAAGTGCTGGAACATCTCACTTCCTAAAGTACTCAGCCCCCAGCATTTGCATGCAGATGTACCTTCTGTTCCAGACACTGAACACGAGATTTACATAGATGCTTTTGCATTTATGTTTCCCTGCTGGGCTTCCTCCTCTTTTATGAATTTGTTTGCCATGCCCTTGACCTGTAGGCTCTTGACCAGCAATTTCTTTCCCTGCCCTGACAGTCCTAGTCCAGGCATGTTCAAAGCCGAGCCTTGGCACTGCTACCATTCCTGCCAGGTTTTAATCAGCTACAAGACATTTGCTACTGCCACCAAGGAGCTTTAAACAATCAAAGCGCTTTAAAATTTAATCTCGTGTCACAAATAGAGTTTATATTAATTCACTCGTTAAATACTGATCTAAGGCGAGAGCTTTAGCATCTCCCCTCCTGCTTCCCACAGAAGCAACCAAAGGAGAGCTCTGTGTTTTCTGTTACATCCCTCAGTTAAAGAAAATTAAGGCTGCAGAACCAAAATGTGAAAAAATGCCAGTGCAACTTCAGCTGGCTCTGCTCCCCCCTCTCCCCGTGGCTGCATTACGATGCAGTTTGTGTTGTGATCACATCCTATTTTCTTCCCACGGGGCCCCAGCCTCGTTCAGCCATTGGGCTGTTGTTGAATATTTCTTTTTATCCCCTCATCCAGTGCCTGGCCCCAGGCCATATTCTTCAAATTCCATCCAAACGCCACAATTATTAGCTTCCTCCTGGGCATTCCTTGCGTGTTCTCTCTCTCAGTACATCTCCCAAGCAGTCACAGATTCATCTTTGCCCCTCTTTCCACCCCTGGCGAGCATTAGCACATTGTCTTGCTTATGTTAAAGCAAGAAATCAGAGACAGATCCAGACTCAAAGCTGCACCCAGCCCCAGCTCTTGCCCTTGGTGCATGGCATTGTAGGCAGCTGGATGGGGGGCAGCTCTTTCCTTTGCTAAGGAAGAGAGGAGGGGGGAAAAAAGCAAAAAATTACCCACCTTGGATGGTTAAAACTGAAATAAACTTCATTGCCACGCAGAGAAAAGTGTGTTATAAGCAAATGCTGCTTGGGATGGAGCAGCCACAACTCTGGGCAGCCTGTGCCAGGGGTTCATCACCCTCACAGGGAAGAATTTCTTTCTAATAGCCAATCTAAACCTGCTCCCTGTCAGCCTGAAGCCATTCCCCAATGTCCTGTCACTCCAGGCCCCTGTAAATAGTCTCTCTCCATCTTTCCTGTCAGCTCCCTTCAGGTACTGGAAGGGGACAGTCAGGTCACCCCAAAGCCTGCCCTTCTTCAGGCTGGACATTCCCTGTTCTCTTGGGCTCACCCCAGCAGTTCCCTGCCCTTCCTGTGCTGGGGCCCCCAGAGCTGGAGGCAGCACAGCAGGTGGGGTCTCACCTGAGCAGAGGGTTGGAATCCCATCCCCTGACCTGCTGTCCAGGGCACGACTGTGGGGCTCACCCCAGAGGGAAGGGCAGGCTCCAGCCCTGGCAGGAGCTGCAGCCCTGGGGACAGAGGGCAGCCCTTGGAGCATTTGGCAGCAAAGCTCAGCCCAGAACAGCATCTGCCCCACCTTATTCCCTTTGCCATGTCCTGCTGGAAGAAAACAGCCCTTTTCCCTGCCAGCCTTGGGGTCTGGCTGGAGCAGGTGCCTCAGAGCTGCCGAGGTGTGGTGCTGCTGCTGCTGCTCCTGGAGCTGCTCCCTCGCCCTCCCTGCGGTTTCCCATTACACTTCTGCCACACAAATCTTTTATCCCCTATTCTCTTGCTGTCATAGGACCCAGGACTGAAATTGGAGATGACAGAAGCACAGAGCTGTTCAGGGTAACAATGCCAGCAGGCTGTGTGTTTTCTTCCCCTGTCACAACCAAAGCCTGCTGAGGTTTATCCTTTATTTTCCCCAAATGCTCCCAGCTCTGTAAAACCTCGTGGCTAGAGCAAGCACGCTTAAAAAGTCACTGGCAGAGTTACATTCACCACCAGCTGAGAAGTCTGGCATAATTGTGAGATTAATCTTATTTCAGGAGCAAGGCAAGCTTGAACAGGCTCGTGAGCTCACACTGCTCAGGACTGCAGGCTAAAGGCTTTGAAATCAGGAATTCATTCAGGCAACATTTCAGTCCATTTGGTTCCTAGAATTGTGGAATATGCTGAGTTGGAAGGGACCCATCAGGATCACCGAGTCCAACTCCTTGCCCTGCACAGGGCACCACAAGAATGCCACCACATTGTCCAAACATTTCTTGAATCCACAGGTTGTGCCACAAGGCCACACTGGTCTCTGTTTCTGCCCGCACCTCTCCACCCCCAAAAATGTTTGCCTATAATAAGACAAAAGGGAAAAGAGGGGGCTGCTCCTCTAGTACCTTTAGCCCAGCAACACCTGAGAGAGAGGCTGCAGTGGGGGAACAGGTACCTGAATCAGCCAGCAGTCATCCTAAGTCTGGGGATTTTTAGAAAGAGAGGAGGAAAAACAAAAGCAGCAGCAGCCTCTGTACAAACCCCTTTTCCTCTCGGGGCCTCACTTTCCCCTCCCAACCTTTGTCTCTTGTTTCTTTATTTTGCAGAGGCTGCAGGGCAGGGTTTCCCTCCCCAGTGTTTGCCCAGGGCTCAGCACAATGACTGACCTGTGTCTGGAGGGGACCCTGAGGGCCTTGTCACTTCCTTGTCACTAGACCTCCCTCTCTGTCCCCTCTGCTGCCCTGGGGGACTGTGGGCTTGTCCTGTGTGGTGGGGGATCAGCGCTGGGCTCCTCAAGCCCTGCTCCACACCCCAACCCAGTGGTGCTTCCTCCAGTGCCTGGTGATGGCCCAGCACAGCCCAACCTCATCTCCTGAGAAAGGAGAAACACAGCTGTGGTTTGTAGAGGCCACAGAGGTGCTTCAGAAATGTTTTAACACACACAATTTGGGGCTCATTTAATCATACAGGAGTTTCCAAATGAGGGGAAGAGAGCTGGGATAAATCAAAGATAAATGTTTTCCCTTCCATCTCTTTATAGATGCCCTTCCATGCAGCACTTCAGTGCTACAGCATGAATGTGGCAGGCTGTGGAAACAAGAGATATTGCTGTCCTCAGAGCACAGCCCGGGAACACCAGGCATCAGAGCAGCCAGCGCCCTGCCCAGGCACAAATCCAGGGCCAGACACCGCTTTGAGTGCAAACTGGGCCATGCCCTGGAACAGCAGAGGCACTGTTCCCTTGGGCAGCCAAGTCAAACACCAAAACCCCTGGGGAGGAGGGGAATGAAAAGCCACACAAAGGTGACCCCACTGCTGCCAGACACTGCTCCTGGCTTGGGAGGGGTCCCAGGGACAGTTTGCATGCTCAGCACAAATCCTGCCAAGATTTTTAAGCCTTAGGACCAGTTCAACACCAGTAAGCAGGCTCACCTTGGCTGCACCCACGACCAGCATGCTTGTCCAAGAGGAAGGAGAGATGGGTCAAACAAACACGCAGAGTTAGAGGGCCCTGGAATATTAAAACAAGGCAATATAGAATTTGGCAGGGTTTTAAACACCTCTGTAACTTACGCAGAAACAAACATTGCCAAGCTTCTCTCTAAATAAGGAGGCTTTATTTTTTTGAGCAATAAAAGTGAGATTCAGGCTAACAATAATGCTATGGCAAAAGAGACCTCCTAAACCCATGCTTTAGACTGTTTCCACTTTGTGGGAGTGAAGAAAAGGGACATCAGTGCAGAGTTAAAGCTTTGACCTTCCCTCCAAGCTGAAAGCTGCCAGAAAGCACTCCAGGGGCTCTGGAGTTTAGTAATTTAATGTGTTTTTTCCTCATCCCATTACAGCGTTGCTTATTTTCCCCCAAACACCCTTATGTTGTAGTTGCTATGACAATTTGTAGCATTACTTACCCTGCTGCATGCATGGAGAGATCTGGAGATGGCCTCTCTTCTCCAGGATTTAATGATCTTACACCTGGAGTAGGAAAGTTAGCTCAGTCCTGATGGTCACCTGCACTGGCGGGTGAGTTAGATGCTCTATCCAATCTAATTATGGTGCAGCACCACTGGATACGGCTCACAAACTGCTCATTACAGAGCAGGAACAAGCCTTCAAGATGAAAAAGTATCAGTAAATAAAAATCCAGCACACTCCCGGCTGTGTTGTCCTCCCCCTCCAGCGTGTGGAAGCAATTTAGAGGGAGTTCACAACTTAATGCAAAGGGACACTGAGCAAACAGGCAAAAATCCAAAGAGGGGCTGAGGGGTCGTGTGCTGCCTGACTCCCAGGCAGGGAGAGGCAGCCCCTCCTTTGCTTTCAAGGCAGAGCCTTGAAGTCACTGCCCTTGCACACCTTGGGGTCTAAAGCTGGAGGGCTCCTCTGGTTCATCACAGCTCGGTCAAGTCCCCCAGACAGGGCTATAAACACCAAGTGCATCTCATCCTTCAAACCACTGCAGAAGGGCTCCCATTTGGACACCAGTACAACCTGAAATAACCATTTTAATCCCGTTCTGGGGAGGGGAAAACAAGAGCTGTGCATGTGTCCTGTAGGATTGTAATCAGGGTGAAGCACTGAGGCACTTCAATCACTTTTCTGCTTGCCCTGTCCCGTTATCAAGGATCTGAAGTCCCCATCACATGCCTAATGAACTGAAGCCCTGGGGCCAGGTCCCCCCACGGTGTCAGTCACCCTGACCACCACGGGTACACTGGGGCCATCAGCCTATCCCAGCTCAAAATTTAGCACTTGCACATCAATCTTTTCCTTCCATACTTCAATTTCCAGCGCTCCTGTCCTTTCTTTTGCCCCCATTTACACCAAACATCACTGCTGCAAAAGCTACAATCATACCATAATATCCATAGTCTTAACATCTGACCCACAGCAACGTGCTTGCAATCATCCTAATGCTTATCTGCTAAACTAATGCTTCATGGAAGCAATTAGGGTCTGTCTGCAGTGCCTTGTGTTAAGGGCTGGAGCGCTCCAGCCCCCTCCTCCCTCCACGAGTCATTCAAAATATAAAAAGAAACTGGATATTAGCTGGCTCAGCAGGAGGAACCACTTGACATTCCTCAGTCAGAGGAGGCAGAAAGGGAGATTATTGTAAATTGGAGCGGACAGTCGCGGGGCTGTTCTCGCCGCCGGAGGATCCGCTGGCTCCCTGCAGGAATAACCTGCCTGGGAAACACTCCAGCCCCGGGATGCCCAGGGCTCCTCAATCAGCTGGGTGGCTGTGGGGACACACAGGACACAGCCCTGGGCACCCTCAAAGGTTTGTGACTTGTGTGAGAAGTCACAGCAAAGTACATACAGCACCACACTGTTTCCTCCTGAGTGGAAAACCCCTCACACCGACACACATCCTTCCATCCTTCCCTGTCCTGGCTCCAGAAGTCCCATGGATCACCCCACAGGGCTCCCACCCACTGCTGGCCTTGTTTGTGCCAACCTTCTCCCCTCTGCTGGGTTTGTTCTGCTCATCTCCTGCTCCTGGGTTAATTGCTGAGTGATAGGGGTGGTGCAGGGGGATGTCAATGAAGTAGGGAAAAAGGAAGGGGAAGGACCTGGGTGGGCTGCAGAAGCATTAGGAAAAGCAAGACCAGCTGCATCCTGCAGAAACCCAGGTCAGCTGAAGAGTATAATACACACTTGACAAAGTCAGTGGTGCAAGTTCAATAGCAGAGTTCAGGTTGTTGGTGGTTTTGCCAACAGCTCGAGGCGGTCCCAAGAGCCCTGTCAGCACCCAGGACCTGCAGCACACCCCACACTTGTGGGCTGGAGCCTGTCCTGTCCATCCCACAGGTCCCTCTTGCAGCACAAGCCCCAGGTCATTCTGTACTCTGAGACTGGGAGTGATAAGATCAGATAAGACAGAGGTTTAGGCATTTATTACCAAGCACAAGCAATTTCAAGGGCTGGCCAGCTTTCTGGGCAGAATTAAGACACCAGCACTCCCTCAGAGCAGCACGAGGTCTGCTCTGAAAGGTCACCTCATATAGGCAGGGCCTTTTACTGTCCTCATCCTCCTCTGGGAAGCTGTAGGAACAGCAGGCAATGACTTGGTGGAGCACATGGGTGGGTCTAGATTGCACCACTGAAGCCACTGGCCTTTATTCCTTGGATTAACACACACCAGTCAGCTTTCCCAGATTCCATGTCTTCTGTTTTCCCCTCCTCCTGCAAACCTGCCAACATGATAGATCTGCTTTTCTCCCAACACAGAATGTCTCAGCCCTGCATTATTTTCAAAGATGTAAGGTTTTTTATCACCTATCACTCCCAAGAGTGTCCACCTGGCAAAGAGAGGTTACAAAGGAGAAGGGGACCTAAAAGTGTCATCCCTACCACAGGTGACAGCACCTTTCCATGACAGACTTGTGGTTTGAGCCCTTCTCTGGATTAAAGCCTCACTGCCCAGAGTGCATTTCTTGCTCCTTGTTAAAATGAAGTAGAAAAGCTTTTAAGCTTTCTTTAGCCAAGAGAGAAACTCTTGTTAATGATTTTTAAAATCCTTTGTAGTTTAAACCTCTATATGCACGTTAACAGCTCACCTTTCCAGGTTTGTGTTTTCGAGAAATCCACACACACAGAGCCCTGCCATTGCTGTGTGCTCACTCCTAACTCAGTCCCCTCTTTTCAACCAGCACTTACTGTCAGATGTGGGCAGATGCCCAGAAGGACCTGGACATCCTGCTCCAGAGAGAGAGGGAGGAGTTCCTCGTGCCACAGCCCAACCTGGGGAAGGTGTGGAGGATGCTGGCCACCTCCTACATCGAGTACCTGGAGATCCTGCGCAGGCTGGAGGCAGCCTACGACCACCTGCACCACGAGCAGAAGCGGGCAGCGATCCGGCCCGTGCTGGATGGAGTCATGGGCCGTGTCCTGGAGATCAAGAGGGAGATGGTGAAGCTGGAGAACTGCGAGTGCCAGGACCTGGGGGACATCCTGACCGAGCTACAGCGCCCGCCGGTGGGTCTGCCTCTGTCCCAGGGCTGCCTTCCCCCTGGCCTGGGGCACTGCCAGGGACACAGGGGCTGCTTTGGGCAACCTGTGCCAAGGTCTCACCACCCTCACGGCTGGGAATGCCTTCCCAAAATGCCATGGAACCCTGTCCTCTGGCAGGGAGGGTTTTATTTGACAGCTTGGCTGGTGGTGTCAGTAGCTCTGCTCTGGCAGACTGCAGTGTGGGATTAGACAGGAATGGGCACTGCTGGGTCAGGTGCAGCCCACCTGAGCCCACCCTTTGTGTCTCGGGGAGAGCAGCCTGGCCCAGGGCTCTCAGGGGAGGCTGAGAGGTGCACACACAGGGCTGGAGCACAGCAAACTACTCAAATGAGACATTTGAGACAAATCTGTGACTGCAAAGCAGGCAGGAGCCGGGAGCATGGTCAGTGCCCGGGGTGGAGGAATGCCTGATGGAAAAGCATCCCTGGACAACGCAGGGAACATGGGCATGGCAATGAGGCAAAGGGCTGAAGCTGCGCCCTGAAAGCTGTAGGAAAAATCAGCTGGCAAAGCGGGTCCTTCTCTCGCAGAGAGCTCCATCTATTGTCACATTCAGGGACCGCTGCTCTGTTTTCTCGAATTCCTGCTTTTTCTGCCATCCCTGTTCGGGATGAGTTGCCTGGTATCATGACAGCATTGTTCTGAGATTGGCAAACCTGTCTCTGCACCACACAGGACGGACATCCTGCACAACAGGGAGAGGGATCACCATGAGCTTCCACCAGCTTTTCACCTCCTACTTTAATTACTATTTTAAACTATGAGAGAATATAAACACACCTCTGAGGAAACTAATCCTTCAAAACATATTTTGAAATCCTTAGGCACTGCTGTTTTCATGACTTAGCAGTAAATCCACCTGCAGCAAAATGTTGGCAAGTCTGAAAAGTCTTGCCTGACATCTACTAAAAACAAGCATAAATTCAAATTCCTGCACCACACCTTAATTTCAAGAAGGCATAACATACTTACCACAAAAGAAATCAGTCACTGAAGAGATTTCAGGGTTTTTTTTCAAAGAAAATACTTTTTGCAGCAGATAGGAGTACAGATTTATGGGGTTTATAAAATATTCACATATTCTTGGTAATGGACAAATTAACTTGACAAATAACTCCTGTTTCTCAAAGAATTTGCCCAGAAAGGGTTTGTCTGGTCCTTCCTTTCCCTGTATTATCATGGGCTAAAATCCAGCATACTTGTAGCAGAGAACACAACAGAAGAGGCTCATTTTATATCTTATGTGATGATATTGCATACTTTGCACCATGTCACTGGAAGGCCAAGCTTCAGATTTCTCTAGTTCTGTACCCCGTGTTTTTGTGCAGTTGCCTTCCAACATCCAGCCAGCTCCACTTCCTGGGCTAACTGTGAAGGTATTTGGATCCACAAATCCCATGTGGAGCCAGGAGTGGCTAAAAAGCTGCACATCTGAGTCGAGGATAAACATCCCAAGCCTAACTTTTCAATGCTGGGCCCCAAAGAGAGATTCTGAAGAGAAGCAGGCTCCCTCCAGCCCTGGTATTGTGGCTTTGATCTCATCCTTTCAGTGAGTCAAGGTCACAATCCAGAATCACTTGTAACTAAAGGCCAGGTTAGACAGCAGAGATACCTGTCAGTCCTATGTGAGGGTGCCCAGGCAAACCCCTGGACTTCTGACACCTCAGAATGGCCTGATTTGTAAATCCATCCACTCATCCATCATTGTACTTTGCACTCAAAGGTCCCATATAGGGACCATGGAGCAGCATGAACCAGACCTATGAAGATGTGTCCCCCCTCTGAGAAAGAAAGACACTTGCCAGGAGTTGTTGTTGAAGAGTTATCTCCAGTGATTGATATGATCTGAGCAACAGGTTGTGTCATTCCTCAGCATCTTGCCTTTTGGGGAGGTTTTTTGTCTGCTTGTCCGTGTCTGTTGTCATTTCTCAGCAATTCTGGAGGAGAAGAATAACAAGAAATGTAAATCAGCTACATCTTTTTAAAGATGGAAATGGGCAAAGACAGCCTCTTCTAGTCATGCTTGATTTTGAGAAGTGACTGAAATATCTCAGTCAGAGACAGTGACAGGCTGTCTACAGGTCAAAATACAAGCAGAATTATGCTTTGGTTCCTTGTAATGCTTAAAAAGAAATGCAAGAATGGATCTATTTTTCATGTTGATTAAAACAAGAAGTGGGATGATCACACAACCAGAGCTATTCAGTTTGGTGGAAATCATGTTTAAATTTCCAGCAACCCTGCCAAATATTTTAGCAATTTGATAATATAATTGAGCCATTATAAAAAGAAAGCGCTCTGGGTGCACATGGTTCAGAAACTGGGCTGATTTATTTGTTTTTGTTGAATTAGGCCTTAAGTAATTGCAAAGGAACAGCAGCTCTTACAGAGGTCAAATTCCCCAATGCTCCCAAATACTCAGCAGTCTCTGTTCTATTTAATTGCTTTGTAAAGGTGATCAATTAATCAGTAGTGTCATTTAAACACAGTTCTAAAAAGCATCTCCTGCCTTCCTTCCTCTAGGACTACATAGAAATACCCATCCCAAAGTATTTCATTAAAGAAAACCTGGACGTGCTGCAGCAGAGGGAGAAAACCCTCGAGGAGATTTTGCTGAATGCAGGTTTGCAAGAGCAGGTAAATGGACCCCATACCTCCCTATCCCAACTTTTTGTTTAGTTTGTACCCACACGTGTCTGAACACGAGACACTGCAGTGAGAAGCACTTTTAGAGCAGCTAGAATGTAAAAGTCTGTTTACAGATAAGGCACAAGCAGAAAGTAACACCAGATTTTCCTGTCTAACAATATCCAGTCATGTCTGGACTCTGGTTGAGACTGAAATGATTCCACTCTGCGTTATGTGTGAGTGTCAGAGAAAGGGCAGCACCTTGGCCAAGTTTAGTGGGGGCTTCATTTGTCCAGCTAACCCTCATTGTGTCATTAGTCCTACCGAAAGCAGGCTGGGCTCAGGCTCTCCCAAACCAGGATTCCTGAGTGGAGCGGGCAGAACTCGGGGTCCAGGTCAGCACAACTGTTGGCACTCGGTAGTTTATAGCCCTGAACAATGAGTGCAGTTTCTTCTGTGCAGCCACGGAGCTGCAGCTGCTGGGAGGAGTAGAAAACTGAGTTTTGGCAGAGCACAAGCGATTACAGAGCTGATCACGAGCACTCCAGCAGAGGCTGGGCTGGATTTGATAAAGCTCTGGCCTTTTGGAAGCGGTGTGTTGCCTACGAGCAGCCCTGCTGACCCCTTGGAATGAACAACTGTGCCTACATGACTGGACCCATGGATGTCACAGCCGTGGGGGACAGCCCTGACAGACCCCTCAGTCAAACTGCTGCACTGCCCCACCAGTGAGTTCTCCACCAGAGACTCTGTGTGTGTTGAGCCCTCAGAATGAGGCAGGGAAAGTTCCCAGGGGCAGAACCAGCCCCAGGCAGACAGAGCCTGCAGAGACAGAGCACAGATGCTTTCCTGGGCAGCTGCAGCCCCTCCTGGCCTCCACGGGAGAGCTCTGGGTCACTTCTCTGCTCCTCTGGCACTCTGGTGTTGGTTGGTGGAGATCATCTTTTGGCACATTATGTCCTGAAGTCTTTTAGTTTCTCACAGTTTTGCCCTTGCCCCTTTTCAGCGTGGCATCCTTCATAGATAACCCTGCCCAGTGTTCACATCCTTCATAGGTAACCCTGCCCAGTGTTCACATCCATTGTAGATAACCCTGCCCAGTGTTCACATCCATTGTACATAACCCTGCCCAGGGTTCACATCCATTGTACATAACCCTGCCCAGTGTTCACCAGCATCCCTGGGAGCACCAGGCTCTGGCAGGATCCAGGTCTCCTCGAGGGCCAGGCTGCCACAGAGGCAGAGGAGTCAATAAACACGGATCAAATCATCGGTGCCTGTGCTGCACTTCCAGCTCAGCGACTGCTGGGATTGCTAGAGGGTTGTCAGCACTCCTGCACACAGCCCTGGACACTCAGGAAACCCTCACTGCCCTGCAACAGGCCATGGAATTCTTCAGTGTCCAGGGCACTGCTGTTACAGGCAGTGCAGCATAAATCAGAAACAGTGGAGGGAATCTGAGCAATCTGCTCCTCACGGCATTTGTCCTTCTGTGCAATTCTGTCGTGGAAAGCCCTGCTGAAAGCAGCAAGGGCCACACAACATATACAGAAGGATTAAATGGGAACTGTCTCCAGCTGGGGAGTTGCAGCAAGGCAGGACACCGATTCAGCTTTTCCCTGGGGAGCAGGAGGGTTCTCAGGAGTGAGAAGGGGGAGTCCCTCCCTCCACCTGCACTGTTCTGGTGTGTTTTCCCCAAGTTTCTTCTACCTGGGCTGGGCTGACTCAGAAGAGCCTCTCCTTCCATTCAGCAAAAGAACTGCAGCACATCCAGAAACACAACCCTTCAGAAAAGCAAAGGACAGAATTCCATAGCCTAAGAGATTCTCCTGTTAACAGGGCAAAGCCCCGTGGTTCTTGATGCCATTTTCTCAGGTGGGTAGAGTTCAGCAGGATGTACAAGCCCTGTGGAGCCCTCCTGGCTTCCTTCCCACTGCAGCACCAGCTTTTCCTCCTCTCACATCAACCCCTCGGGTCCAGTTTCCTCCTGCAGGTCCTCACAAACACAACCTCTCCCAAGCCATCAGACTTCCAAGGCACTGCAAGGCAGCGCCGAGACAGGAGCATCTGCTGCTTCTGGCAGGGATGTTTTCCTCGTAGAGACTTGCTGCTTCGTTTGCTCATTGGGGAGGGCAATTAATGAAACACGGAGCTCTTGCTTTCCTTTGGTGATTCCCCTGTGGCTGTGTTGGTGCAGGGACCCGCCGAGGCCATGGCGCTTCCCGAGGCCGTGCGGCTGATCCAGGTGGCAGAGCGGGCTCGCCAGGGGCGCAGCCGGGCCGTGTTCATGAGGAACATCTACCTGGAGGAGAAAAGAACCACGAGACAAGAGGAGCCCACGGGGCAGGCTGCACACGGCGCTGCCACGTGCATCCAGAAGGTGAATTCCTGATTACAGACTCTGCCAAACCCTAACAGGTTCAGGTGGCCGAGCAGGGTGGACTTTTGGGTGAAGTTCTTGCCACACACACCACAGCCGTGGGACTTGACCCACTCACTCTGGGGGTGCCTTCTTCACTCCAGGTGTCCAGGGGTCGCTCCCCATCACCTTGGGGGTTCTCCTTCACTTTGGGGGTCTCCTCATCACTTTGGAGGTGCTCCTTCATTCCAGGTGTCCAAGAGTTGCTCCCCATCACTTTGGGGGTCTTCCCATCACTTTGGGGGTGCTCCTTCACTCGAGATGTCTAGAGGTCACTCCCTTTCATTTTGGGGGTCTCCCCATCACTTTGGAGGTGCTCCTTCATTCCAGGTGTCCAAGAGTTGCTCCCCATCACTTTGGGGGCATCCTCCTTCACTTTGGGGGTCTCCCTATCACTTTGGGGATGCTCCTTCACTCCAGATGTCCAGAGGTCACTCCCCTTCACTTCGGAGGTCTCTCCATCACTTTGGGGGTGCTCCTTCACTCCAGATGTCCAGAGGTCACTCCTCTTCATTTTGGGGGGTCTCCCCATCACTTTGGGGATGCTCCTTCACTTTGGGGTGACTCCCTCACTCCAGTTGTCCAGGGGTCACTCCCTGCCCACCAGTAGGTCCTCCCCCACCCCAAGGAAGGACCCACCAGTCCAAGGGGGCCATTCCCCCTCTCTCAGGGAGAGACCCAACCCAGGGTTTTGTTCAGAAGAACAAACACAGCTCAGAGGATGGGAAGTGTCTGAAATGATCATTTTTAGGGTGTCCAGTGAGGTGCAATACACCATTTAAACCCCTTAGCAAAATGAGACAGGCCCCTAGATGTGAGATCAGTGGAAACAGTCCTGCACTGGCAACGCAGGATGACTTTATAACCTACGTGTTGTTTTTCCACTCGGAGTTTTATGACCTCAGTTGCTCTCGCTGGCCTCCCCTTGGAATTCAGTGCATGCATTCAGAACCTTTCCCTGTGATCTCCAGGGAAAAGAGTTCATTCCATATCTGGAAAAGATGACAAAGGAAGATCAGTGCTAAATTCCACAAGAAGTCCTTCCACATCAATAATTCGGACAATTTGGCCTGAGGAGAACAAAGCTCAGTCTAAATTTTAAGTCTGAACACTTCACAGACCCACGGCAATGTTATGTTTAGAAGCCAGACATCCCAGTGTGAGGGATACCAAACCTCAGAATTTGTTAAAAAAGAATAAAGATCAGATGGCAAGCAGTTAGAAAGCAATCGTTTTAATTGTATACTGTGCCTTTCCTTCCTCTATTTGTTTTTTTGCTGCGTCTGCCCCAGTGAAGGAAGCTGTAACAAGGCCCATTGATCTCATTAGGGCTTTGTTTGCAATGCAGGTTTGGCGAGGATACATCCAGCGCAAGAGGACAGAGAAAATGAGAGAAGAGGAAATGATATTCCTGGGGATCGTAAGTGGCCCTGCCTAGAGAATATAAAATGCCACACTCTGTTTGGGGCTTCAGACTTTTATAATTCAGCACAAGATGAGGAATTAATTTCTAAGATTCTTTCTGTTTCAGAAGGAGTCTCTGAGGAATACAGACCTAAACTGGAATGATGGATGGCACAGGAGTAGCACCATTTGTCTCGTGCTGAATGGCCTGTGCTGTCTGTGCACAGTCCAATGTGTGTGGCAGATGTGCAAACAGGCCGGGTAGAATTTGCCCCAGGTTTGAGGGAATTTGACCCAAGCATGGTAGAGCAAGGGAATTTTATTAATCAACTTCTCAGTGAGCTGCCTTATTTCTGGAGCAGAATTCATAGAGTCCTTAAGGATGGAAAAGCCCTCTAAGATGAAGTCCAACCCTTAACCCAGCACTGTCAAACCCACCACTAACCCATGTCCCCCAGGTGCCACATCCACGTGGATTTGAAATCCCTCCAGGGATGGGGACTCCACCACTTCCCCAGGCAGCTGTGCCAGGGCTGGACAGCCCTTTCAGTGAAGAAATTTTTCCTGATATCCCATCTAATTAAAACAGAAAAACATCTTCTTCCCGCTCCTTTGCAAGTCACTGCATGTGGAGAGTAGGGAAGAGAAGCATTAGAACTGGCACATTAATATATTGATATTTCTCTAAGTCCACATAAAAATAATCAAACTATTCCTCCCATCGTCCTGCAGGAGCGCAGGGAAGTGAACAGCTGCCTATGGTGAGTTACACTGCATGAGGTGAAATTAAAAAATCAAAGCACCCTTTCCAGAAGGAACCTGTTCCTCCCCTGGTTCAAGCAGCCACATCTCCTCCTTCCCCCAGAATCTTCCCCCTCGGAAGTGCCTGAGAAACAGGACAGACTGTTCACAGTTGACATGTCCTTTGGCCACCCCCAGTCCTTTGGGTGCCTTCCTGGGGCACTGACAGGTGTCAAACCTCACCCACCTGCACTGCCAGTGGCACAGCCCTTGTACCAACCTCTAGTAAAGTTCTAGTAGAGCTGCTCCACAGCTCCACACAACAGAAACCTTCAGCTCTGCTCGGGGTTTGGTAGGGTTTAGTTATACCCCTTGGTCCACAGTTCTTAAATGATTAATTTATAAACTAATTTAATTTTGAATTCAGACATGCTTTCTGCCTCTCCCAGGCAATTTGTGTGACTATCTTGCCCTGCAATGGAATTACCCTTGGCTACTTTATAGGGTTATGAGAACTAATTGTGCCTGTAGCAAACATCTCACAACACTTAAGAATAACCCTCAAATCTTACCTTTAGGGAGTAAAATGTATATTTACCTAAGCCTTGCCATGTTAAACACAGATAGTGCCTTATGGATTATTGCCTTTAATACCTGCTGGCCATTAGCAGTAAACGTGGCTAAACAGAGCCCTGGGTGCCAATTCTGCCTCTGCTTGAGATAAAACTCCCAGGGATTTTAAACTGGTGAATCCTTGGGACATACTGCAAATGAGTTAGAAATGACACCTCCTGCAAAACAAGGGATTGTTTCCTGTCAAATCCCATGACAGGCTCTGTGGAGCCTTAGGAAGGAAATCCAAATGTGGCATTGCTTGTTGGAGGGTTCACAGCCAAGCCCTCCTCCCGTGGTGGGAGTAGCTGGTAAGTGGGATGTGAACAGCCCAGTTTATGGAGAGCACCATATAATCTATAGGATTATGGGGTGGAGGGAATTCAAACCAAACACATCTAGCAAGTCCATTTCCTGCCCTCCACTTAGGAGCAAGAGAATTGATGTTTGCTGCTCTGCACTCTGACTCGTTGCTCTTTATCAAGCACATAATCAAAGAGTGCAGGGAAAAAAAATTGATACCTCTAAATAAAATAGAAGAGTCTGGCCATCTCTCCAGTGTTTTTATATTCCCCTTTGCTCTTCATGCTGCATTCCCTTCCTTGGGCTCCAGAGGAAGTGAGTGGCAAGCAGACACTGGTTCCCACTGATAGATGGGCAGCGAGCTCCAAAGGTCAATCCCTTTGATGTATGAGCACGTCAGGCCCCTAAAAAATGACCACAGATCTTCATGTGTAAATATGTTGAATTTGCTTTTCTAATGCTGCACGACTTAGATAAATTAGAAGACCCAGCCATCCATTACCCCAAGTCCATCCCAAAGGAGGCTCAACTTTTGTTGCAATAAATATAATTTCTCTTACAATTAGGGCTCTTTTAAAAAATGTCTGTGTTACTTTCAGATAAAGACTGCTTTGCACAGAGACCTGAACCACTTGAAGTTCTGAATAATGATCTCTGGGAAAATTCAATTGTGTTGGCCTAAAAATTAGGGAAATAGGTGTAAACTCCAACAATTTTCCAGTCTTTGGCTTAATTCAGTATTATTTTCTTTCCTGTCTACGTGGTTCACAAAAATTTACGTATCTTTTCTGGAATTTGATTCTATTTCATCTTTAGCTTGATGACAGAGCACAAGCCTATGTTCCAGAGATTTTTCTTGGCTCTAGCATGAAGCCTCATTATTATTATTATTTATTAAAGCCTAATTGCAGAAACAGCATGATCCCCTCAGCACATGTTTTTCCAAAGCTCCGATAAATCACGCTGTGCAGTGCCAGTTTAATTTGTGGAGAGCACTGAGCCTCCTAAGAGCACATACATCTTGATAACTGTATCCTGACCTGTTCCCTCATCCTCCTCCCATTGCTGCTGCCAGCTCCAGCACGGCCACCATTCCCCCATTGCAGGCTCAGGGCTCTGTCTGAGCCACGCTGACCACACTGCTGTGGCAAGAGCAGGCATTAAGCTGTCTGAAAACACACACGTGATGTCTGAACAAACCTACCTCTCCTTGCTCCATTTTACCATTACAGCTCAATTTAACACACCAGTTTTGCAGTGCTTAAGCTGGTACATCCTTCCACTGGTCTGTTCCTGGTATTTATAAATTCCCTGTCACTAAACACCCCATTGAGAGCTTGCTATGATTGTTTAATTTTGCTGCAGGGCGAGCTACTTATCAGCCTGGTGTAACTGGATGTGTGAACTGGATTTTGGCAACTGCTTTGTCTCAGGGTAGTGCAGAACAGCCCGAGCCCAATAATGGATCCACACTCAGAGCTCTCCCTGCCAGGCAGACCCTGCAGGAAGCTGTGGTTATAATCTCAGGACACAGGCTAGTGGACAGAGGAAAGGCTGGTTTTGGCACGAAATATTCGGATAAACAGTTTGCCATCACTGATTTATGATGGGGTAGGGGGATGTAGGAGGCCAGAGGAACAGCTGGCTGGCTCAAAACAGCCAGGTGGGAAGAACATGAGCCCAGGTGTGCTCAGGAGGCCAAGAAGGAGCAAGTCCAGGAAAAGAAACAGCTGGGGAAGGGTTTGGGACCCAGTGGGCCAGGACAGATAAAAGGATGGGGACACATGTGACAAGTGGCACGCTCCCCTTCCCTGGATTTAAGAACTGCTGGGTCCTGGGGTGGTGATTATCTACCTCCCTCTTTCCTTTTTCCTTGTTTTTCTTCCCCTACCTTCTTGTGCTCCAAACATGCTGCAAGTCAGACCAAAAAATTCCAATCAGTGCCTTGTTAAGTGCCTTGTTGTGTCTGGATAAGCTGAAGTTTGCCAAGTGCCTTATTCTATTGTAATGTTCTAAAGTTTGCAAGTAAAAGTTCTTAGTGAACCCCCTGGGAATATTTTGTTTCTGCACCACCCAGAGTAAATCAAACTCCCTTCCCCAAAAGCCACTGGGTGGAATTACAGAGGAGCTGAGGAAAAGGAACACAAAAAGACCAGGCAAATCCCTCTCTCCACCTGCGCTGCTCTCAGAGATGTTTTCCCAAGCCTCTTCTACCTGGGCTGCCTCTCCTTCCATTCAGCAAAAGAACTGCAGTCCCAGCAGCACATCCAGAAACATATCCCTTCAGAAAAGCAAAGGAAAGCATTCCACAGCCTAAGACATTCTCCTGTTAGCAGGGCAAAGCCCCGTGGTTCTTGATGCCATTTTCTCAGGTGGGTAGAGTTCAGCAGGATGTACAAGCCCTGTGGAGCCCTCCTGGCTTCCTTCCCACTGCAGCACCAGCTTTTCCTCCTCTCACATCAACCCCTCGGGTCCACTTTCCTCCTGCAGGTCCTCACAAAATGCCAGACTTCCAAGGTATTGCAACACAAGGCAAGCCCCAGTTGAGGGGCTCACCTGCCTTTGTAGCTTTGAGGCAGGAGTTCTCCCAAGGCCTGGACACCCCCTTGCTCTTGTGTTCATTTAACAAACACAATTAATCCACCCCATCAGAGCCGAGTGCTTTAAATGCTTTAACAATTCCTAGGGCTGAGCCCTGTGTGCTCTGGCCATGCACACAGGGAAACACCTTCCTGTCTCCCAGGTACCTCTGTGGACTTAATTGCACAGCTTACACTGCTCTATTCCCCAATTCCAGCCCTTCCCAGAGATTTGGTGGTGCAGTACATGCTGGGCTGTGATTTTCCAACATGGTATTCCCACTGTTCTTCCTTCCCCAGTGTCCAAGGCCAGTTTGGAAGGGGCTCGGGGCAATCTGGGGTACTGGGAGGTGGGATGGGATGGGATGAGCTTTCAGGTCCTTTCCAACCCAAACCATTCCATGATTCTGTGATCCTTTTCACATGAAAGGATCTATGTGGCCTCAAATAAAAAGCTGCTCTCTCTTTCTTACCTCTTTTAAGCATACCCTAATTTAGGCATGCTGTCTCAGATAACACTTTTATTTATATCTGAGAAAACAGTCTGCCAAACATTCCTTCTTATTTGAATTCCTGATAAATATAATTCATTTCATCCAGTCAGGAAAAAAAAAATAAAAATTAGCATTTCCCAGAATAGCTTTCTGTGTAAACATTATAGACTATGGCTAAATAAATATTACACGGGGTTTAACAAACTGCAAGCTCCGTAAAGTGAAATTTAAAATATTTCTTCAGCTCTTAAAAGTGGGCAGTCCCAGCACTGCTGCAGATCAGGCCTGTTTTGCCAAGCACAGGATTAAAATGACTTTTGCTTGCCTGCAGCCTGGATGTCAGCACTAAGTTATCTGTCATTTCACCAGGCAGCGATAACTAATCTGCCCTGTTTTCAATAAGCATTTTAAACCTGCTTAGTTTTGAAACAGAAACACTCTGGGAAGCAAGAGGCAGGCTAAGTAATTTGGCTTTCATTGGCTGGACTCGCACTAACAATGAAATCACTGCCTTTCAGAGCCCAAAACACACTTGCCATTTTTAGTCCAAGCTTAACAGCATTGCCCAGGTATAACATCAGAGATAAACACAGCCAAAACTGTATAAACTCACGTGGTCACGAATGTAAATGTTTGCTCCACTTCAGATTTTCTCATCTTCTTAAAAAATGCCACATGTCAATATTTTTCCAAATATATATTCCATAAATCCATAAAACAACCCTTTTCGGTATTTTTTAACAAGGCCTCCTACTACAGACGCTTTGTTTGAGTCCATATGACAATTATTTTAATTGGCAAAGCCATTGGAGTGGATCAGAGAGTAGGGAAGCTTTAATGAATGCAATATATTTTGCTTACTTGTTCCTTTTTTGTGCCTAATTTAGGAATTCAGCCATATAATTGATGTGGCTATCACTGTTTGTGTACCACGGAACCTACATTAATACAGTTTTCATTTGGGGGGCTGGAAGGAGATGAGCTTTAAGGTGCTTCCAACCCAAACCATTCTGTGATTCATGAGACAAGAGACCTCTTTCAAACTCATTCTTCCCCCGGCCAGACAAATTACACCAAGGAAATAACTGAATCCTATATCAAACTTCTAAATGTAGTTTGGATCACAGTTTAAAATGCAGTAAAACTGTATCACAGCATCCCAGAACGGTTTGGGGTGAAAGGGACCTTAAAGCCCATCTTGTTCCACTCCCCTGCCACGGGCAGGGACACCTTCCACCTAATGAATTAGGTGATGATTAGGCTAATGAATTATTTTAGTCTTCTACTAAGGAGTTACTTCTCTGTGTGGTCCAAATGTAAAAAGAAAATAATAATTAAAAAATGTCACTTTCACTACTGGTGAAAATAAGTGACCATTAAAACTACTTTAAAAATCCCTTGCTTAGGAAATGAAGTTTGTCCTCGAGAGAAGCAGACTGACCTAGTACCAAACCTCAGCACCCTACAGCAAAATGCTACCCAAGCAGCACATCTCCTGAAATGCTGGAATTATGGACAGGACATTTCCTGGCGTGCCATTAAACCACAGAGCGTGTGTTCCAGCTCTGCTGTTCTGGGGCTGTGAAAAGAACCTGCCCCAAATTAAGTACCTGGTGATAAAAGCTGCAGTAAATCCACCTTTGAGACACAACGGGTGGGAATGCAGAGGGAAATGACACGCATTTATGTCACTGCCACGCAGCCTGTCCCCCTTCATGGCACAATGGGATGATGAGGAGCGCAGAGTTCCACGGCTGGGGGCTCCCCACGAGTGTGCCCAGCCAGCCTGGGCACCTCCCAGTGCTCTGCCATGAGCAGCAAAGCCACCTGGGGGTGGCAGGGAGCGTGGGCAGCTCCCTTGGAGCTTCTTCGAGCCAGGAAAGTGGGCTGAGCAGTGGGGTCCTGAGTGGAAATGGGAAAAGAGACAGAGTTTGGAGTCCCAGAATGGTTTGGGAGAGAAGGGGACTGAAAGCTCATCCCGTCCCACCTCCTGCCATGGGTGGGGACACCCTCCACTAGCCCAGGGTGCTCCAAGCCCTGTCCAACCTGTCCCTGGGCAATTCCAGGGATGGAGCAGCCACAGCTTCCCTAGGCACCCTATGCCAGGGCTTGCCCACCCTCCCAGCCAAGATTCCTTCTGTATATCTGACCTAAATCTGCTCTCCTTCCATTTGAACTCATTGCTGTCACTCCAGTTCTGATGCACAGCCCCTCTCCAGCTCCCCTGGATCCCCTTCAGACACTGGAAGGGGCTGTGAGGTCTCCACACAACCTCCTCTTCTCCCCAAGTCTCTCAGCCTGTCTGCACAGGGGAGGTGATCCCAGTCCCTTATCACCTTCATGGCCCTTCATCACAGTGACTGTGATGTAGGGAACACCTTCCTTCCTTCTACTGGTGGGTCTTCCACTTCCCTAAGACCTCAGTTCTCTTTTGGGAGGATAAAGGGAGAAGGAGTAAAGAGGAGAAGAATCTCATCAGCATACTTGTGACTGATGAGTTGGAATAAAATTCTCTTTTAGACAAATGTCCATTTTGCCTTATTAATTTAAACAAGGATTTTAAAGACAAAGCCCATCAAACATTAGATAAGCCTTTTAAGTTAATGGACCGTGCAGTCCTATTTTCCCACAAACTTGGGAATCTTCATATTATGTCCTATTTTTACAGCAACATCAATTATTAATATGTATACTTTTGCTGACAGAGGACCACACTAAAAATGTGAGTTTCGTTATCCAGTTCTGGGTCATTAACTGTGAAAAGCTTGTAAATATAATGGTTTATTCACATGGGAAGCCTTCATTAAGATGCATTATTCTACAACCGATGTGGCAGCATTGCATTATCAAGTTCACTGTCTCCATCTAATATTTGTAATTTGTTTCTAAATGAGTTGCTGTTTGTAGGGCAAGTTAACAAATTTGAATTTCACATGGCCAAAGAAATTTCTTAAAGATGGGAAAATGCTTTTTCCCCCAAGGAAAAGCTATTTATTAGCTTCTTGCTGGAGAATGCCTCCCCTTGATTCAGAAGCAGGAACATTAGAGGCGCTGAGGGAAGTGATGTTGGAAATAAATTGGCTTTTGTCTTAACGTGCACATTAAGCATAGAGGGCTGTGGAAGCAGCACTCACCACGCTGTCTCAGGAAGCAATTTAGGGCTCCAGCACAGGCCTGTGGACACACGGGAAGGTGTCGTGTGACACTGCAAGGACCAGGTCAGGGTGTGGTCAGCATTGCTGGCACCCATCCTGTTGCACTCCTATTCCCTCTTGCACCTTCAGGTGGCCAAAGCCTTTCCAGACGTATTTTCTCCTGAATTCTGCTCCCTGCCACGGGGACAGAACCTCCAGCAGGGCTCTCACAGGTTCCCTGTCTCCTTTGGAAGGCTTGAAGATGGACACAGGATCCCAGGCAGTGCAGCTGTCTCCTCGTGACTGAGGCAGGCTTAGCAATGTGTTAAACTCCGAGTGCAGTGAGGTTTGGGGTGGGACATACTTTTGGGACTAGGACAAGAAGGCAGGAGACAAAATAAAACAAGTTTAACAGTGGCTTTCTCCAGCTGCAAAGCAGGAAGGTATCACCTGTGCTATTCATAGGGGTTTTCCTCTTTTTTTTCAGGGGTTTTAATAGTCTAAAACATTCCATATCATCATTAGGTGCCTGAGGACGCTGTTTTCTTTCCTCAGCTTGTCTTCTACTCAACAAAAGAAAAGTGTTTTCTATGAAAATGCTTCACAAATTACAAAGCTAAAACAATGGTACAATTCCACCCTCTGGACATCCTGTTATATCTCTTCAGGACCTCCTGCTGCTCAAGTGTCTTTTTAGGTTATGGTGCTAATTCACTTCTACGCTTACTTTTATCTAGTTCATCTTCTTATTCCCTCCCTGCTTTACCAATTGATCCTTTCCTTGACCTTAAGTACTCTTGGATCAGTTCTTATCATCCAAGTAGTTTTTAAGATGGGCTAACAAGTGAAATTGAGACAAAGTACACAGAAGTCCCTTTGGTGTTTCCTTATCCTTGTCTTCCTCCAGTCCAATTCTTTGTTGACCCAAGTGCATTGACTTCAAACTCACAGAATAAAAAGCCAGGCCACCTGTACATTCACCTGTGATGTTTAACTTAAAAACCCAAATAGCCATGGCGTGATGTCCTCACTGCCACTCAGTGCTTGCCTCCTCTTGTTCCCCAGAATAGGAACCAGCCTGACTGATGCCTCCTGGCCTCCACTCACAGCCAGAGTGCCCCACATCCCCCAGGACTCCCTTATCAGGAATCCCTTATCAGCTGTGCCTGTTCTCCTTCCTTCCTGTCTTCAGTGCAATACTGGAGGTGGGTGGCTGGAGTCTTACTGCTGGGAGTAGTTCTTATTTCTTTCGTTTTCACATGGTAAAACATGGAAAAGGAAATGTGTGAAATTGCAGGGGGTGAATGAATACAGCAGAGCTTCCTTTCTCAAGGTGTTCTCCCAGGTTATGTGTGTACTTGAGCCTCAGAGTGCAGCCCTGAGCTCGTACCAGCAGGTGCTCTGATAACTGAGGGGTGCTCAGAACAGGTCCCTGCACCAATATTTACTGAGGGATTGGATTCTGCCAGCCAGAGCCTGTTCCCTGCCCTTGCTCTTATCAGCACCTGAGCCAGCTGCTCCAGAGCTACCTGGCCTGTGTCCACAGCAGCCTCATGACCCCGGGCTCAGGGGTAGGTATGGTCTGTGCTACCTCACTTAGAGATAAGAGTTCCCCACTGCTGAGCTTGCTCACACGGGCATGTTCTTGCCAGTTCCAACAGCTCTTACCTCGTCTGGCTGTGGGGCTGGATAAGTGCACAGTGACAGAGGCTGCTCATCCAGGGCTCCCTGGGGACGCAGGGGGGAGCAGTTCAGAGGAGCTGAGCAGGTCCTGGCATGGCAAGGAGGACCCTCCTGTCTGTGCTGCTGCTCTGGCCCCATGCCCACCACTTGCCTTGCTGTGGTGCTGGCCCTCAGCTGCTCCTTGGCTGGCTGGGTCACCTCATGATGCCAGGGGACAGGTAACCTGGGGAGAGGAAAAGACAGAAGGGATCATTTTCCACTGCTTAGAATGGTGCAGGGTGATTCCCCTGCAGGGTGAGGCGAGTGCCAGAGCCTGTGCAGGAGGAGAGAGACCCCCTCATGCCCCTCTGGTGGGAACTCCTCGGGAAAGCAGTCCCTGGAGGATTGCCATAGGGACACAGATAGCTGAGTGGGAAGGCACCCGAGGGATCTTGTTCCCAGATCTCAGCCTGGAAAAGAGGCCTCGTGGGTGCTCCTCTGGTTTCCAGATGAGCCTGAGAAAGCAGCTTCACACCCCAGGCTTTGTTTAATCCCAGGGAGGCAGACAGTGGTGAAATACAAATAGAGCATTAATACTTAGTGCTGTACTTATAAACGGTGCTGCTGAGGGTGAAGGCTGGAGACTTGCATGGAAACTGAGAACTGAGCAGCATCTCAGGGTGAAAGGTGACATTTTTAGCTCCCAAACTGAGGAAGAGAACATGTGCAGCCACCTCTGGAGGCCACACTGCTGCTCTGGTTTCCTCCTGAGTGTTTCTTCGGGGGTGGCCTTGACCAATCCCTTCAGCACAGACACAGGGAAGGCAGTGAATTGGATAGTGTGTGATCCCAGGGGGGACCTGCTGAAACCAAACCTGCTTGGCACTTGTTGGTGATTTTTGGAACCTGGTCTGAGCATGGGAAAGCACCAAAAAACAGATCTTAAATATGAGCTGGCTGAGCCTTTGATAGAGCTTTTTTTGTGTTTGTGGGAGACCCCTGGGATTAGGACTTGGAGCACACTGGCAAATACACCACCAGAGCAAAGAGAATGCATTGCTCAATTAGCCTGGGCAATTTCTATACGCTCTGAAGCTGAATGGCCACAGCACAATTATGTACTTCTATTTGTCAAGCAAACCAAGAGCTTCTGTTCACGTGTGCTGCCACCTATATGCCAGTCACTAACTTTGAGGAGTGAGAAAACACACTGCAAAACCAAATGGCCATGTTTCCTCCTCTTTTCCCTTCTTAAATTTGTCATACACCATCAGACAGTGTGATTAGTAATTCTCAAGTATGTGGAAAGCAGTTTGTACTAAAATTAAAAAAAACCCACAAAGGTTGTTTACAAATTAATTTTTTAAATGGATTTTTTCCCTGCACTTACAAGGCAGTGACAGCTTGTAGAACACTGAGAACATCTTAACTTTATCAACCTTTGCAAGCCAAAAAATGCAAAGTTTCAGCCCACCCACACAGATGGGATTTTTCGTGCTTCTGTATTTGAATACCAGAAAGACTTTCATTTTTCTCCCTCCAACTACACGTGTAAAATCAATCACAGAGCAGAAATGATTCTAAGACTTGAAACCAGCTTAGAAGCCCTTCTTGCCAAGGTTCTCAAACCATGGGAAACTTGGGGAGCTGTGATTTTTATTACAGTGTTTGGGGGGCTGTTCTTTCCTTGTTGTTGTTGTTGTTCCTCAGGGGAAGGTGATTTCCTAAAGGAGCATGAACCAGCTGCAACAAAATACCAGGAAACCCCTGACCAAGCAGTGCATATAAAAATTGCAGTGACCAAATGAAAAACAATACTGGCTAATTAAAAAGTACCCCTGGGAAGCCCAAACATTTGCAAATTCAATTAAAAACCTCCCTGGCACCCTTCTGACATGGACAAAGCTGGCATTTGCAGAACAGCAGCTTTCTCACCTGTCTCACTGGGATCCTGGGATCCCACGCTGCAAGGGCTGGTTTGGTACGTGGCAGTGCTGGTAATTACTGCTGAACCACCAACAATAGAGCATTGTGTGCATCCAGGCACTTTTTATGAGCACAGGGCCTTTTTTCCTGCCTTCCTGCAAGTAAATGAAGGCTTAAGCTTGGATCCACTGTCAACCTGGCATTCCAGTCAATATTAAGGTTGTTTTAATTCATACCTTCTATTTTCTCCTCTTGCTTTCAGACTCCCCCTCCTCCCTTGGAGGCAACCAGTAGTGTTCAGGACGGTGGTGGCCAAGTAGAGGCTGTGCAAAGTGATGTCCAGGAGAGAGAGGATGAGGTCTCCTTCAAGGACAAGCTGAAAGAAGCAGAGGGGCCCCACATCAAGGACACCCTCCAGGATCAGATCAGCCAGTGCTTCACTGAGTGCCGGTGAGCAGAGACAAACACTTGCCTCTTCATAAGTCCATTTGCCCCCAAAACCCTGATTTTGCAGCTCCTACAAACTCCAAAATCCATGTGGGGGCAGTGACCCCAGTCCCAGCTGAGGAGCTGGTTCTGCAGGACCCCAGGCTGGGGAGACAGACCAGGACATCCCTCCTGGCAGGGAGCAGAGGGGCACCCTTAGTGACTGGCTGCGGATGGATCAGGTCCACAGGCACCTTCAGTTTGCACATTACCTCGGGCTCAATCTTTGTAATTAAAAAAAGCACACTCCAAACTTTAGGAACACTGACTTTCTTCCCTGTCTGAACACACAAGGTTTAAGGGAGAGAGCTCAGTGCTCCATGAGGCAGAAGTGTAATTATTTGCCATAGCAAATCACATCACGTCACTGGCACTGCCCTCCAGGTGCCTGCTGCTGGCATTATCCAGCAGCCCACATGAATCTGAAGTAGTCTTGTACTTGAGGCCTGACCTTCGAGACACTCCTCCAAGTGGAACTTTCCTCAAGCAGTGCTGCTGAGCTCAGTGAAACTTCACGTCTCAGTAGAGTTAAGCACATACTTACACGTTCTTAAACCGAGTGCTGACACCTATAGTTCTCCCAGGCTTCAGCCAACAAAGTTTTGAGACTGGAAGTTTTCACATGGTCACCCTGTAAAGTCTTTTACTAAGGAATATTAGGCTGGGTTTATAATATAGGTGATTTTTTTTTTCCCCAGAATTTACCTCATCTGGTAGATTAGGATGTAAAAGTAAATTGGGAAGTGGCACCTTGAACTTCCAGGCTTTAGCAGCAAGGTTTCCCCTGCTCTGCAAGGTGTCTTTGTGTCTGGAGCTGCTCAGGGATGTTACAGGGCTCCTCTTTGTCTTGTGGACTGGTGTCACGTCCACTCATCACTCAGTGTTTTTGCAGTGTGCTGGACTTGCCTTCCCCATGCAGTTTCCAGGTGGAAACACAAACGCATTCTGATGAAATCCTGCTCTGTTCTTTCCTTGAGTCCTTTAATCAGGTTTGGATGGCTGTGCTACAGTGAAGTGTTTGATGAAAAAAAAAGGAGGGATCAAAAATAGCACTCTCACAAATCTGCCACAGTCTGTTTCTCTCCCTTTTTGCACTTTTGCCTCTTATAGACACTCAAGGCTCCAGTGTATATTTTACTCTCCTTTAGAAAGGGTTGCTGGTTTTACAAACCTCAATTATTGCAAAGCACTTCCCCGTTCCCTAAATCAACCCTGCTCTTCTTGAGCTGCTATTTCCTGCTGTTCCCCACAGCTCCCAGCATGTTCTGAGGTACAGAAAGATCTTATTCCCTTTGCTTAATATTACTCACCTAATAGTCATCCTCTAGCGTAGGTCAGTCGTGTCCAATTAACTTGGCTCTAGAGCTTGAGGAGAACTAACTGGAATAGTGTGAACCAATAACTGTGTTTCTGTAGGAGATTAGAGGAGAAGGCTGAGCCATAAACCTATTTAAAGGCAGTTATGAGACGTTATTAAAAGTTAAATCACTTAACAGCAGAGCCAACCACGAGTCTGAGCCACGCAGAGGATCATTTGGAGGGAGCCAAAGCCATCGTTCAGTGGAGGGAGGTGGAGAGGGGTGGCTGAGGGAGCAGTTCATCAAAACTAATGTGAGAGCCCTCAGGCTGGTGTGCCTGCCGAGTGCCCGGGGGTGGCAGGGGCAGTGTAAATGCTGAGCTTTCTTTCAGCAGCCCTTGCAAGTGAAATGGGGCCCCCTCCCTCCATTTCTATGCCAGGTGTGCCCAGGGGGCTCAGCTTCAGGAGACACTTCAAGGCTGGAGGCAGGCACAGGCACTATCCCAGCATATAAATATGTGATTATACAAGTCATAAGGGGTTCTTTAGCTAACCTTTCAGTTGTCTGGTCCATCCAGGCAGGTTCAGTAGTCTGAAATCTCATCTAGCCTTGAAAATTAACAAAGATGAAAGCAGATGTTTGAATTTAAGCACCACATTAACTGATCTTGGATAGCTTTATGGATATATTTTTCCTGAGCAAGGAATGATATGAAATAGGACATATCTATAAGAGTGCTTATGGATAAGCCTTCAGCCAGACTTGTTCTGCTGCAGCTGGGACAGGCTCAGAAAGCAGCTCCCCTCCAACCTTGGACAATAACCCTCATATTTAAAACAAAAAAAATTACCAAAAAGCAGTTTTAAGCTTTTACCCAGCCCATTTTGATCAAAGCTGTTTAAAGCTGTGCAGTTACGTGGCATGGCTGATGACAGGGGGCAGTGCCAGAGCAGTGCGTTCGATCACAGAATCAACCACAGGATGGTCTGGGGTGGGAGGGACCTCAAAGACCACCTCATCCCACCCCTGCCACGGGCAGGAGCACCTTCCACTACCCCAGGATGCTCCAAGGCCCATCGAAGTCCCTGATAACTCTCTTTGCTCGAATTAACTGCCCGTCATGATCCCTAAAAATCAGTAAGGGCCTGTTCCAGCCAAGACTAGACAGATCTCATTGATAAAAGCTGTTCTGGTGATTTAGCAGCGTGGCAGATGAAATTCTGCCCCCGGTGAAGGCGGTGGGAGAGCTGCCATCAGCTTCAGCACAGCCTGGCCATCTCCCAACATCTCAGCCCCTCTCAGCCTGCCTGAGTGATGCAGTGATTTACAGAGCTGGGAGCAATCAGAGGGGGCTGCCTCTCACTCACCAAATATCTCCCCCACAGACACAGTCACTGGCTTCCAAAATAGGTTCTAACAATTCAAAAAACCCCTAAAATCAGCACATTTGTACCCAAGGGGAGCGTGTGTGTCATGCAGAGCCAAGCCTTCCATGTGGACCCAGCAGGAATCGTGTCCTGCTGAACGCTGGGACTGGTCTGAAGCCTCCAGGTTTACATTAATTATTACCTGCCAGGATACATCTTGGCTCTCCCCTAAGCCAGTCCACAAGATCAACAGCTAAATGTAGCTTATAAATTATTCTTGAACTAGGCTTTCTGACAGAGTTTCCCACTTTCCATATTCTATTACATAAACAGGTAAAGGGGAACAAATATTCTTTTGAATAAATTTTGCTGCCTGTGCTAAAAACATAAACCCAAACTTCCTTACTTTATCCTTCCCTCAGAAAAGGATGTGGTAGAAAATACAATCAACAGGTATTGTCTTCCAGCACAGTCCCCTTTAGATCACAAAAGCCAGGAGCACATGTGAAATCTCTCAGCCTGTGAGAACCACTGCAGATATTTACCCCTTTCTTTGCACAAGGGAACAGCTTCAGTCATTTCAAGACCCAAACCAACTTCTTAGGAAGAGAAATTCCAAAAAAATCAAAAGAAAGCAAACCACAAAGGAATGGATTAAATGCAATTGCTGCAGTTGCTGATCTGAAGAGAAGACAACACAATTCTGGCACAGCCCTGCATTTTGCAGCCTTACCATCCATCCTTCTGTTTCTCTGGGGTCACTCCTGTGGAGCTGCTCTTGCTCACAGAAAGCTTTCTAGATTTCCATGTGGCTTTGTCCAGCCATGCTAGAAAAGAGAAATGTTTTGAAAGCTTTTTTTAAAAGCATCCTGCACAATACCTACAGGCCTCCTTTCTTTGATATTTTTTATTTTTCAAGCTATGGTTCCTAGAGCAGGAGTACAAATGTTCCAGAATTACCAGTTGCTGTGGTCATACACATCTGAGTCTGGATTTTAATCACTTGGCTCCCACACATTCCATCCATTGCATTAATAACAGAGTTTCATATTAAGACATAACTATTGCATAGCTGGGGTTTTAGCTTCAATTTCCTGCACCATTCCAGACCAAACCCATTTTCCTCTGATTTCACATTTAGGGTTTTGCACTGCGTATGCAAAACCAGCCATCATTGTCTTCTCCATCCTTTACCCACTGTGCCTAAAAACAGCCCCCAAATTTTGACTCTTCTTGGAGTCATCCCTGAAATGAATTAAAAAAGAGAGGGGCGAAAAGGGGAGAAGGATCCCTTTATTACACAGAGAACTATGCTAGTATCTTTGTCTAAGACAAGCCTTCTCTGACAGAAATCAATCCAAAGGATGAGAAATCAAGATGAGGTTTTTATGACCAGCGCTGGCCCCCGGAATCACAGGGGAGAGCCTCATCCACAGGCTCTGCTGGGATGTGCCTCGTGCCCTGGGGCTGCGACAAATTACGCCGTGAGTTTCTTGGAGGATTCATGCGGCCCCACTCGGAGCTCTGGGGAGCATTTCATCAGTGGCATCGCTGACCTCCTAACAGGGGAGCTCAGTAATAGCAGCTCATGTGCATGATGGGTTATTCCCACGGATTTGGGGATTGGTTTTCGGGAGGCAGGAGGCGGCGAGGGGTAAATGTGCTCTCATAATAGGTTTACACTTTACTGATTAGCTCTGAATGGTCTTCTCGCTCTGCCTGCTGACTCGGGCAGTGGCAGGAAAAGAGCCAGCCGGGCTTCGTGGTGAGTGAATGAGACTCCTCCTGAAACGGGGGGTTCCTGGGCTTTATTTATTCCTTTTGAACATTCCTGACAGCCAGCCCAGCCTTTGATGCGGAGGAAAAGGGAAAGGAATAGGAAGCGATCGTGTTTTATTCCCCTTTCTTCACGAGGCTGTTTTGTTGAGCTGAGTTTACTGCCAATCCTGCTCCCGGGGTAGCAGGGGATGGGGAAGGAGGAGGCAGGAGGAAGATGAATGGGCAGAGAGGCTTTGCACTGAAACTCAGCAGAACAGGGAAAATATTCATTTGTGTCAGGCCTTGCCCGGCTCGCGTTTCACACTCTGCTCATCGTGGAGTTAATGGCAACGTGGTGCGAGTTGCCAGGCAATCCATCAGCAGCCAGAGCCCTGCCCAGAGGACAGAGAGGGATGACACCTCGGTGGTGACAAGCAGAGGCAGCCCCTCCCTGTGCCCCCTCCACTCTGGTTCCAAGGAATCGCTCCTCTGAGTCCATCCAGAGCCGTGTTGGTGTTTTGCATCCCATCTGGCTCGTCACACACGTGCCCTCACCCTGCCAGCAGAGCTTTCCAAGGAGCCTGGATTGCAGCCTGCCCACAATATGGCAACAGCTCCTGGAGCAGCTGATGGGAAAACTGCTTTAGAACCAGCTGGAGTGCCATGAGCCACTGCAGCAGGAGGTTCTCAAAGAGCAAGCTCCAGTGTGGGGGTCCTTGACACACAACCCGAGACATCACCAGCCCCTTGATCCCAGTCCTATTCCCATATAATGCCCTGTTATTCTGGAGAAATTCATTCCCTTCTTTGCCACTCCTTCAGGGGCATTTCTGCTGTAGGAACCTAGCAAAAAGTGCCTCTCTGGTACGTGGTACCTGATATTCAGCACAGACAGGAGCTGCTGCCCACAGGGGCCACTTCGAGACAGGAGATGAACCACCACCCTCTGCTCACCTAATCCACTCTGTCAGGACTTGTTTTCCCTGTCACCACCAAAGGATTGTCACACACTCCCAAGCCACTTGTGTGCAACCTTCCACTTGGGAGCAGAAGTTTCCAGCCAGAAGCAGCAGCTGTGAGCCCAACATAAAAGCCAGAATACAGAGGAGATGAATAAGTAGTTGTCTGCTAATTCCACCAGATGAGGATGAGCTAAGCTATTTCTAATTATTTAGAAATAATGATAATTCTGATAATTTCTACTTTGGAAAGTGGTCTGTACCTGCACTACAGTTTCCTCCTGGCTTTATCTTTTCACTGGAGTTAAATGTATCTTCTCCTGCCATCTGTGCACTGGGAGCTTAATCACACTGAATTCATAGGGAATAGCACAAAACAAGTAGGTTCTCCTTCTGAATCCCTCTGCAGCCAGTCTGGGTTGTGTCTCTGATCCAGATCTTCTTATTTTCCTGAGGAGAGGGAAGACAAGCTCTGAATTGTGGCAATGGAGCCCTGAGAGAGGATGGCACAGGCTTGGGTGTCCTCCTGTGCCCCAATACTTGGTCTTCCTGCAAAAGGGCACAACCATTAACAGAAGGGGCAATGTCTGGGTGTTTTCCTATCGGTAGTTTCACCTCTTTTCTCACAGGACCAACAACTTCGGGTTTTGCCAAGGCAGTAATCTCTGTATCACAACAATTAGTGCTGGTGCAAAGTGCTCTCCGAGTGCCTTTCTCTCCTGCCAAAAAGCTGTTCTGCAGGGACAGCTCACTTTTACCATCAGTCTTCCTGAACACGCCTCGGCCTGCTCCCACATGCTGGACTGTGCCTCATGTACAGTCAGAGCTAATTCCAAAATCCAGCAGGAGCAACACAGCCCAACCTGTCCAGGGCCCTGCATAAATATCCTGGCAGGCAGAGCGTGCTGAGCTCCTCTCTGCAAGCGGCCACGGCGTGAGTTTAAGCACATCTGTGGGAACTGAAACCCTGCCTTTGGGCTCCAAGACTGATTAATTAACATAATTAGGAGCTGTAAACATTAATGGATAATGTTCAAGCCTTTCCTAACACGTTCTTAATGCTTCCACTGAGTAGTTATCTATTGACTAATTTTGGCAGGCATCTTCAGGGCTGGAGGGAGCAAGGGAATGGAATGCAAATGCATCTGGCTCCCGGGAGGGAGGCACCAAAGCAAACAACCCATCGGGTCTCTGCGAACAGAGGCAGAATAAGTTATCAGAAACAAGAGGATTGTTTGTTTATGACGGGAGAGAGTGGAGCCCACAGCTCTGCAACCTGTTTTCTCACTGACTGGAATCAACCATCTAGCTTGAAAGCCTTCTAAAACAAAACAACAACAAAAACCCCTTCAGTCCTTTCTTGCTTGTGGTAATGCCATGCTGTCCTCTTTTAAAAAGTGTGAACCCCTCTAATTCCAAAGGAGGGACAACTGTTATTGAGTCCATCTGCAGTTAATCTCCTTTAATTGGGTGTTCCTGGATTTACAGGAGGCAGGGGACACCTCTGGAAGCTTCTGTGCAGTGGCACAAGTTGCCTACTAGTCCAAATTTACGGGGGTGCTGACATTAATGGAGGTGGCTGGGAGGTTTGGGGGGGATCAGCCGGAAGCCTGTGGGTTCACACATTTCTCATACTTGGTGAAACACCCATAAATCTTGGTGGCAGGTACCTGAAAGAGTAAGGCCAGTTGAACCCTGGTGTCACTCCTCCAGAGAGGCATCGATAAGATCACTAGTTCCGCCTTCTAAATCACCACAAACTCCGAGATCCGTTGTGTCTCCAGTTCTGTAATGCTCCTTGAGCTGACACTTCAATTTATGATTGCCACCTCTATGCAGGGATTAAAAACACATGCAAAGGGCTCTGCTGCTGATCCTTGATTTCGCTCACTGAACTATCAAAGCTCTGAAATTTTTAAGGAACGAAGATTCTTGAAACACCAGAGGTGCAAATCAAGCTTCCCAAAGGGGTTTTCAACATCACAAGTCATCCTGATGAACTATTGTTTAATCACCAGTGCTGCACATAAGCACATCTTCACCAGCCTTCCAAGCACTGGATAGACATTCACGAATCACAGAGTCATCAGGGATCTTCCCTGATTGATCTCTCCTTTCCCTGAGAGGTTTTTCCTACTGGCTTTGTCACTGAACACAGGGGGTCAGGTCCTGATGTTCTCTAACAGTCCTCGTTCTAAGCAGGACTCCCTTCCACTTCCAAGGGCATTCACAGAATGAGACATGCTTGGTTTTGAGCAAGTTCCCTGATTTCAGGACTTTTCCAAGGGTGCTACAGCCAGGCAGAAGCACAGTCTAGTTCCCCAAGCAGTGGAAAGCCAGGGGAAACTATTCCAGTGCCGTGGCACTTTGGGCTTCCTGCCTGTGATGAGGCTTTTGCTGGGCATCTTCTGCAGGAACGCTCAGAACTTCAGGCCCACATCCATCTCTGCACCAGGCACGACTTGCACTGCACACCTCCTGCCACACTTGTGTACAAATCATGCATTAACAGCATTAAAAGCTCATTCAGATCTCAATACAAAGCCATACCAAGCATGGTTCTTCTACAGACCGGGCTCTCCTCCACTTTCCTCCTCAACCTGCTTGTTTCTAGATCACTTTATCCCAAAAGACCCACCCTTTTGCCTACCCCATTTCTGCCCCAGCTGCTGCCTCTGCAGTTTTCAGCTGCAAAGCTCTAAACACCCTGCTGACTGCAGACTAAAGGCAAGATTGCCCAAAGGCCAACTAAGCTCAGCCTGGGGAGGTAGAATTTTTACAGGGACAGCAAACACAGGCAAGATGACCAAAGGGAAAGGTGGAATCCCTTGTTCTAAATCTTGTGAGCAAAAAGATGGGTCTAATTAGATGTTTTCCTTTATTTAGTATAACCAAAGTTATGTCTTTAACCAACCTCCACCTTGGAAAAACCTGAACCAATGGAGCCAGTATTTTCAGACCTGTATATTGTAAATTGAGTGTCAGCATCTAAACTTTCAGCTTCTAGAAGCAAAACTGACCATTGCAACAAACTGAGGTTAGATTCCCTTTTCCACCTTCAAATGGCTGCAAGTGACCCACAGATACCCACAGTACCCTGACCTGGAGGCCAAGCCTTCTGCTTAGAATTAAAGCCTCTAAAAGTATCCATTCCTTTATATGTCTAAAAGCCTGGAATCAGCTGAAGTAAATAGCATCAGTCTGAGCTGGCCTCTTTGCACATAAGAAAAGAAATCTGGTAACCAATTAGTTCGTGGTCCTAAAGTACTCCATGCCCATCTCTGTAATACTTAGGGATTAAAAGTGGGAGAAGGCAGAGCGTTCCTGATGTAACACAACAGCCCCCAGTGATGCTCTCAAGGGCAATTCCCAAGCATATTTGTTGTCACAGATACTCCCACGGACACAAACATCACCTGCATCCAGGGGCTCACACCTGTGGGTGTATCAGAGCTCGGCGTGTTTTAAGGGCAGGACTGGGCTCTTCTGGGAAGTGCTGTGGTTTGTGCCTGAGCTGTGCTCCTTTATCCCTCCCTCAGGCAGAGTCCCAGCACAGCACACGGGATTTCTGAAGGCAGGAACAGACCAATGGGGTGTTTAATGCTGATAACTGGGGCTTGATTTTCACCTCAGAGCTGGTTTCTGTTCCTGGAATCCAGCTGGAAACCTACCAGGGGAGCCCTCTCTACCATCTGATCTGTTCTTGGTTTAACCAGCACAGCACAGTCCCAATCAGTGAAGGAAGAAAGAAGGGCCTGAATCCCAAGGGGAAGAGGAAGAGCCCCAGCCCAGCTATTATTTCACTCCACAGTGACAGGGAGAGGTATCTCCTCCTGCAAGTTAACACAGAGCAGGTGGGAGAACCAATTTTCCCACTTCCCCATTTCCAACAAGCAAAGCACATGAAGATCTTCTGGGATACAGGAACAAGAAACAGGCAAAATAAAAAGAACCAGGAGTCCCCCTGGTGCCTGGTAGAAGGACAGAGAAGCACTGAAGAGCCAGTGGCTGGCAGAGGAGAGGTGTTTAATGGATATTCTGGGAAGAGAAAGACTGAGGAAAAGCTTAGAAGTAAGGGGAATAAAAATGAACACGGAGCACAGAGCAGTGGCTCCCGAGCTACAGCCCTTGCTCCACAGAAGGATCTCTTTGGAGAGGCAAGAAGAGAGGGTGGAAAAGACATTTTCAGCCTTGGCTCTGTAGAATGCAAACAAGAAAGGAGGCAAGTGGGGTGAAAACGACCCGTGGCATGGACTGACACAAGCAGAGCAAAGGCACAGCAGAAACAGCCATGAGGAGCTGGGGAGGCAGAATCAGAAGAGGAGGGATGAAAGAGCCACATAAGTGGGGGGAAAAAACCCTATGAGTTACCAATTTGAAAAATGGGGACAGTTAGAACCAAAGACTGATAGGAAACATTAAGTGTTTCCAAGGCAAAGACGAAAGAGAAGCCCCCAAATGTCTGTCTATGCCAGCAAGCTCAGGTGAATACAGAAAAAATACTTGATTATCAGGGGGCCAGATCTGCCTCTGGAGATGAAGGCATGCAGGTTATGGCTGGGAATGTGGCTGTGCATGGCAGCCTGTTACTCCCTCTCTGCAGGGAAGAGGGATATGTGTAATTCTGAAACACGGTTTCGCTGGCAGTGGGTTTGTCACTCTGGGGACCACGGCAGCAGTGCCTGCTGGAGTGTGAGGCTGATTCAGGGCACCGTGGCTTCAGTGTGCCAGCAGGATCAGTTAACACGCTGCTGGCAAGTTACTTAAGGGCTGAATTTCAAGTTGAATTCCACGCCCAGGAGGCTTCCATCATCTGGCATAGAAAATTCCAGGCTCACACTGAAAATGGGTGTTGAGCAGAAATGATGAGGAGCTCAGGGGGGAGAAGGACACAGGCAACAGGAGCAGGTTGGCCCACCAGCCTCAGGCTCTCCAGGGTGCACTGCCAGAACAGGGGCCAGGTGACAGCAGAACACTGACTGCAATCCCAGGGCTGGGAGAGATGTCAAGGGACTGAGACAAAGCTTTTTTGTGTTCTTGGAAGTGATTATGTCCCTGGAGAGCACCAGAACAGCCCCGTGTTAGGTGGGCAGTGAGCTGTGTGATTTGGTGAGCCATTGAGGGAAACTCTTCCCAGGGCAAAATTCACATTAAAGTTGGTCTGTCCCCATCTTATACTCGGATTGAATCTCCAATTAAGGCTGAAAAGGTTTAAAGACAGTATTTCTGTGGGCAGAGGGAGAACCTTCCTGAAACCTGAGTCGCATCCATTCCTTCCAGAGCCAATGTGTTTCAGTTTTACTGGGAATTTCAGCGTGGGGGAGATTAGTCAGACTCCCTCGAGCAGGTTGTTTTTATTATCCAGGTCAGAGTCCAGGGCTTTTAAGTCATGCTGTATTTCAGTCCTGTGCAGAGACAACAGAATTTCTCATTATTTATAGTAACTTACTTTAAACACACCCAGCTATTACGGTTTGTGTGCTGTGTCAGGGAACTCTAAGCCCATCCTGGGCTGAAGAAAAGACATTCAATGGCACATAAAGGAGTTTAGTGGTTGTTCTCAGGCTCTACTTGTACAAAATAACCATGTGAATACAGTACCACCTCACTAAGATCCTGTACCAAATACAAGCCTCTTTGACCTTCCCTATCCCTGGCACTGCCCAATCCTTCTGTGATTCCATGACTTGAGAAAAGAGTGGAGAACCCAAAAAGAGCTGGTTCAGTATCTCCTGAGGCATTTGTGCAACAGCAGGAAACTGCACAACCCTTAAACCTGTTCAAACAGTGCCCTCTCCCTCCTCAGAGCACCACCCGACTCAGGGACCTTTTGGGGCTGCAAAGCCAGTTCATTCCCTCGCTCTGTGCTCCCATCACACAGGGAGACCAGCTCTTTCCAGAAGGTTTGTCTGGAGGGGATCTAACCCAGCACCCAGTTGTGAAGCTGTTGGTCTCAAGCATGGCTGTAAGCTAAAGGCTGCAGTCTGTGCAGCTGCAGGAATCCTCCAAGCATGCCAAGTCAAAAGACAATTGCTCTGAGGGAGCAAATTCCAGCGCTGTGCCATCTTTCCTGTTCCATACATGTGCTTCCCATCATTGGCTCAGCACTCAGAGCTGCTGCACAGGGGTAACACTATGCCCAAAACATCCTTTCCCCTTCATCCTCCTGGGAAATCTTGGGTTTATTTCTTCTGTATTGCAAGGTTTGCAGTTGTGGGAGGCCTAGGAACGAGCAGAAGCAAAGGTGGGAGCAGCAGATTGTGGCTTCTCCCACATATGTGCCTGTATTCCACCCCTGCCTAAGCCTAATCCCTCCATTCTTTGCCTGGGGTAGCTCTGCTGTCCTGTAATAAATCCATTCCAAACAACTGATGCTCTGTAGAGGCAATACATTTACAGCTCTAGTCCTGAGCAACAATGCAAAAGAGCCCTAAGATTTAGCAGGTGAGTTAAACCTGCCCTGCAGGGCTCAGCCTCCAAACTGCACTTCCCACACCACCTTTGGGGCAATCACCCATCTTTGGGCTCTTTGCTTCTTCCAGGTTCCCAGAGAACACCCCCTAGCCCTGGTTCCCCAGCCTCTTTGCCACGTTGCCAGCAACTCTCCGCAGCACTGGCCCCACCCACCAAAGAAATTATTAAAAAGCACATTATTAAGCCATCATTTATATTAACAGTCATTTCTAAAAGCTGCATTTTGTTAAATTTGAGTGTCTCCCACTGAGCGACATGTGCAGAGGAACTGAGGCGTTTGGAGAGTCCTACAAAAGGCACTCAATTCTTTATCAGTTCTCCCCATTTCCAGCCAGTTTCAGGAGGCTACAGATCACACAGCAGAGACACAGGTACTGAGCAGGAACAGGAGCACAGCACTCCAGCTTGTCCTTCACAACACTAAAAGGTGGAGAATTAAGGAACTTGGCTTTACAGTGTGTTTCTTGGACTGCAGAGAGGACTGGGGTTTGAGCTAATACTGTTGATGAATGGCTGCTCTTAATACCATCCCTGGCTTCTGGCTGAGCTCATCTGGAATGTTTCCCCTTCTCTTTTCTCATACTTTTTAATTGCCAAAGTAGTGAGTTTTTTGGTTATTAGCACTGACCAGGATTCTGAACATCTCTAATTTCATATATGGATTCTGCAATCCTCAGTTCTTTCCTGGGTTTACACTCTGTCTACACCTGGTGGTGATTTATTCAAATCGGGCTGCACAAGCCAACTGGGATGAACAGAGGAAAGTCAAGCACTGTGACTGCTTTCACGGGCATGAAATTGCCTCGGATTTGTCGTTAAATAGTTCATTTAAACTCTCATTCAAACCACAGACAACCAGAGCTCTCAGCGTGGACAAGTATCCTGAGTGTCCTGGTGGACAAGCTTGTCCATGGCCACTGGAAATATTCCAGACCCTTCTGGACACAATCCTGTGCTCTGGGATGAGCAGGGAGATGGGTCCGGGTGGGGCCCACTGTGGTCCCTTCCAGCCTGGCTTGTCCTGTGATTCTGAGCAGTGAAAGAGAAAGCAGGGCCTGGTGACATTCTCACAAGCTTAGGAACATCCTATGTGCTGTTTGCAGCTTCTCCTTCCCCCCTGAATTTCTCCTTCTGCACACTCACCATGGTGGGACAGCCCAGACAGAGGGGCTGGGGAGCATTTCAGTCCAGGGAGGCAAAAAATAAGACAAGCTATGCCAGGCTATGCCCTGTATTTCTGCATTGATACCATAGACATAAGCTACTGAAATGTGTCTGATGCCACCTTTGATGCCACCTCAGATCTGCCCATCTTCATCACACTGAAATGAGCCCATTGGTTACAAACCCCATCAAAATCACATCCTTTACCCACACTTTCATCAGGGTTGTTTTAATAACCACCATACTCCTCCTCCATGCTGTACTGTCTTTATCCCAGGATTTAAGTAAGGCTAGGCCAAAGCAGAGCTTCTCTGTTCATTTCAGGCTCCTATTCCCCAATTTTCCAGGCAGACAGATAGATGGACAGGGTGTATGTGCTGCATGGCACACTCAGTTTGTCTGCCATGCCCCGACTGTGCTGGATTTATTATCCATGCAGCACCTGAGCCATGGGTTAGGGAGAGCACAGCCCTTTCAGGGCATTGTTGAGCAGCCCATACCCTTGAAATACTTCAGCTCCCTCCCACAGTCAGGTGGTGGCAGAAGAAATGCATGAGAACAGGGAGGAGGGCAGAATCCTGGCAGAGGCAGCACAGGGCTGGGGTGAAAGGGGTGCTTTTCCAGGAGGGTGACCCATCCAGGACACCCTTTCTGAACCCCCCCCAAAGCATTATCCTCAGGCCAAAGCAGTTGGAAGGAGCCATGCCCAGTTTACAGCCTTTTGCCCCTTCCAGAGATGCATTTTGTTCCACTAACACCTTGACTCCTTACTAAGAAGCAAAAACAATTGCTCAAATTTCTCATAAACAAATCCCATCAGACAAAATGCTCTCTATACTCCGTTTCACTCCAAATCCCAAAGAAACTTGTGATGTTGGAGGGCAAGTTATTTCTTTTGGCTGGCCTTGCTACAAAAAAATGGCATGCTTTATTTTCCTCTTTACAGGATTCATATTGTGTTAATAAAGTTCTGTTGATTCCCTCTGGCTGACTCTGCAGGAAAACTATTCTCGCAAAGCTTCTAGTCTGAGTTAAAGTAATCTTGCTTAAAACTGCCCATAATTGTTTCAGTCTCTTAAGTTTAATGCTAAGCACTGGAAATACTGCCAACTTTGAGTCAGGATTGGGTGTTCTGTGAAGGCAGGATAAGCTGACCAAAGGTAAGGAATTCAGCAAACACAGGGGGAATTTGACCTGGCGTTTCTTCGAGCCGGCTTCTGTATTTTTGACCTCGCGCTGAGGAGGATGCAAAGATATAAGAAAATCCAAACAGATGAGAGTTTAATGGGAGTTGTGCACTGCAGAGTGCTCGTTATTCCATCAGCCAAGCCCCCCAGCCCCGGTGCAGTCCCTGGGGGCAGCTCTTCCTCCTCCTCTTGCTCAGCCTGCTCTCCCCACTCCGGCTGGACGGGATCGCATTCCCCCAAAGGCTGGAGACACTGCAGAGAAGCCTGGGGACAGTCTGCCAGGGGGAGCAGCCCTTCATCTCCTGAGACAGCCCCTTGAGGAGCACAGCCTGGCCCCCAGGAGGATGAGCAAGGCCAAAAGAGAAGGAAGCACGTTCAAAGAACCTTGGACCGACAAACCAAAACGTGGGTGCAGTGCTGAGTGTCTGTTTTCCCTCCAAGGGCAAGGATGGGACATCCAGGTGTCCTTGGTTCCATCAGGAGATGCTTTCAGTGCTACTGCAGAGCCTCACACCAGGTTTACCAGCAGTGCTGCCCAAAAAAACTCTAAATAACCTTCCAGGGCTCTGCTCTGCAGCCCCTTTAATCTCCTTCCCATTTCCATGCCATGCTGGTACATTTAATAGCCCTCTAGGCTGGTTGTTCTTGGCTCTTGCACAGCAGTTCTGTTGTGTCTGCCAGGGGGTGATTTCTCCCAGCACTCAGTTAATTCAGATTTGGGCTCTAAGAAAACTTTGGACAGTATTTTTTTTGAGTGTGTGGAAGGACAAAGCTCAGAGCACCGGGACATTCTGTGGGTGTCAGTATTACCAAGTTTTAATTCTGATTTTTGCAGAGCTTCTCTTACTTTAAGCTAATACTGGAATGGTAAATCTTTTTGTTTCTCCTTGGCATTATTTGTGTCCATATTGCCTTTTGTCTTCATTCAAAAACTCAGGAGTAATTTGCAGTGCTACCATCCACGTCTCCAATTATTCTGAGGAGAAAAAACCTATTGCCATTTCTAACCAGGAATGATTTGGCAGAATTTTGAAGGCACCAATAGGTCAAAAGAAAAAATAAAACAAACTCTTTTTTCCTGGTGTTCCTGCTGGTTTGCAGCAGCAATTGGAATAACCAGTTGGAGTCCTGGCAGAGAAGGCTCATGCCTGAGCCTGTGTGGAGGGGAACAGAGATTCCCATTTTTCCATCACACTAATTACCTATTGCTATCTCTAAAGGACCAGAAGGATTCTTGGAAAGGCAATAACTTTATGACAAAGCAGAACCAACTATTTCACTGTAAGAACTCAAGAAGCTCAAGAACAACTGCACTGGGTCAGCCAAAGGTCTACCTTTCCTGGCCAGGAATACCACATGTAATAAAACTATCAGAGAGAATTACCACATTCCACATTCAGGTCTGTCCCCTCCAACAACTGTTCCCAACTATTACTTGGCTTTGAAGTTCACGTCTCCCATTTCAGATCTAAGGCAGGCACTGGGAACCCAAAAGACCCTTCTAATTATGATAGTTACTATAATAAAGGATATCACCTTTCCCCCCAAACCCTGCACTCTCACTCCTCCGTGGGAAATGTTTCTCCTTGCACATTGTTGGCCTCGCTGAAATTTTTGAAGCTGAATATTTATCCAGGGCTATAAAGTTTCTGATCCTCCAGCTACACCTCCCTGCAGGTCACTCCACTGAGGCACCTCCATGCATAACAATCCCACATCCAGGCCAACACTTGGAGGATCAGGACCTCAGATAAAGCATCACTTGTAATATGTCTCTGTCCAACCTCATTAAAGATGATAAGAATGCTGTGGAAATTAATCTTGCTTTATAATTAGTTCTGTATTTGCCTAGGTTATTTTTTCTGGGAGTGATTTTCAAAGAGCCAAAGAAAGCACGCACACAAAGGGATGAAAAGTGCAGCAGCAAAGGCACCTAAAATAAACCAGCACTGCTATTTAAGCAGTCTGAGAGAACCCATATCAGGTGGGATTACAGAAACAGGCAAGAACTACAAAACAACAAGGGGTTTATTCCTTTAAAGAGATCCCCCTCTCTTCATTTTTGTCCCTTTTCTGCCCAGAACACTCCTCTGTCCCTCCCCTTAGAGCACACACCATCCTTCATGCCTTCTCTTCTGCACACAGCCCACATCCTTTCCTACCCTGAAAAGAGTTACACACTCTTGTTCCTCCCAAGAACAATTTATTTCTCCTGACAAGGCCTTTTATGCAATTAGCTAGAGAAGCCATGGCCAAAAAGCAAGAATAACACATGTAAAACCACGCCAGAGAACAGAGTAGGTAGGAACTTGTTGAGTCTATTACCAGATAAAATGTTTAAATCAATGGTGTGTTCTCATAAATCAAAAGCTGTATTTAGCCTTAACTATAACCATCCCTGAGCAATAGAGAGAAAACACTTTAAAAAAAATCATGAAGCTCCTGAAAGAAGGAGGGGGGGAAGCAGCAGATGAGACAAGTGCAAAGTAGGGTCATCTCCCAGGCAAGGAATTTATTTTACAGATCAGAATGGAGGTGCCACAGCTCTCAGGGCTGGGCAGAGACTGCCAATCACACCAGTTCATACCAGTCTGGTGGGGATTTGGAGACATTAAAGAGCCCTTTGAACCTGGTTAAAACTTGGGCCCTTATGCAGGCTGTGTGCTGTAACAAAGATTGAGCCCAGAAGAGCCAGAACTCTTTGCTACACAATCAGAGACAAAAGGGTTTGCACTGCAGACCATAAAAGATCATTCCTTTTCAATTACACTTGACACATCTGAGTTATTATAAGAGGAATGGGCTTGGGGCAGTAACAGTGAACCAGAGAACATAATGTAATTCAAGATACAGCACAAACCCCTCATCACATCCTTTTCTTTTTCAGCTGGAGTGGAAGATCCTCTCTTTTCACCCTCTCCACCTTGTTCATCCCCTTGCTCTTCTGGTTGAGTTGCTCTGATTCAGATTTAGGGCCCCCATTTTATCCCAGTTAGGTGGCTTTCCTGTAAAGCTCTTTTCCAAACCCATGCTCTGCTTCCAGAGCTGACAGGATTCCAGTGCCTTCCAGAAAACTAATGGATTTCTCACATGCCACACTTTCTAAAGGTCCCTTCTTCAGCATCATCCTCCACAGCCCAGAAACCTTCAGTAGTCCTGTTAAAGCAGTGCCTCTGACCCAAAGGAAGATGTTTTGCCCGCTGTGACCTCCCACCCTCCTCAGCTGGGTTTGCAGCTGAGCCAGGAGGGCTCTTCAGTGGCCTGGGAACCATCCCCAGTCCCTGCCTGCAACTTCTGGGGGCCTCACTCTGTAGAGGCTTCCCCAGGCTGGGGTTTGGCTCACGAGGAGGAGGTTTCTTTCCCAGCCATACCTTTCCATCCCGTCTTATCTGTGCAATCCTTAGGCATCAAAAGTCCTTCCCAGCAGCCATAGGTTTTACAGATTTTATTTGTTCCTCTAGGCAATGGGTTTTACCAGACCTGCATCCTCCATATGAAATCCAATACAATTTGCTTCTGCTTTCACTTGCAGTCCTTAACACATTGTCAGCACTCCCACTGAAGCAATCACATCGAAAATAAGAGTTGCCTCTTCCAGTTCTGGCATTTACACGTTTTTATGAGATGCTGGAAAAGTACAACTGGATATTTTTTCCCCCTGCAAAGGCTGAGACAATAATAAGTACCAGATTCCAAGCTCTGCCTGGCCTCAGATCTAGGTGTGCCTGACATGCACCATGTCTCTCCAGTCTATTACATGCTCCAGTACTCCTGTTATCAAGAGCTTAAGCTTTTTATATTCTCCTCTCGCCATCCCCACGCACCAAGACTTCAGGCTTTCCTCACCACCAGTTTAGTTGCTGCCAGGGCATGCAGAGAAGGGAGCAGGGTGGGGGAACCCTGAGGGCAATCTGAGCTGGGCAGTGAGTGCTGAGCAAAGGGAGGGCCCAGGTGCTGTGAACATTGGACATAAATGTACACCAAGGAGCTTTGAGGCTTCCACTCAACCAAGAGAGCAGCGTAACCAGCAAACAGGAGTCTGAAATGCACCCTCGGTGGCCTCCAGTGGGATAAAGCCTTACAGGGTCTGGAGTTGCTGCTCAGCAAGCAGTGCAGGTGCAGGTACAATGTTCCTCTGCCCCCAGTTCCATTTTCAGGCTATCTGATGACCATGGGAACCTCTGCAGCTCCACCTCCCCTAAGTCTTGGTTTACAGCGTGTTAGTGCCATGGTGGTGGGACCGAGGAGGATTTCCACCAGAAAGCCTCCTCCACCCTTCCAGCAAAACAGGGCAGCAAGTTCTTACATCATCTGATTAATTTCTTGCACTGTAATTACCTGTAATCATGACTTTGTTGTTTCTAGGAAGTCTCAAAAGGGGAGGGCAGCTTAAAATTATTTGAACAATTATTATTGTAAAACAAGCTCAAAAATCCTTCTGCAGCCTTTGGGAGTTGCTCCCAATTTCAGAGCTGTTCGATGTTCAGCATGTCTGGAGGGGCCCTCTGGAGCCACAGATGATGTGGAGTTTATCTCAAAAGACAAGGATAAGGGATAGAGAATCCCAAAATGGTTTGGTTTGGAAGGGACCTGAAAGCTCATCCAGTGCCACACCCTGCCATGGGCAGGGACAACTTCCACCAGCCCAGGTTGCTCCAAGCCCCATCCAACCCTGGATACTTCCAGGGATGGAGCAGCCACAGCTTCTCTGGCTGTTCATGGAGTGCACTCTGGCTGCTCCTTTCATCCTGGTGTTTCCATCTCTAAAACAAGCTCATACAAAGAGTTGAGGTCCAGTTGAATCCAAATTAGCATCTGATGACAAATGCATGAGACAGCCCATTGTGATAGGATGCTGCCAAAAAGTGAAGGGAGAATGAAAATTGAGATTCATTAGGTTTAAAGTGGGCTTTTGAGCAGGAAGATCAATGGCTGCCTTTTCCTGGGCAGATTTACAGGCCAAATGACTCCCTGGTTTAACCTCTGAACTCAGAGGGTTTCATAAAGGGAGGAATTTGCCTACCAGGGTCATGCCTGTGCGTGGTTCCCAGGCATCACAAGATTGAAGTCGTAGCCATTTCAGCCCAGAAGAGGAAAAGAAAAACCCACAGGAGGCTGGATAGGGAAATGAGATTTAAGAACACTCCCAGACCATCAGACAGTGATTGATATGCTAAGCAACAGTCCACAGGAAAGGATGAAGTCCTGCAAGGAAAAAGCAGATGCCAGCAAAGAATGAGCAGAATCAAAACCTGTGGGAGCTCTCTCTGCTCCCAGGGGCACTGATGGCCACGGGAAATCACGTCCTGCACTGCCCTCAACAAGCACACAGTCATCCCTGACTGGTGAGGGGGAAAAGCCTGGCACTTCTGCCACTTGTGTGGAAAGGTGGGCATTGTGTCCTCACCTCAAGTTGTTTATCAGCATAAGCCCCTGCTACAGAAAAGGTGAGATGAGCCAGGTCAGCCCAAACAGCTGCACCAGCTGGGAGCAGAAGAACCACACAGGAAACACAGGTTGTAAATAAGAACCCACTTCCAAATGTCAGAACAGAGTAGAATTCCTACAGCACCCAGATACACACTCCTTACACCCAAGGGGGAAATGCCACAGGATGGTTGGCTTGGAAGGGACCCTAAAGATCATCTCATCCCACCCCCTGCCATCTCCAGGAGCTGTAAATGATTTAAAAGTGAAAAAGCAAATACAAACACCAACTGTAACACTACCAAATCCTGAGAGCTGGCCCTGGGCCCACATTCAGTGGATATTGCCTTCCCTTCTTCCCAGCTGGCATTAAAGTAGCAGCAGCTCTAATAGCAGGTTTGGAGGAACTGGTTGCTGTAAACCAGACTTGCTGCAGCATTTAACATGAAATTGAGCTATTTGTGAAAAAGGAAACGTGAATTAACATTAAATAAAGTAGATGATGCAGGTTCTTGAGGCCCAAATCCCACGTTTGGCAGATTTGGAGCCCACACCAACAATGCCACCCTGCTGTTGATGCAGTGACCAAAGATTTGCATCCAGAGCCAGCAATGGTGAAGAAGGTGCAGGTGGGAACTCACAAGCACAGATGAGTTTGTTGATTCTGGGTCATTGGTGTTCCTTTAACACCAGCAAGGGATCCAAACCCTACACACTGTCCTACAGAAACAGAACAGACGCTGTTTAAAACTGAGTCTACTCCTTAACAGTAGACCAAGAAAGTCCCTCAAGGTACCAGTTGGTTTTTAACAAATGAAAGCAATTTTTAGGAATCACATTGACCTTTCTGAGCTCTTTTCTTCTCGAGGGAAATTTAATTTCATTTGGAAGAAATATTACCGTGCTGTTTGAAAGCAGCACCAGGCCTTTTCTGCAGTGTCAGAATTTTCTTTGGAACAGAAAAGCCTTCCTGATATTACCAAACAAACAGAAAATCTTACTGATGGATTCCAAAGAGCGATAAAAAGGCAAGGAGTTAAAGGGTCTTATCAGCATAAAAGGCCTTTGGAGTGCAGTTATTATCTCTATCTTTTAACCTCTTTCTGGAACCTCCCTCTGTGATCTGGGCCATCCATGAAACATTACCACAAAGTCACTTGTTGTCCCCTCACCACCTCCCATCACCAATTATTTGTGCAAGAGCACTGGAAATCTTTGAGGGTGGAAATCCTCACACGGGAACATGATCAGGAACTTGTAGATTAAAACCTGACCTAAATAAAATCCCTTTTCTTTAAAAAGCTGGATGTTGAAAGCAGAGGGCAGAGCTATAAACATTAAATCACAGAATCACAGACTGGTTTGGGTTTAAAGGGACATTAAAACTCGTCCCTTTCCACCCCCTGCCCTGGGCGGGGACACCTTCCACTATCCCAGATTGCCCCAAGCCCCGTCCAACCTGGCCCTGGACATTTCCAGGGTTAAACACTCCAAGCTCCATCTCTCAGCTCCGAAGTGATGTGCAGTTCCAAGAAATTCCCAAAGAACTTCCAGTTTTTGTTGGACCATGGGATAAGGGACATGGGTTGGTAACAGCTTTAGTGAATTAACTGGACAAAAAGGCACTGCCAGAAGAAGCTCCCCCCACTGTGTAACATATTTGTCAACCTGATGAAAGATTATGGATTTTAATTTCTTTTCCACTTTTGTTTCTCACACAGGCACATCACAGGTAGATTTCCTGATTATCCCACTGAAAAGGCAGGAGGTTCAAAGGCTATTTTTTCTGACAAAACTCCAGAGCAGGTACTGTCCCTCCTTTAATGAAAAAAACTTCACAAGATGGGGGAAGGAATTGCCACAAACCTGTCTGTTTATAGAAGTAGCAAAGTGTCAGAACAGTGTCTCTAGAACTCCAGGGACCTTATGGTTAAAAAGCTTTTTGCTGCAAGAGAAAGGATGGGTTTTTTCCAGGGTAAACCACAAAAGTCAGTCCCAAAATCTGTTCCATTCCAGGACGTGCAGCCACTTAGTCCTGACTGAAGGTGCTCAGGTGATGGACAAGGTGGCAGAAGGTGCAGGAGAAGGCTCAGCTCCCAGGAGTTACTCTCCTGTTGCCAAATCCACATGGTTAAACTGGTCCCAGCTACCAGGAGTTACTCTCCTGTTGCCAAATCCACATGGTTAAACTGGTCCCAGCTACCAGGAGTTACTCTCCTGTTGCCA
>JAWWMP010000002.1:4761822-4785297 GCA_035047865.1 Dendrocincla tyrannina
AATCCACATGGTTAAACTGGTCCCAGCTACCAGTGGCATTACATGTTAAAGAGCCTCTCTTTAAGGGAGGTCAGCAGAGCTGGCCCAGGGGCTGGAATTGGCTCCAGTGGGTTTGTACTCAGTATCAGCAGAGCCCAGCAATAATCAGTCACTTTTAACAGAGAAGAGTCTCTTGTTCAGGCAGGCCTAAGCCTTGATTTACTGCCAAGGCTCACTGAGCCAGTTTGACATCCACGTGAAGGAAGTATCTTAGTTTATCTCACATGTTCTTGCAGTGAACTGGGCTGTTTTCCCTGGTAAATCCCTCTCCTGATTTCTCTGCCTAATGGAGGTGGCTGATAATCCCTTCCTGGGAGCATCCTGGTGTCACACAGGGGACGTGCCTAAGCCCAGCTGGAGGCAGTGGCTGGCACTCAGAGGATCCCAGCAGGATGAGGGGTCTGGGGAGGGCAGTTATCCATAGGAAACCCTGCACAAGGGAGTGGGCTTGGCCCCTCAGTGAGCCAGGTGTGGGGGCTGTGGGTGGGACAGGAGAACTAACCAGTCAGAACCTGGATTCTGTGGTCCTTAAGGCTCCATGACTGAGGCAGATTGTTGCATGAGCTGCCTGCAAGTGGTGACCTAACACAGGGAGGGTAAAATAGTATTTTCACACAATCCTAAATGGTTTGGGTTGGAAGGGACCTAAAGGGACCAAAAGATCATCTCATGGGCACCTTCCAGTAGACCAGGTTGTGTCCAGTCTGCCCTTGAACACTTCCAGGGATGGGGAATTTTGGATTCAGCCCTCCCTGGAATCACAGGGAGGAGCCTGGGGCACTCCAGCAGTCTGTGTGTGGTTTGGGGGGATGCAAATACAATCTTTGCTTACAACAAAATGCAGAGAGCTCCAAACAGCTCTCTGTGCCTCACTGAGCCTGAGCTCAGAGCATGGCCCTGGTTTGAGCCAAGCTCAGAGTGTGCTCAGCTCAGCCCTAAGTCACCGTGCTGCTCAGTCAGACCTTCGGTTCAGCCTTCAGCTCCTAAAGCAGAAAGCCCTGCCAGAGCCAGGAAGGCTTTGTGGGATGCTCAGAGCAGGCAGGAGCCACCCAGCACCCAGGGAATGTGATGGTCACCAGCCCTGCTACCAGCGAGGATAAACAGCTCAGAAAGGAAACAGTGTGAGAAATCACCCCGAGCAACGCTGGGCACGGGGATGGACTGAGGAGGAAGATTCACTCTTCCTGTCCTGCCCCCAGCTTTGAGTTCCCACCTTCAGCTGTTCTGCTGTCTCTCTTCACCATCTGCTTTACCTTTGCATAAAGAAATAGAAGCCAAAAGTCTGGAGAGATTGTCTGGCTGCCTGTTTTCCCTGGAAGAAAAACCCTGCGTCTACTTTCCCAACAAATTTTCACCAGCAATTATCTGATTTTCAATGATTTTGGGGCCTGGTTTTTGTCCCCTCTTAGCCAGCAGAATGTGTGTCAGAGCCTTGACAGGTCTGCACAGCGAAGTTGGCAGAAGAAAGTTCAGGACAACCGTGGTTTTACCTGAATGTCAGAAGAGTAAAACATTTTTTGTTCCACCGAGCCAGCTGCATATTAAAAATCCCTAAGGGCACTGGGTTTGTTCCTCGCTGGTCCACTGGGCAACATAGGAGGGGAAATGCTGGCCCCATTGAAGCTAATGGGAGTTTTGTCCTTGACTCCAGGGCAGACAGGGGTTCACCTCTGGTACAGAAGAGCTTCTGTGAAGGGGTTGGTTACTCCCAAGTTAAACTCCATGAAAAATCAGCACCGAACCGTACGTAAAAAGGGAGCATTTTATAAGACTTGGGTAAAGACACTTTGGGGAAAATAAAATACAAATTAATCACTTCACGAACCATTGCTGCATTATTATACATCCTATAATTCTTGCTCCTCTGACAACTCTGACCTTAGCTGACTTTGTGACACAGCCAGCCCCCTGCACCAGCTGCTGCCCTGACATTCCACAAACACCTTGCCAAAGGCAGGCCAGAGAGATCCCAGGGAAAAGCACTTGGTGCTTTAGTCAGCAAAACAACGGCAAAGAAGCTTTTCCCTACTTTACTAACTCTTCCAGAGACATTTAAGACTCCAGGACATCAGTGTAATCTCCCTGCATCTGTTCCAGATTTCTACCCCAATGGCTTTTTATGTTTGGCTCTGCAGATAATCACCAGATGTGACAATTTTTAGCGTTGCCCTTATCCTGCTGCCAAAAAAATTACAGTATTTTCCTGTACTTCATTAAGTCTCATCACCATGAAGATAAGCCAAGAGAGTTGCCATTTAGCAGGTATTTCCCCCTCTCATTTCCAATATTAAATAGCCTACCAGGGAAAAAAAGTGTCAGAGAAGGACTCGGACCTCTGTGGAACTGCAATTTTTGTCCCCAGCATTTTGCAAATATGCTTTTATTCTGGTACCAGCTACACCAAGCCTATTTTGCAGTACAAGAAGTGGATGCCTACAGCTATGCTCACCTTTATTTCTGTCCCACACTATTCTGGCTGCTCCTTTTGGGAATTATCAGGCTGGATTTCACAAGTGCTGAGCACACAGTGCCATCAGCTCAAGCCTGGCACCTCAAAGCCTTAAAAGAGTGTGATTATTTGGAGTTACCCCTGCAGGAGGAGAGGGGCTGTGCTCAGGTTCTGTTCAGCCACACAGCAGGCAGATACATGCAGCTCCAGACAGCAATCCCCCTTCCCTAGGAAAACACCACCCCACAGCAAGCAAAACCCCTGGAATTTCCACAAACACCTCCGATGGAGAGCAGCGTGGTGAGGGGGCTGGCCAGAAAACAAACAGCAGAGTGGGGCAGTTTAACTAGGGAGTGGAAGTCCATTTGGGCAACATCTGCCAGGTGGGACAAACCCTGGAGCACGCATCAATCACGGACTGCAGTGGATGGGTCCAAGCCAGCTGTAAGGTTTGCAAGGTCCTAGAAAGCTCTGAAATCCCACCCACCCAACATTCCGAATCCTTTCCTGCAAGAAACAAATCACCAGGGTGGTGTGTGTGCAGCTTCAGCTTTGTTTACCTGAAAGCAAACACTACTCAGAAATGGGTTTTTCCAACTTAGATGATTCTGTGAAAAGCTACTCCAATGGATTTACCTGCAAGAGGGAACCAGTCCAGACCCCCAGACCCTCAGCCAGCTTCGACAGGACAGAGTCCCAGGCTCACCATGATGAAAGGAAAATCTGCTCCTGATTTCTTCAAGGAGAAAGATTTCCCATGTTCCAAAATACCTCCTTTCTGTAGAGTTAATACTCCAAAAGAGTAACTTTATCTCTCTGGGAACACCAGGCTTTATTCTTGTAAAGCCTTTCTGTTCAAACCAGTCTTGGAGCCGGCTCTGAGCCTGCTCTGCCCTGCCACAGCTGGAGACCCAGCCTTCCAAACTCACTCTAGCCCTGCTCTTCCTTTATGCCCACAACACTAAAAGGGAAGAAGTTCAAGCGCAGTCTTCTTCCAAGGAATGCGGTTTATTCTTGAAGAACATCTTCCTCCAGCGCCCGTTTACCTGAGCCAACACCAAGGCTGAGGAGAGTGGAACACGAGCGAGTCCTGCTGGCACCTGGAGGTTTCCCTGGATTTGGCTCATATAAACCAGGCTCAGACATTTCTGCACTCTGTTTTAGTGCCCATTTCTTTCCCAAAAAAGGGGATTCGCATTGCAAGAGTTTGGAAACACACTTGAACTGACGTGTGAATAGAAAAGTCAGTTCAACTGTAGTGGAATATCAGTTTAAAGGAAACTCTTTTCAGCCTCAGAAGAAAACATTACCGAAGAAGAGTCCTCCCCAGCACAACAGGAATCCTGGGAAAGGCTAGGAAAAAACACAGAGGCTAAAATTCATCTGCTGCTGCTGAAACACACCCTGTTCCTCAGTATTAAGAGTTTGCCAACTGCTTTCAGCATCATTTCAAAAAGAGGCAACCTCGCAAAGAAAAGGGCAGGCTGAAACAATTCAGGGAGACATCTGCTCCTATTTCCACCTTCTTCAGGGAAAAAACCCAACGGCATCATCATGTGGGTGAACTGCTCAGTATCTCAAAGTAACCTCTGCTTGCCCTTCCCTTTCTCTCCTCCTCTTTTGTCAGATTCCTCAGGCATCTCCTTGTAGCTGGAGGGGAGATGGTTCTGGATAAAAGAGTGGGAGCTGTTCGAGGTGAGATGCACAGGCAGCTTCACCTGAGGGCTGCTCCCAGCTCCCAGTCCTCTGGAATCCCAGAGCTGCTGGGAGCACAGGTGAAAGCAGAGCAAGACAGAAGGGAAAGGACAGTTCAGCTCTTCAGTCCCATCATAGCAGGTTCCTGAGAACAGAAACTCCACATAACCCCTTCCAGTATCGTTCATCTCTACAAAAACACGAGAGCGAATCGTTCCGCTTGGAGTCTGGATGCACTTAAAATATCACCCCTAGAATGCAAAAACACTGCTGAAAATCAAATCCTTTTGTCAGCCCTGTGTGTTTACAGGTATCCTGCTGGAGAGACCCACCGAGGGGCTGGGAATGGTTATGGTTCCCCTTTGCAGGCAGGGCAGAGGTGGAGGTGACAAGGCTGGATTTCTGGCTGGGTATTCCCACTAAGGAAAGGAAACACTCCGAGTAGCTCTGTTGCTTTTGGATACAACAGGCCTGCTGGGACACTAAAAGCCTGTTTTGAACTCCAGTCAATCTGTTAATCTATCCCAGGGAATGAAATGCTTCACTGCTTATCACCTCCAGATATGACTGAATGGTGCTTGGGGTTGAAATTACCATATTTAATTAAATGTAAGATACCGAAATGCTTGGGGAGATCCACTAATGAAATTGCACTGGCTGCAAAGCATAACCCTCATCATCCTCCTCTTCCAGTGTCCAGCCTTCAGTACATTAGAAGGCATCCTTTAGAAAACAAATGTTTTTACTGTCACAGGAAACACATCTCACAACTGGAAATGTTTTATTTTCTACTCTTTCATGGTACTGCCAATATTAAAGACCCATTAATAAACCTCAACAGCCAGAGATTTTCTGATTTACACTCATCAGTAAGTGATCTTAGAATTCCTCTCAGGGGCAAGAGAGCACAATGAAAAGTGCCTGGAAACAAGATAATGGTAGAAACAGTGAATTTCACCCTCTGCCTTTTTCAGGCAATAAATAGCCAAGATCTAAGGTTATGAAAATTGATGGAGCTGTACCCAGCCAGCAGCTGCTACGAGCTCGCTGGGATGAGGATGCTGAGCCATCCGTGGGTATCTGTCAGAGTTTGTCACAATATCTCTATCCAATCTGCCTCACTCACTAGAACAATTTCAGCCTTTAGGCACATATTGAAATTAGACACGCCTCAGGGCAACCTCTCAAAATCCATCTCTATAAAAATCAATCTGCCTTAGAAACACCAGCACAAACTCATAAGCTGAGTCTCAGCCCAGAGAGAACTTGAAGTTGTATGTCATTAGAATATTGTGCTTCTGGGTGGTTTCAGGACCTGGTCTTTCTCCATGAAAGCCCTCATGGTTTGGGGCAGAGAAATGCCCTCTTTCCTAAAGATTTGTTGGGGTAGGCAGCACCTATGGTAGAGTCTGCAGGTGGGAGTACCCTCAGGAAAAGGGTTTCTCTGTAATGGCCAGCCACTCTGGAATCCTCGGAGAGCAGCCTGTTGGGTGTGGTGTTTCCCAGTGCTGGGAAGCTGGACCTGAGGGATACCCAGGGGTTCCTGACCCCAGCACAGCCCCCAGAACCTCACAGCCCTCGGCGTCTCTTCCAGGTCGCTGAAGAATTGGCTGCCAAGCAGATGGCGAAAACAGACCAAAAGGGGAAAAACAAAAAAGAAGAGAAGGAGAAGCCCAAAGAAAAAAAGCCACAGAAAAGTGGAAAGAAGGTAAGGCCTCGTGCTGTCTGGGCAGAGACAGAGGGCAGGTACCCGGTGTCTCACTGCCCACCAGGGCTCCAGGCTCAGAGGACACGGCTTGGCTGAGCCCAGCCCTGCTCAGCCTGTGGTGACTCTGGGGACACCTCACACCCACGGCCACGACTGAGCTCAGTGGAAGAGCTGATGTCAGTGCAGAGACAGAAGGAGGCAAAAACATGCCTTAGGGCTTTGACAGCACGGCCAAGACAGCGGGGCAGGTGACAAAGGGGTGCCACCTACCCAGCCGGGCACTGTCCCCCCTTCCAGTGGGAAGGTTAGTTCTGCCACCCCCCTGCAGAACCAGGGCATGAGAGCCTCAGTCTCCCTCAGAAACCCACCTCAGGGCTCGTGTGGATTTCAAACCAATTTTTAAACTGTGTTAACCAGCAGCATTTTTTTTTTCCTCTTTTCTTTTTACTGCAGCCAGTATTTCCTAAGCCTGTAAATCAGTCATGCGTTTCCAGTCCACATTCTCGGCTACTTTTGCTTCAATTCACAGTGGACACCACTTAATGTATGATGTACTCCCTGAAATCTTTGATGTAAAGGGCTGGTTTCACAGAATACACCCGTCTAAATGATTTCAGGGGCAGCCTCACAGAGAGTAACACCTGTGAAGCAGCACAGGGACCAAAGGGCACCTTCAAAAGCAAGCTCTGCAACAAAAAATGGGAGGCTTTTGCTGAAGCAGCAGATTTGCTTTCTCTCCTTTACTTCACAGTATAAACAAAAGTTGAAACAATATATATATATATATATAATTTAGTAAGGGTCATTAATCTCTCTGAATATGTGGAGGAGAAGGGTGAGTTTTCTAGGGCAAAGCTTCACTGCAAGTTTTACAGAAATTAATTTTAAGGCCTAACCCTAGAACAAACATGTACCAAAAAAGATGCTTTTCTTGGACAACATCCATTAATCTGGCCCAAAGCTCTCATAACATCCAGCCAGGAACCCACATTGAGGAAGCATCAGTCAATTTAATTGGGAGGCAGATACCTATCTGTGAACTGCTAACTTAGTGCTTTTGCTGGTTGAAAACACTATTTGGGTCATCTACAACAGTGTTTGGGGGTTTGGGGTGGGATTTTGTCCCCTTTGTAAATGAAAATCCTCAGCAGGCTGAAGGAGCACATACACAAGTATGCTCTGACACTCTTGAAGTCTGATCAACTCAACCAGGCCAAAACAAACCCCTGGGATGAAAAAGGCTGATCCAGACCTCCAGTCTAAGTCAAAGTGAGACATTTCAGGCACACTCAAAAGGCCAAGCCCAACCCAAGCCCCTGCAACTGGATGGCAACTCACTCATCTCCTTAAAAACCTGACCTTCACAGGACAAATCTGGTTCCCCCTTGTCTTGCACTTTTCAGGAGGTAAGAACCAACAATCCCAAAAATGTGTCTCTGTCCTCTTAGAGCCTCAGCAAGGCTGTTTTGAAATGGGGTGAAATAACAGCACAGAGCTCTGGGGTTTTGTAGCTCCATGTCGTTCTCATCTCGTCACCCATCACAAGTCCTGTCAAGTAAAATTCTGAGCCATTATATCAGGTTCTCTATGGTTCATTGAGAAAGAACAAAGGGAACATTCTCTCCAAGGTTATAGCACTGACAGGGGAAAAAAAACCAGCATCTTAGACTGGTTGAGAAGTATTTCGAAAAGTTCTAACAGCAGGACTCTTATTAAAATAAGTATAGGCTATAAGTCATAGGGATGCAGGCAGGGAAAAAGCTCTGCTCCCAGCTTCAGCTCTTAAAGAAAACAAAAGTTTGATCCCAGAAGGAAATTTAAGTATTTCTGAAAAGCCTGATAGCAATCTTCACCAAGAGTATTTGGTATCAAAGCAGCTTCACTTTCTTTTCTCTGCAAGGTGCTGATTTGATTTCCCACCGGGCACTCAAGGAAAACAACGCACAGCTCCATCCCACATAATCCCTCCTTTCAGCAGCAGAGCCAGCCTGGGCTGCTCCACCCAGGAACTGCTGCAGCCTGTCTCACTGACCACGAGCAAGGCTGTGCAGCCCTGCATTTCCACAGGACACACAGCTTGTCTTCAGTGAAACCCTTTAGGGAAACATCCATGGCAAACACACACAGCGGAGTCAGTTTGGTTTTCCCTGCCACTGGGTGAAAATCCCCTCGAGTGGACCAGGCTCTGGAAAGCCTCAGAAATGCAATCAGGCTCTGATTGCCATGTTTCTGCTTAGATTCAAACATATGTTGTTGGTTCAAGGTGCTCTCACACCTTTAACACAGAACCAACCCACTGACCATGGCAAGACACAGGACCTGGCTCCAAAGGAGAAGCTCCTGTTGCCATATTGACTCTTGGGCTGTTCATTGAGGCAAGAGGAAGGCAGAGCAGCATCCTGCAATTGTCCTTTAGACACACAACAGGGGGCTTGAACCAAATCAATGCAACTCACTCAACGATATGATTTACACCAGTGTAGAAAACCACTGAAGCAAATAACTAAAATGATCCATTGCCTTATTTATAGCAATAAAAGAAACATTAATGTGGCCTATGCTATTAAGAGGCTAAAAATGAACAACCCATTTTAGGCTGGTTTGGCGGGGAATTTGGTGGGTTTTGAACAGTTAGCACTGCTCAGTATTTCTTCTGAGAACATCATGGTTGAATCATTTGCTATAAAATACCATGGGAAACTGCTAGAACAGATTCTGCCCACTGCAAAAGATCCAAGGATGAATCTCAAAATGCTGGGAACACGTAAGAATAACTGGTGAGTTGAGCCCAAATCCTCAAACTCTTGCTTATACTTAACCCAGACAGTTCCTGATGCTCAGTCAGGAAACTCCTGAGTCTCTTTCAAACGTATCTGTAGAGCTCAGGGTAGAAGTGAAAAAAGTATTGAGGTTTTTCATGTCCTTCTGGGCCCAAACTGTAATTAGTGCAATAGTAATTCAATTAAAAACAGGTATTTGATAACTCTGCAAGCAGCAGATGTGCACCTAATCACAAGGCATATTTGGGGGTTTATTTAGATTCACTTACCCCAGGAGCTGCATTTTATATCTCGCTGATAACAAGTGGTTTACAGACTCCTTAGCAAAGCCTGAGCCACCCTGTGCTGTCTTGCTTAAACCCACATTCACCTCTTCCCCAAACAGCCATCCAATTTCCCATTATCAACTATTACTGCACTAACATTATGAGACTTACAGCTGATACGATATAAAAAAACTTGGATCATTTTTTTGCAACCTTTCCCATCAGAAATACTGGCCCAATGAAACTAAACTGTTTCAGGGACAAGACAATGGCAGTAAAAGTAACTGAAAAAAACAGTAATTTCATTTAAATATTGCAGGTCTCCTACCTGCATTACCTCTTCAAACAAGCCAAAGCTTAATTCTTGTGACTTCAGTGGGTTAACTGATAAAAAGACACCCCTTCCCATCTGTCACAGGGATGCTCCAAGGGCTGGAGCCAGGCTGGGAGAGCTGGGGGGGTTCACCTGGAGAAGGGAAGGCTCCAGGGACACCTGAGAGCCCCTTCCAGTGCCTAAAGGGGCTCCAGGAGAGCTGGGGAGGGACTGGGGACAAGGCATGGAGGGACAGGACACAGGGAATGGCTTCTCGCTGCCAGAGGATTGGATGGGATGTTGGGAAGGAATTGCTGGCTGGGAGGGTGGGCAGGCCCTGGCACAGGTTGGGCAGAGAAGCTGTGGCTGCCCCTGGATCCCTGGAAGTGTCCAAGGCCAGGTTGGACGGGGCTTGGAGCAGCCTGGGCTGGTGGAAGGTGTCTCTGCCCATGGCAGGGGTGGGACTGGGTGGGCTTTAAGTCCCTTTCACCCCATTCTATAATCCTATGGAACAATGCTGTCAACAATTTTTCTTATCACCTTCCCCCCCCCTCAATCTAGGAAGAGGATGAAGGCTGGAAAATGGGTCCCAGTAATTTCCTCTCAATGCTGGAGGAAGGAAGCAGTCAATACAAAGGTCAGTAGGAAAAGGTAACAATTACAGCTGGAATGTTCCACTGATCTGAATGTCATTCATATAAGGTCAAGTGGGCAGCTGCCCAAATGCAGAATATTAAAGAAATGAGGACATTGGATTTAAAAATCTTGGGCATCTGTCAAAATCATTGAGCTAATTGTACATGTTTCTGTGGGTGAAAAGGAACAAACTAGAAGTGCTTCAATATACATGTCAAGGCATTTCTGGATTTTCTGAGGGCAACAAAAATGCCATCTGAGCAGCTAATAATTGGAGAACAGAATCCTGTAGAACAATCTCCAGCAGGAGTGTTTTTGTACTCCTGTAACTCTGTCAGTCCTGTCTCCTACATGAGAGACAACCCATGGAAAGAGCCCATGGATTCCTTCAGCTACACCAGCTACTAAAACTGATTTTGACTAAATGTCTTAACAGGAGGATCTTTTCAAGCAAAGGCTTGAAAAACACTGCAGAACTAGGAACATACTTGTTTTCTGCCAAGTGTGTGAAACAAACACAGCCCAGACTCACAGCTGAGAGAGCACCCAAAAGTAGGGACTCCTCAATAAAATAGGAAAGAAAAATCATGAAAGGGCATTTTGTTCTTTTTTCAGATCTCTTCTATCCTCTCCCCTTGATAAGTCTGGGTGGCTCTTAAAATGTGCACCCCAAGTGAGGCAACAATCACTTGTGCCAGCCTGGAAGTCATGCACTTGTCTGAACTGAAAATGGGCTTATTTTTGCTGGATTTCAAGCAGATTCTACTCTGATTCAATGTGGAAAAGTGTCTTTTTTCTCTCCACTCTGCAGAGTTAGTGCCTTGCTAAAATTCCTCACGTGAAAGGTCCCCATTATTCCCTCCTGCTGACAAATTCCTGGCGTCAGGTTTTCTGGCAGGGACACAGAAGTGTCCAATGTGCTAAACGTGCATCAGTGGCTTTGCCTGACCTCTGACTGGCAGCAATTAGGGTTTTCTTACACCTTATAAATCACAAAGCAGCCTTATGGCTAAAAAGGAGCTTTTCATCCCAGACTCTGCCCTCGAATGCGACGTCAGGACCCCACTGAAGTCAGCAGGAGTTTGAGATGAGGATCAAATTCATCCATACTTCTCTCCTTGGCTGGCCAAGGACACCAGTTGTGCTCTTCTCTGTGCTCAGGGTGAAATGGCACCTGAACTGCAAACCAGCCACAGCAAGGTCCCCATTCCAGGGCAGTGGAGGAGCAGCACAGAGGGTTGGGATCCCTGTGGGTTGGGATGAAGCAGAAGGAAGGCAGGAGGGGTTTGTCACTGTAGGAAACATGTTTGGCTGTAACCTCCACACGGGGCCTTCAGACAGTGCTCCCCAACACAGCAGTGAGGAGTGAAAGTGCCACAGAGGTCAATATGTCACTTTAATAGTAATAGAGATTCCCAAATTTCACAGCTATCCCAAGCAATAACGACTCAGGGGGTTTAGGAGGGGCTGTGGGACACATTTGTCACTCTATCTGCACAGCAGTGCTGCCACTGCCAGCTCTGAGCCCTGCAAAGGAATGACTTTGGGGTTACCTGTGCTGGCTTTTCACGAGAGGGGAGTGCTGAGCTGGGGCTCTGCTGTGCTCCAAAGGGCACCTCTCGGCCCATTACCTGTCTGGGGAGCCCCCAGTGCTCTCCCTACCCCTGAACTGGGTTCCTGCAGCCTGGCAGGGGGAGCACAGGGCCATTCCCAGTATGTGGTGGCAGCACCTGCTGGGATAGGTCACCTCACCTCAGGCAGGGCAGGCAGGGCAGCAGCCCTTGGTGGCACCTCCAGGCTGAGCCTGGCGTTCCTAGTTGAACACCCACGCTCAGCCCCAGCCAGAGCTACTCCCCCAGCAGTAAAGGCACATGAGAAGGAGCCATTCTCTGCACAGAGCACAACCAGAAACCCTCAGAGTGGAAAGAGCTCTCGCAGGCTTCAAAGAATACCTGCAGTTCTGCCTTGGGCACAGGGAGAGTCGAGCTGTGCAGTTACACTTCAGGTGGGTTTTTTTATTCCCAGTGAGCCGAGTCCATTTGAATCCACACTGATTTTTAGTAAACAGCTCTTAATTCCTCCTGGCAGCACAATCCCCTGCCTCATCCACACACACTTGGTGTTGTTTATTGCAGGACACAAACACAACACTACCTGGGCTCTTCAGAATTATTGTATTTTAGTCTAACCACGTCCTCCAGACCCAAATCTACAGCAACATCTGACCAGAACAGTGTGATTTCTTGTATTTTCAGTTTTATCCTGCTTTCATTTCAGTAGCAGGACTATGCAGAAAAAATAAGTTTGAGCTTGGTCTTTCTACACTGGGAATTTTTCTATTCTTATGTAGAAATAAGTCACTCTCAGCATTTGTACAGAAGTTCAGATTTATTAATGTATAAACCTTGAAAACATCACTAAAGGGAGCTTGATTAAGGTTTGTATCAGATGCCTAGAAAGGAATCACTGCAGTCCCCTATAAGGGTGGCCAAAGTTTACCTAAACAATAGTAACCAAACAACAAATATCTTTGTTTTGTCACACACACACACAACATTTACAATTAAGAAAGTCTTTCCATCCCCTGAAACTGACGTTTTATGCTTAGGTTACTTAAATATTTATATATTACAGTTGATATTTATGGCTTGCTCAGCGTGACAGAGAATATTTCAGTTCCACCCAAGTACTCCAGGCCCAGCCTTTAAGGTGTGACACTATTCTGCATTTCTAGCCAGGCACCAAAAGATTCAAACCCTTTGGCCAGGAGGTTGGAATGAGCCCCTTTAGGAAAAGCTTCATGCTTTAAATAAATACATTGCACTTATTGGTCACAGGGTGTTCTCTGAGATTCAGGGGTGTTGGAATTACCCTCTAATGTGCAGGGCTGAGATGCTGAGGTTGGGAGTCATGGTAGTGGGCTGGGGGGCTCCTTTCGAGCCCTGAGCTAGTTATGCCTCTAAAATAATCCCAAAATAAGCAGCCACTATTTTAGAAAGGGTGACATAACTTGCACTGAATACACACACCCACCCAGAAATAGCTCCTGGAGCTGGACAACCCTGCCTAAGAAAACACCAGCCAGTGAAAACATAACATCCTTAGCCTCCTGACCTCCCTTTAAAATTAACTTTGAGACATTCTGTCGATCTATAAAAGAATAACAGAGCATGTAACGCCTCTGAGTTATTGATCTCTTTCTAAAATTAGGCACCTGTAACCTCGTGGCTGATACAACACTTGGGGTTGCCAGGTAAGGTCAGTTGGGGCCCATCACTGGTTTGCCTGCAGTGGGTATTAACCACTAATCAATTTACAAAATGACAACAAACAATTATGAAAAAAACAGAACAGAAATCTATGGATCCCCCTATGAAAAATAAATATCTAAATCCTACTAGTCCTGTGAAAACAGAGCACTTGCAACCTGTTGACCCAGTCAGGAAAGTGTTTAAAAATTCACATAACTCCTTATGCAACATCCCCTTTCCCCAGGGCTGGAATTCCAGGCTGGAGGAGGTACCTTTTAGCTAAGGGAAACCAGCTTTGCCACCTGATGATCCACAAGTAATTTAAAGAAATTCATGCCTACACTTCTGGGTTTCTTTCATTACCCAAATATCCACTGTCCTTCTCCATCCCCCCCACTTTTAGTTATGTCATTAACACCATTCACCTGCAAGAGCAATTCCCTGCAAAACCCACAAATACTCTGCCTGGAACTGGGCTCTGAACATTCATAGCAGGTGGAAATAGCAGCAATTGTATTGTATTAACTGGGCTGAAACCTGAATAATCCCCTATGGATAGTGGGAAACCTCCCTGAATTTACAGTGCCCTGGGCATGGCCGTGGGTACAGGGAAGAGTGTCTTGTCCCAGCCAGAGTCACAGAGGAGCCCATGTCTCAGGGTGGAAAGCTGTCACCTCACATCATCTGAAAGCTGAATTAGCACATACTGCTGGAGCTGAGCTGTCCTTCAGGAAGGCACTATCAGGGCTTGAAATGCAAGACACAAATTGTCTTCCTTCAAATTAGCACAAGAAGTGTAGAAAAAGGGAGGTGTTTCCATTAAAGAAGGCACTTTGCTAAGACACACACTGAGCTCATCAGGCTTCATTTAGTTCTCTTGCTAAAAAGCAAATTGCACTTTTCCTCAGCACCATTAGGCACCTTATCATAAACAGGGGGGTTTGATCACCACTTTGCACAGGCTGGCTTTGCCTGGGTATGGGGTCTCCTTATTCTTTATCCGTCACACAACACCCCAAAACAGAGTGGGGTGGGTCTTGTCTCCTTTTGGAAGGCACTTTCTCTGCCTCTCAATTACTGCATCAAGCTTGAAATTCCCCACAGTGAAACCCCTGGGGGTCAGATCCACCTTATGGCCCTGGCACACTCCCTGTCCCCTCCCTCTCTCCCTTTTCCATGTGCCCAGGGCAGGTTTGTATCCCTATTCCAGCACCCTTGGCCCATATTTCAGCTCCTGGGAATTGCTCCAAGGGCCAACTCACCAGTTTGCAGCAGCTTTAACTTAGCATTGGATAACTGAGCAGAGGGACACCAAGGGAACCTTGTAGTTTAAATTAGACCTCTTCCTTTGGTCCCCAAGGAAGTCCCTCATCATGCCAGCCAAGAGACACTCGTGGAGAGCACAGCCTTGGGGCAGGAGGCATCTTTGTGCCTTCTTCATGGCAAGGATTTAAGCACTCAGCTATTAAACAGAGGGAAATAATGCCAGCATTGGGCACGATATGGTTTGGCTCAGACTGTACTTGAAGATCAACACCACTCCGGGCATTCAGCTTCACAGCCTCCAAATGACAACCTCAGGATCCCATTATCCTCCTGAAATCTGATTCCATTTTGCAGCCTAAGGCAAAAAAACCCACCCCTTAACCTCCAGATTTACCAATCCTAACACACACAACAGGGCTCTGAACTTGGTACGGGCCCCTCGAGCCTGCTACTTTCACACAGCTAATAATTTCATAAAAGCTGCCTCCAACTACCCATTTTTGCCTCCAGGAGCAGCTGGAGAAAGCAGTGGCTTGTGTAACTTTTCCCCCTTTCTTCTTTCTTTTGGAGAACAGTCTTTTGGCAGAACAGAGACCACGGATTGGATTTTTTCCAGGATCACGACCCGGAGCTGATCAAAGAAGGGAAGCGTGAAGAAGTGGAGGAAGAGATCAGAGTGCAGGTGTGCTTACAATAGGGAGAGGACACTAATCATGTGCATTACCTGGCTGTGTTTCTCTCCAGCTGGAAGAGCTGGCCCTGGCACAGACCTTCCCTCCTTCCACAGTCCCTTCTCCCTGTTCTTTGCTTTAACACTTATTTAGCTGAGGTGAGGTGGCAGAACAGAAAACTGAGGAAGATTCCACTGTGTTTGTCTGGACAGGTGGATAAAGTGATGGAAGAGAAACTGAGGAATCTCAAGGTGCATGTGGATGGAGAGAAGGCTGGTGCTCCAAAGAAAGGGGGGAAAGCTGAAAAGGTAAGAGCAGCAAGGGGGGATTCAGGGTCAGACTCAGTTCCCTGCCAGGAACAGCCATGGGCAGTGCAAACCCTCTGACACCAACATCAAAGTGTCAGCCCTAAACAGGCTGTGAGTCTCAAGTCAGAAACATTTCAAAATCTATTCAGCCATGGCTGTTTTCAAGGCCTTCTCCTTTAGCTCTTATTCTTTACCTTTTGTAAATATTGCTTAGGACAAGTTGAACCACTCCAGAGGTAAATCATTACAAGGTAGATCAGATTTTCACCCTCTGATACAATCAAACAGGAAAACTCTCTCTTTGAGGTGTCCAGGTCACATTAGCACAGTTTTCCCAGGATCTGGAGGCCAGTAAGTCTTCCAGCTGCTGACTCTTCCTCCTAAATATGGACTGGTTAATGTGTTCCAAAACTGTACTCCAAAACAAAACCAATCCCTTTGGTGTGACCTTTCATTCATCTCTCACACCACACAGATCACAGGTACACATTACGTTACTCCCCACAATTGAGGGGTGTGGGAATTTGCAATTAAGTCAAGTTTATTTCCATGTATCAATAGGTTAAACCCACTGAAACACAGCACATGTCATGTTCCCATCCAGTTCCACACCATTACCACCTGAAGAATTCCACAGCTTGTGGTTCCCTGAATTCCTTACCCAAGATTTTCAGCCATAGATCATGTCAGTGCAAAATAACTCAGAGCTTACAGACCCCACCATTCAATCAGCAGATCCACTTAAAATCCTCAGGGCAAATAGCCAGCCCTAATCTCCTGTTGTATTTCATTTCTATAATCCTTTTAAGCATGAAAATACTTGCTGGTGCTCAACTTCTACACAAATTATCTTCAAAAATGCTCTTTCACCTGACAAACATTGTGCAGGGACAATCCAAAACCAAAAGACTGGAGCAACTCTGAAAACCAACCCGAACTGGATTCCTAACCCTGTTTCAGAATTAGGGAAGCTTAAAATATACAAAGAAAACATTGCAACAATCTTCCCAAAATTGTCATAGACATTTAGATCAGCTGGTCGGTGCCCTGCTCCAAATATCACACTGGATTTATAGAGCTTTATGCTGGGGGCTGGGTTGGGCTTTTTTTCTTTCCATAGAATGGTGGAATACATTAGGGTAGAAGGAGAATATTTAACTTTTATTTTCCCAGATTGTGCCAGTAGCCTGAGAGAACGAGGAGGGGAAGAGGAAAAAGAAGTACTAATTAGATAATACAAATTCCTTAAAGATTTTAGCTAAAAAAACCCCACCCAAAGCAAAACAGTCCCTTTTGAGGGGTGGGGAATGGAAGGAAGGATCCAGTGTTAGCCAAAACACATCTCCCCTGTGCAGAACCATTTCAGTTGTCCAGTGAGCATCTGCAAAGGCTTTTTGCAATCAGGATTTGCATGAATATCTCAGACAAATCAGCCCAAGGTGTGCCTGCCTGTGCACACCTTTAGACCCCAGACCTGCTGTAGCAAAGTCTGGTCTGTCTGATAAGAGTAACAGGAGCTGGAAAGTTTGGGGAGCAGGTCATTAATTTATTATTCAGCAGAAAATCTCTGGGTTTTCAAGGCATGTGTCACCACAGCCCGGGTGCCACAGATGCACAACATGAAATAACAGGGGTTTCTTCTTGTAGCCATGAGCACATCTGGACTGTGATGTCAAACACATCCCTCCCCTCCAAACAGGGATATTCTGCACAGAAAAGCAGCTCTTAGGAGGATTCAGCATTCCTCAGGGAAATCAGACCTTTTCCTGCACTCTGTCAGTGGGGAATGGGCACTGAAAGGAGAACTCTTTACATTTCTTTAGGAGAACTCTTACAAGGGGAATTTGGTGTCTAGGGACAGCCAGCCCAAATTCCTGATGCCACATTTGGCCATCCCCTCTGTTTTAAGGAGGGATTTCTTCTATTTTCTCTACAGGGAGACACCACAGTAGAACCAGGGCTTTTTGGCCAGGGAATGAGGGTAGATGTCCCCTGGCCTTCCGAGCACACCTCAGGATAAGTGGTTTACAACTCTGAAAATCTCTGTCAAGTCCATAGTAAAAATATTCTGCCTGACCCTCGGGAAATAATTTGAGGTTGAAATCCTTTAGATTTGCTTCTGTGGGGAATTCAATATGGGCATTTTGGACTCTAAAAGGAGAGCACAAGGAAGGCAATTTCTCCCCTGCAGTCAGTGTGTCAGGCATCTCAGCCTCAGATAAACAAGATGTACCAGCTCCAGGCATACCCACGACCACTCCTTTATTTCCAGGCACTGCCCTTTCCAGCCTGAACTTTATCACTGACTCCCAAATCTTCAAATACCACTTACTGCTAAAAGCTGACACTTAACTCTACACCAAGAGCTGCTCTTATTGCTCCTGAAGATAAGAATCCCACTTGTCACTTGGGTGACAAGGCAAGTTGCTCCTCTCATGGGTCTCATTGGTCTCCAGGCCAACAGGCTGGTCTGGAAACACCAAAAGTAATTAGATTGCATCTGAAATGGAACAAAACCCACTGCTGTCATTTGAGACACAGATCCTGGGCCTCTTTCCCTGCTGGAAGCTCCCACCCCACAGACTGTCCCACCCTTACAGCCCAGCACTGATAAGGGATATAACACACATTTGTATATAGAGATATTTTCCTTGTTAAGAGACACACTGTGCTGGACTCTGATTCCTCCAGGCAGCTCCTGGTGCAATGACTGCCACAGCAGAGGGGGTGAGGATACTACAGAAACAAAAAAATGGGGTTCAGCTCTCCTGCAAAGGGCATTTTTCTTCACGCTGGGCAGTGCCAGCTTTTCACCTGCCCAGCCACAGGTCACCAAACTGGGACTGCAAGCACCTGTATAAGGCCAGGCTGAGGAAAGGCTGGAGGGCAGATTGCCTCCTAGAGAGGAATATGGCACTTGCTGACCTGGAAGTTACATTTAGGAGCTTATCAAAGTGCTTTTTATCAAGTCCATTGTGCTGCTTTTCCTGCTCTGCTCGCCCAGGGATTTGTTTCCAATCCAACTGCAGGTAAAGCAATGCATTGGAAATGAACGCATACACACACAAAGGCATGGCCAGATTTCAGAAAAAAAAATAAGGCAAAAAAGAGGGGACATGAGAACCTGAGTGCCTAAAAACTGCTTCTGCAATAGGCCTTGCTGGCCTCTCAATGCAGCCTTGGAGATCCCTCTGATGAAGCTGGGCAGAAGCAAAGAAAACCACAAGTGGCTGTGACAAAAATACTGACATCAGTCTGAAGGCAACAGAAAAGCCACAAAGGAGGAGGCTGGGTCAGACCTGAGGGAAAGGCTGGGCTTGTGGACTGTGACTCCCAAACCCTGCTGGAATTCCCATAGCTGGGCTGGATTAGCACCCAGAGCTCTCAGCTCCTTGGATGCTGTGCCTAAATCCAACAGGGATTACAGGTCAGAGCCCCTCATTCAGTAAGAGCTCATTAATCAGTGGGAACATCTTTGTCTAAGGATTTTTTTCTGTACAAGTGTCCAAATCTGCTTGTTTTATCTCAGCACTGCCAGAAAAGACTTCTCAAACCATGCACAGTGCTCACCTCCCATTCCTTGATCCAAGGAATCCACTAAAAACCACACAAACCCGTTTCTTTCCCTAAAATCACAGGAGCACTTTCCTCCTGTTCCTTTTCCAAGAGGGAGCCCACAAGAAACACAGAGAGGGAGTTTTTACGAGAGAATGCAGGGACAAGGGAGAAATGGCTTCAAACTGAGAGCAGGTTTAGATGAGGTGTTAGTAAAAAACCCTTTCCTGGGAGGGTGGGCAGGCCCTGGCACAGGCTGGGCAGAGAAGCTGTGGCTGCCCCTGGATCCCTGGGAGTGTCCAAGGCCAGGTTGGACGGGGCTTGGAGCACCCTGGGCTGGTGGGAGGTGTCCCTGCCCAAGGCAGGGGGTGGAATGAGCTGGGCTTTGAGGCCCCTTCCAAACCAGGCTGTTCTATGGTTTTCTGTTCCTTGGTAGCAGCAGGATCCTTGTGTGACCACAGCCAAAGGGTGACACAGATCCTGCAGTTCCACTGTGACACAGTCCCCTTCAGTGAGACATTTGGGATACCCTGTCCCTCTTGGTGCCATTCCAGAAGCAGACATTCTGCTCTGGAATCTGGTCTGGATTGCTCAGAGCAGCCTCTGAGCTATCCGAAAATTCTCATGAGCCCACAGAGCCAGACAAGACACCACACTGAGCACAGGGGACTGTCCTCTGTCACCTGCCAGCTCCCAGCTGATGCACTTCACTCCACGGGGGTGATCAAAGCACAAAATACCCAGGTCACTGGATGGCTACACAGGAGCTGGACTGACATTTCAGGGAGAAAGCAGGAGATTTCCATTACAAACGACGAGCGTGTTCACATTCATTAAACATTATCATTTTCTAAATAAAAGCCGTTCCCAATAAGACATTTTGGAGCCAGGCCATTGTCTACAATTCATATCTCCCTTTATCACATCTCAGCCTTTGCCAAATTTCCCACAAATGCTGATGTTAATTAGGAAAACACATTTTCCCCCTGCATAGTTCATTTCTGTTTTGCTCTTGAGTTACTTCACTGGTGAGGCTGCCTTGAGGACAACACCAGTTGGCCAATAAATTCAACATATGCTTAGTGTCTTTACATAGGTGGGAACGAGCTTTTCATCCTGGTCAGACTCCAGAATATGTAATTTCTGGCTTGCTGGAAGACAGGTCAAAGAGACAGAACTGGAGGAACAGCAAAAATAAACCGATGACAGTCTCAGTATCTCCTCAGTTGTTGAAACAGCGAGCACATGCTTTCTTCTTCCCATTCCTTTGCTTTCAAGCAAAATCTCACTGGCACATTCTGAGGAGTATTTGCTGCCAAACTTATTTATGTGGAAGAAAACAACCCAGTACAGCTCCACAAATACAGAGCTGTTTGCATTATTCTAACCCAAAACTTGAAAACCTCCCCTTTTCCCAGGTAGCTTCCCCATGCAGTGCTGACTTTAGGCTACACTTCCATCTGGATTATCCTTGTGGCATCATAAACACTAACAGGGGATTGAACCACAGGTTATTTACACCGTGTCTACCCTTGAAAGCTTGAAATTGATCTGTTGCTGAGGATTGCTGATCCATTCTGTAAAGAACCCAGCATTTTCCAGGTAATTGGGTAGGATTTTTTAACTCAACAAGGCAGCCTCCAGAGCTCTGCAGAAGTATTCACTATCATAAAAATAATAAAGCAAACGACTGTATTCCCAGGAAGGCGAACATAAACTTTTGGAAAGAATAAGCTGTCTTGTTCAACTAAGCATTTAAGCACGTGCTTAAATTTAAGCTGTTGAAGGAATCCCCTGGTGCCCAAACGGTGCTGTGTAAACAGCTCCACTGAACTAATTCTGCAGAACCCGAGCACAGACACCAGTGGTGGGCACTAACTCGGATTAATGATGCCCTCCCCACTACTAATTATCCCCAATCATATTTATGGCTTGGGAGCTGTAATTAACAAGGGGTGGCTTGACAGTCCTGAGTCACATCTTTCTTATTTATGCTTTCTGGGAGGTTTTTTGCAACATGTAAAGAAACCAGTCATGCAAGTCAAAATCTTTCCACACCGACAGCGTGGTGAGGGTATGGAAGGAGCAGGTTGTGGTTTTTTCTGACCTCTTCAAGTTTCTTCCCTAAGGCCAGAGGAAAGGGAAGGCAGGAGGATGTCTGATGGTTAGGAAGGGAGCCAGAGCCTCAGGAGGTTTTCCCCTCAGGGAAGCTGCTTATATATTTCACTTCAATATAGAAAGAGACATAAACAGTCTCAGGAGCAGCCACATGGACCCCACACCCTGTTCCTTCCTGCTTCCTTCTTGGGTAAGGGCCATAGCCCCTCACCCACAGAGCTGTGCTCCTTAAAGAATCGTGGAGTCATTCGTGTTGGAAAAGCCTCTAAGCTCAGGGAGTCCAACCCTTAACCCAGCACTGCCACCACCAACCCATGTCCCCAAGTGTCACATCCACAGGGCTTCTAAATCCCTCCAGGGATGGGGACTCCACTCCTGCCCTGGGTAGCCCATGCCAGAAAAGAAAATTTGTCTAATACTCAGTCCAAAGGAAGGAGAGGATTTTTCTTTCCCCTTGGAGTAAAATGGCCCTGGGACTCTTTCCTCTGTGGCCTCTTGGAAGGAGAGGGAAGGCTGTTCCTTTGGGTTCCCTCAGTTCCAACACAAACATGGGCTGTCCTGGCCCTCACTTTGCTTCAGGACATTCCATCCTGTCTATCAGTGCTGAGGTCACTAATTCCTGCCTGCTTTTGTGGTCCTCAGGCAGGTAAGGCGTCCATGAAGAAGAAGATACCCGAGCTGGAGAAAGACCTAACTCCTGACAGGTAAAGAGAGACCCTGTTTGCAGCAGGTTTGCCATCGACCCAGCTCTTCCTCACCTGCAGCCACACACCCCAATTAAACTCCCCATTCTGCAAGGACACCCCACCAGGACCAGTCTCCACCAGCTTCAGGCAGGTTGATTCCAGCTGGCAGAGCCAAGCACATGTACTATTTGGGCAGGATCTCAGCCCCTTGTGCCCCTTCCCCTCCTCTCTGCAGGTGCAGCAGCACCTGGCAGCTTTGTTGGCTGTCAGATTTTCCATCCCAGCTGAAGCCTGAGAAGGGAGGCTGCAGAGAGGCCCCTGTGCTCTGTAAATCACCCCTCGTGGCTGAGGCAGAGTACACACGCCATAAATCAGTCTGATTTATCAATAAGAGTTCTGGCAGGCCTGGCCATCTCTTGTGTACCCTTGCTCTTTTAAGCACCCTTATTTTATTGGGGAGATTTGGGAGGATTTCTGCTTTTGACATGACATTTTCAATGAGCCTGTGGTGCTGTCACTGACAATCCAGCCCTTTTTCACCTGCACACACCACCCAGAGATGTCACCACCAGGACCTGCTCCCAGGAGAGAACAGAACCAAGGCAACCACACTGAGTCCTGACAGGAGGGTTTATATGTAAAACTTAACATACAACCAGCTAAAACCAAACTCTTTAGTGGCTGATTTTCAGAGTTTATCTGGCATTTTGGATCCCTGCTTTGCTCTTCCATGCTGAGCATCTCAGCAATAACCAAGAGAAGCTCGGGTTCATCTCTGCTTTGGCACAGGGGGGTTTAGTCAAAGCCTGGTCACATCACACTCACTTGGGGGGAATTCGGGACATGTATCATTAAACTTGAACAGTAAAAATAACAAGACAGGAGAAGGAGAAGCCACGCTCCCAACAGAACTGCCAGGTTAGTCCCATTCCACCTTCTGCCTGTTTTATGAGGCGTTGCCAACATAAAAACCACCGAGAAAGAAAGCGAGAGAGCAAAATCAGAGCAGCAAAATCAACGGTGTTGAAGGGGCATTAAATTTTGGATTTGCTTATTACTGCTCCTGTATCAATTCTGCCACTAACACTGCATAAACATAAAACTTCTCAGCTGAAATGGAAAAAAGGCTGCAGCCCTCAAATTATTAGACCTGTAGTTTTATTAGCCAGCTGAGAGGGACTATTAAATATTTTTATTGCAGCCATACAATATTTGGGATGTCCCAAATAAGATTGGTGAGAAAGACAAAAAAAGCTCAGATACTGAGGGAAAAGAATGTGAAAAGTACACAAAACCAGGGAAAAAACTAAAAAGGCAGAAATCAATATTGTTTATACTAACAATACAGCAAGAATTTCCAACAGACTTTCATTTTATGCAACCCTTGAAGCAGTGTCCACCTGTAGAACCTAATGCCAGAGACACTGAAATGAATGCTTAGAACTCCAAAAGGATACCCATAACAATAAAAACCCACACATAAGAGTATTAAATCCTGAGTTATTGGGAGCTACTTCCAGCCACTAATGGGGATAGGAAGAAACTGTTCCACTGGAGAGCTTTGCCCATTTTATGGAATCCCAGAATGGGTTGGGTTTGAAGGGACCTTAAAGCCCAGCTCATTCCATCCCATGCCATGGGCAGGGACACCTCCCACCAGCCCAGGCTGCCCCAAGCCCTGTCCAGCCTGGCCTTGGACACCTCCAGGGATGGGCCAGCACTTCCACTGCCTGT
>JAWWMP010000002.1:4785397-4799797 GCA_035047865.1 Dendrocincla tyrannina
CGACGCTCTTCCGATCTCCTGGCCTTGGACACCTCCAGGGATGGGCCAGCACTTCCACTGCCTGTTTGTCCCCCTGTCCTCCTTTGGGCACCATGACCCTGCCACTGCAGCTGGTGGATCACTGCTTGCTCTGGGCGAGCCATCCCCGCTGTGTTCCTGGGGAGATGAGGCTGTCTATTGCAAACACAATAAATTCCAAGAAGAATTAATGAATTACTACTAATTGGAAGGCTAAGTGAATAGGTATAGTGGTGTTAGGTTTGCTATTATTGTATAATTTAAAAATAATTTCCCTGTAATTGATATTAATGAATGAGTCTATTACAAGTCATAACTGATCTTGTATCACCTGGCAATGGGCAAATGCAGTCAGCAGCAGAGGGGGAGATGCTGGGGGTGAGGTAATAAAAGATTCCTTGCCATAACACTGAAAATGGTATTTATTGATTTCATATCGATGGCACTAATCACCTTTACCTCTGAGCTACAAAGGACATTCATAAAGCTGAGGAAACAGAAATAACTCTCAAGCTGGCTCAGCTTTGGGAGGACTGAGCTTTGACTTCCAGAGCCCCCCCCCCCCCAGTTTCTGAGTGATGTCTCTTGCCTGCAGGAGCATCGATTCCCTGTACCAGGAGCTGGCAGAAGGAGGATTACTGATCAAAGCCAAGGCCGTGAATCTCTCTGATTACATTGGTCAAGTACACCTTTCCCAGCTACTTTGGGGTCTGATCTAACCAAACCCCCAGTCACTCCATGGTCTCTTGACCCCTATTTCCAGTCAGGAGGGAGCTCAAGAGTAATTGCATTTTCAGGGCTTTCAAACTGGAGTGTCTAAAGCCACGTAGGCAAATCAAGTCTGTTTCTGCAGAGTGCTTTTCACTTCTGCTACGGAAACCAGGACCTGTTTGTAAAGCTGCTGCTTCTCTCCAGGCGCTGACACCTGCAAGCCTTGAATGGTTTTGGGTGTCACAAGCCACTCTGAGGTAGAACCAGAACATCCTTTCAGGAGCCCTGGCCCGGCACTGGAAAGACAGTGCGAGTCTAACAGACCAGGGATCATCATCCACCCAGAGTAGAGCACAAATCTCCCCTCCAGCTTTTGTTCATTCAGCAGAGAAGACTCAGCCCCTTCCCTCCACCTCCCTGGCTGCCCACGGACTCTGAGTAGTGCTTTGAGGCTTATCTGGCCCCTGATTGGAGTAAGAAGTGTCTCTGCCTAGTTCTGCATTTCAGGGTCCTCTTGCCTGGTTTCTGTTACCTGCAGCTGCAGTCAGACATGCTTGTCTATGCCTTACACACAGAAAAAAGGGCTAAAAAACCCCAAAGCTACATTTTTCAGACCACAGAGGGGTCTGACACCACCTCCAAAAGCATTTCGTGACATTCAGTAAAACCGCATCAATCTTAGCAGCAAAACCACCCCAAGATTTAATTGCTTCAAAGGCCATAATTTGAATCTGAAACCATCCTGAAGCACCAAGGCACTGCCTGTTTAGTAGGAGTGTCCCAGCCAGAAAAGCCAGATTCTCTTGCATCCCCTCTAAATGCCATGTTCTATAAACTCTTAGAAGCACCAATTCAGCCTTCAGAGCCCTTGCCCATTCTGTTGAAGGTAAAGTTAACAAGTGCCCCATCCATTTTTTTGCTCATTAAAGATCCTGAAGCAAAGGAAGATTTTCATTATTCCTTTGTTCTCCCAACCCATCAGTGTCACTTCTGCCCAACAAACATTCCCCACCACAGAGGTTTTTAAGGCAGCACATCTTTACCAGGGAATAACAACAATGAACAGCTGGTAACATCCAGCTTGGGAAGAGATGGCTCTGGGCCATCTTCCCTTGACCCTGAGGTTTGAAGCTCTGGCTTCTTTGCAGCATAGAGGAACACAAGGGCTGCTCCAGGTTATCCTGGTAATATTCCCTTCCCAGTGGAAGATTCTGGGCATGCAAGTGCAGAGCCTAAAGTCACCTGGCTGCCAACACCTGCACAGGTGAAGGCCCAGACTGCCAGAACCAGCTCTTCCCAGCTCAAAACTCCCTTGTGCTCCTTCAGCTGCCACAACAACACACAGAACGTATTTAAAGCTGGAACTAGCTTTTTCTTTTTAATCCAAAACCCCTCCCTTTAAGGGTCCAAGGACAAGGTCAAAGCCTGCAGTGAAATAAGTTCTCATCTGCTCAGCCTTCCAGGGCTGAAGCCTAGGGAAGGTCACTTCCAGTTCCTGAGGAAAGGACAAAGAGTGGAACTGTGCTACACAGCCAGGAAAGGCACTGAAATGTCCCCCCTCTATGACAAACCGACATCACTGAACTAATTTTCTTGGTGACCTTATCTAAATTAGTCAGAGAATATCCACTGTGATTTATGTTCAGTTGCAATTAAACCCTTTGATGCCTTCTAATTAAATCTGTGAAGATTAATTCCTATCCAGTTCTTTTGATTTCTCCTTAAATAAAAGATAAAACCTGAAATGAATTTTATTCTTCAGAGGGGAGGGGGCAGTTGCACCAGGGCTTGTCTGCCTTTTTGCCCCCAAATTCCACCTCCGCTTTCTCTCCCAACCACTCCAGAGAGCTCTAGTCCTCTCCCTTTTTATCCCCAATAAAACATACTATTATTTTTCAATAATATTCACCATAATGACACATCATTTGTGCTAAAAATAATCACTGGCTACATCACCACTAGTTTTCCTGCTTGTGGCCCATCCTCCTGGATCTTTGTTCCCTACCATGTCTCGTATATGGACTTTGACAGGGCAAGCAATGTGATTATAGCTCTGTAACAAGAGCCAAGGCAAGATTAAATCCTTTCAGTTCACATCAGGGATTTTTTAGTTTTCTTGGGTTGTTTTTGTGGAAGGGGGGGGGGGGGGGGGGGGGGGGGAAGGTGAACTGCAACAGCAAAGAGCCCCACCAAATGAGGTGACACGTTTAGACATCTCACATGGTGAGGAGCTGAGCTGGGACACAGCCAGGGAAAAGCTTGTTAAAATTGCTGCTCCCCCCTTCTGAAACCCTTGTGAGAGCCCATGGTTCACTGGGATTCCAGCCTCGCAAAATCCCAAATCCAGAGCTCCTCTGCCAGCAGGGTGATTTATGGTGCTGCTAATGATTCTTCTCCACAAAGTTTCTTTAAAAAAGGTTCCTCTGCTGAACATGCAGCCCACAGGCTGGAAGGGAACGGCCACAGCCTGTCCAGCTTCAATATTCCTTTGCAGTTCACCTTTCCCAGCCCACATTGCACAGCACTATTGCCCCCTCTGAGCCCCTGCCTCTTGACACTCCTGGGTCTGCTGGGAGTGTCACATCCCAGTGGTCCATGGCAGCCTTTGAAAAGCACCTTTTTTATCAGCTCAGTGTCCCATTTATTAAAGCAAGCCTCCTCCCTGCAGGCCACTGGGGCAGCCTGAGGAACCAGCTCCGTGGGACAGGAGTGCAGCCCCTGCCCTCGCCCCCCGATGTCCGGCAGCTCGTGGCCCTCTATGCCATATTGCCCTTAGGTAAGAGCACAGCAGCTCCTGCACAGTGGCTTTGCTCCCTGACAGAAACAGGAGTTTTTACTGGCTTGCAATCTGAAGCGTTTTGCAGGCTAATTGTTTTTCAATTAAGCCCTCTGAGTGAAGGCCATATCGTTTTAATAGTGCATAAAGGAGCGAGCGTGGCCAGGTATTGCCTCTCCATCCCATCCCTGTTTGCATGGCAACAGTTTGTGAATGGCAGCACATAAAAGGAAATCACTTGGGGAAGATAATGGCTAAAACAAGCTCCAGTGATCAAAATTAATCAAGTTAAGGGAAGGGCTAAGGTTGCAATTTACCTTTTACAAGCTGGCTGGCGTTACTCAGTGCTGCACAATGCAATCATTGAAGGAATCAGTCTGAATACAGTTTGTACCTCTCAGAGAACACTTGTAAATGCCCGTGCAGTTTTAATGCCAGACTCAGCCAATATCTAACAAGGCTCTGCTGGGTCAGGTTGTTTGCTTTTAATGTAAAATCTATCCCATATTTTACTTGGGAATGGCATTAAGCCAAACTCCAGTGATTGCAAGAATTGCCTGTCTCGAGGGCCTGTATTCAATATTTCACTTGCATCCTTTTCCCATTCCTGACTGGATTTTTTCAGCCTCTCCTCAATACTTCCCTTCCTGATTGGATTTCAGGGAGATTTTAACGAGGCACGTCTTCCCCAAGGCGGTCATTGTCTGCTCATCCCCTTTGGAGGGCAAGACACCTCCCTGCCTCCCATCGTGGCAAACACAGAGCTCCTGCTTTTCCCTCCCCTTCACACACCCTCCAGCACCCGGAGCTCAGCCTGGTTTGTCCATACGTGTCCTGGGGCATTCCCTGGCTCCCTATCACCAGAGCAGCTCCGTGTGCTGTGGAAAGCTTGGAGCAATAGCACAGAGCTCTGGTTCATTCAGGACCCAGGGAGGGATGAGCACGCCTGCTGTCCTGCAGCTCCATCTGAAGAGCCAAGGTAACAAACAGGATTCCAACAGCAGCCTCCGTGGGGTTCTTCCCACCCAAAACACCCTCAGCTGGTTTTGGGTGAGCCCTCAGGGATGGGCTGTGAGTTTGTCCACAGTCAGCTGAGGGAGCTCAGCATCTCTCCTTGTCTGCACAAGGCAATGTGGGGTTTCACACAGCCCAGAACTCCTCCAAGGTTATGTTTTAGCATCATCTCATCTAGGAAAATCAAGCCCCAAGGCATCAAGGAAAAGAACCCATAAATTTTCTGCCATTTATACAATTGGTAAAAAATCTAGGGAGAAGAGACCCTGAACACTAAAAAGGCATTTGGCAACAGCAGTTTGAAAAATGTGTTTGAATGGAAAAAAGGTATTACATGAGCCAAAAAAAGGTACAGGAATGGCTTCACCTTTGGGGTGATATGTTACGGATGACATTTCACTTAATTGGTCTCCAAATTAGTTCATCATTATATAATTGTGTATTGCAGAAGTAAAAGTTTCTCTCAAAATAGTCACCTGATGGCAAGGAAAGCCCCAGCTTAAGTGGCATTAGGGAAATTATAAGCAGCTGAAAGGAGAAATAATAGTGGAAGATATACTTCATCTTTAACCACAGAGGAGTCTGCTGCTCCCCTCATAATAAATCTATGTGTAATAGTAATAGATTGGTATGGAATGACCAAATATTAATAAAGCCTGGGTGGCTGACAACTTCACTACATCCTGCACCGTGCTGCAATAATGGCATTCATCTCTGCACTCTCACTCTCATTTATTTGGGACATTAAAGCATTAGCACACAGAGAGGCAGCCTGATTGGATTTGTTTTAAATACCATCCTTACCCAGCTGTCCCCCTGAATGCAGAGCACTTTTCCAGGCTGAGCCATGGGCTCCCTCTGGAGCCCATCACCTTTGGGGCCAGTTTCCCCCCAGCAGGAGGGACACTGCTCTCAGACATCCCCAGGAGGAGAGTTTTAAATATGTGTAACCACCACCACTGCTGGCACAGGACACCTTGAGGCATCGAGGCAGTGATGTTACTGGATTACCAGAGGGCATGGATAAAGCATTTAACATTTCCTGCTACTTCCACCTCTGGAGGTTCACCTGTCCCTAATTCATATAGTGACAGCTGCAGGAAAAGCCAAGTTCCATCACCATCGACCTCCTCGGTCTGTCTGTGGCTGTGTTTTCCCAACACTGGCATTTCTCCTGGGCTTTCCCAGGTGATGGATCATATTTCCTACAGCCCAGGATGAATTTACCTGCAGCAGTCACGGAGACAGATTTAGAAATGCTGAGCAGTCATTGCTGCGGGCACAGCAACCCTGGCACTCCCTGAATAAAGTGAAGAGAATGACCCTCCTCCTCCTTCTCTGAGCAGATGTACCATCCCTGCAGTGCCACATCCCCCTGCCACGCTCCAGGCTAGGGGGTAACACTGGCTCCTCTGCAGGTGAGCATCGGTGTGCTCATGGGGAGCTCAGCAGTGAACCATTTTAGAGCACACCCAGCCCAAGTGACAAAGTCTCTGATGCTCACTGGGCAGCAGTAACATGTGAGAGGAAAAATTACCCCAAAAAAGGCAGGTGAAGGCAGAAGTCAAGAGAGAAAAAGTAAAGCACATGGTAACACCTGGTCTCAAAATCCTTTTTTTAGCTCACATTGATTTAGAGCTGAATTTTGCCCATCAGAAGGTACAAATAAGGGTTGTTAAATCCTCTGGGTCACAGCTCTGATTATACAGAACTGAACTCAAGAGCACTCGTGCCACAGTAAGGAAAGAATTAATTCACATAATAAATTATTTACGGTGAATAAAAAAGGAAGAATCATTCCATTACCTTTATGGCAGCCTCAAATGAAAGCAATAATAGTGCCTTATGACTTTTTACAGGTTCCCAAACGGTCCATGAGAACGCTCCCCTGGTGAAATCCATGTTACTGGCCGGACCTGTGGGTGTGGGAAAGAAAATGTTGGTCCATGCCATCTGCACAGAAACAGGAGCCAACCTCTTCAACTTAACTCCTTCCAACATTGCTGGGAAATATCCAGGCAAGGAGGGCCTACTGATGATGCTCCACATGGTTCTCAAGGTATTGTGTCTTTGGGAGATCTCTACAAAGTTGGTTCAGTTCTTCACATCTTTTGTGGGAACTGCAGTTCCTCTGTACAGAGGAACATACACACCTCGGGCAAAGCTGCTCAAGGTCCAAGGGGCTGCCAACCCTGTTTGGAATTCCTTCCCTGCCTTCAGGTGTTCAGAACATCAGCAGGAATCCCTTCACACAAAGGGTGAACGTGGAATGAACTGCCCAGGGAGGAGGTGGAGTGCCCACCCCTGGAGGTGTTCAGGGCAAAACTGGACGTGGCACTCAGTGCTGTGGGCTGGGGGACAAGGCCAGAGGTTGGGCTCAATCTTAGAGGTATTTTCCACCCTCAGTGGTGCTGTGCAAACCACTTGTTGACAGGCAGTGTGTGAACCTCTGCAGAGGATTTACTGCCCCTTGAGAAATCACTCGGAGCAGCCACATTTTTCACGTTAGCATTTATGGGAGCTTTGTGTTACCTTGAATATGAAAAGCATCATAGATAAAGAAAATTCTGTTCTCTGTTTATATGCACATCAGCCAGGAATGCTTGTCATGCAGCATTTAATCAAATGCTGGGCTGGGGGTGGTCAGAAATTTCCTCTCTGGGACTGTGGCTGCACAAGAGCTCTCTCCCCTGCTCTCTGTTTACCTATCAGCAAGCTTTTCAAAGGAAGGAATCCTAGCTCAGGGTTACAGGAACAGAAATGTATGAGAGGTCTGGAAATGAAAGGAGGTGTATGAACTGTGAAGAACATATCCCAAAACCCCTCCAGGACAAACAAAAACAAAAAAAAAAAAAAAAAAAAAAAAAAAAAAAAAAAATAAAGAAAAGAAAAGGAGACACTATCCTGGCAGGATTTCTTCCCCATTCTAAATCCTCAGCATTTCTGCTACAGAAGGAAACTGGTAAATATTTCCAGGCAAAATAAAAATATAAATAAAATAAAAATAAGCACACAGCACATGCACTAGGAAAAAGCCAAATGCAGTAATTTTCCAGTGCCAGAGGCCTACTAAAATTGGCTTTGCCTGGGATTTATCAGCTGTATCCCATTAAACCCAGTATTCCAGGGGTTTTGTGACAGGTGCCTCCATCCCCAGAAGGGACGTGTCTCACAGCTAACAAAGCAGTCCCCGAGGTCGGAGCAGAGCCCAGGGAAGAGCTCTGATCATGCACCTTTGATGCTGCAGCTCCAGCACCACACCTGGCACTCCCTGACACAAGTCAGGGCCATTAGATGAGCTCAGTCTCCCTTTCCTCTGCACGTTTCACCCTTCTCCACTTTGTTTCTCTGCCCTCTTCGGTGGCAGAGCTCGTTTCTGGCTGCAGGCACAGCACACACCATTCCTTGCTCTCACATAGTCCCTGCTTCAGCACAGAGAAAGGAGGGCAGCCTTTTTACTGCTGGAGAAGCTTCCAGATGGAGGTAGTAAGGGGGGTTTTCTTAATACATGGATATATATAATATATACAATAATTGGAACATATATAAAATGTGTGGGTCTATCTACACATGCTGACAGAACAATATATACACACAGATAATGTATATGAGGTACATACAAAGCCTTACATTTTTCCACATTACTTAAAAACAAATGGAAACACTATCCAACCCCTCCTCAAAATCACAGGGAGCAGTCCAAGCAGACTTCTCCACTCTCCCTCTTACAAAGGAGCAATGACACTTGGGTGAACCTCCATGAGTCACTGGGATGGAAGTTGCTCCCAGTCACTCGCATGGAATCAGGGCTGGCCAGGCACTTATCAAGTGGTGCCTTGTTCCAGCTCTAACAGCAGAGCCAACAGCCCTTTCCAAGGAATACACCCTCTGCACGCTCAGCTCCTCCCTGCGAGGGTGGGGAGGCCCTGGCACAGGTTGCCCCATCCCTGGGAGGGTCCAAGGCCAGGTTGGACAGGACTTGGAGCAACCTGGGCTGGTGGGAGGTGTCCCTGCCCACGGCATGGGTGGAATGGGATGATCTTTCATGTCCCTTCCCACACAAGCCAGTCACAGTATTTGTGTCACAGCACTGGCCTGTCTTAGCACCATTCAGATCACCTGCCTTCCATCTCCATTCCCAGTTCCCTTGGTTGTTTCTCCTCTCCCCACCACCTTCTGTCCCCGTGGCCGAGTCACCAGCATGTCCAACCTGCTGCTGATTTCAGCTCGGATTCTGTAGGCGCTCAGAGCCAGGCTGGAATCAGTTCTCCATCCACACACTCTCTGCAGTTACAACCCACCTTCTTTTATTCCTGACAATGCCCAATGTGGCTCGTTTCCTTGTGTCTGGTCCCCCAAAAGTCTCTGCCACAGGCACCCCCTCCATTTGTCCTGCCATCAGTTCCTGCTTTATTACAACATCCAGTGTTCCCACCCAGAATGATATTCCTGCAGCTGGGAAGGAGGAATTCCATTCAACAGCAAGGAGGACCAGGCTATACCCACTGAGCCAGACTTTCCCCAGAGTGCACAACAACAGGATGAGAGGCAACAGACAGGAGTTGCAACAAGGAAAACTGTTTATATATTAAGGAAATAGTTTTTAGGAGGAATTGAAGGATGAATTCCTGATTTGCAGGAATTTACAAACACGAGGGCAATATACATTGTAAACAAATTCCTTGACAAGAGGCAACTAAACAGTGGTAGTTGCCCCCAAAAAAGTTGGTTTTTCACTGTGGTACAAAAAGTCTGGACTAACCTTATTTGTATTAGCGTAAGTGGTGCCACACTGTAGAGTGGCACCTATGGCAGACAAGCCATGGGAGCAGTGGCACTTTGCAGCTGGCATGTATTTAATGTTCACAGCTCTCAGTCTGTCATCTGACACACCACAGTGCCCTGCACACACGATCCCTGAAAATTCACCATCATCACACACTTCTGGTCAGGCTTTTTGGAAACAGCAACTGTGACTGTTGTCAAGCAAGTTGCTATTCCAGCTTCCCAGAATTGCCTGTGTAGAGAGTTAGCCAAGCAGAACAGAGACCTTCCACTTAAAGCTGTAAGTGAATGACAGGAAACATGACAGTTCTTTCCCTGTTATCTTACGATCCATGTAACCCCCGCTAAACACCAGGATTTAGTAAATAAGGATTAATGGTGCTCTCTGATGAAGGGGAGGTCACCTTGTGCTCTTGATTACCTGTCACATCTGCAAACAACCAAGTTTCTGCAATGAAGGGAAGCTCTGGAGAGCATAAAATGACCATTAGGAAACTTCCCCTTCCATAACTGAGCGTTGGCCGCTGGCCACTGTTTCGTGGGAGACGCCCTAAACAAGTGAACAGCATCGGGGGAAAAATGAAACTTTAATTTGTTTCAGATGCAAGAGCCAAGCTCTTTTTGTGCCCCCTCCCTTATTTCGGGGAGGAGACTCGACAGAGACACACCAGCCCTGCTCCAGGAGAGGATTGTGTGCTCCTCGAGGCAGGCGTTTCAATATCGGGCAGAGGAAATGACTTTTCATACCAGAACAGGAAAACACCAACATTTCAATCTGTCTATTCAAAGGGAGATTGATATTGAATAGGAAAACCATTGAAAGGGGCTGCAAACACCAAGGCTGAGCACTTGTGTTCTCCATAAAGACACAGCAACGCCTGCCAGGTCAGCTCTGCTCTGGAGTGAAAGGAGAGGATCTGTCTCTAATACAGAAGTGCTTCTCAGCAGCCCCAAAACACAACTCATCCTTCAAGCATGAACTAAACATGCTGGAATATTTCAATTAAGGCCCATTTCCCAGCCTGAACTCGGTGGAGCTCTCTGCCAGCTTGTGCCAAGCAATGGCTCGGCTCTCCCCTGTTCCCATCAAGGAATAAAACACCACTGAGGTGCTACAGTTCACAGAAAAGATGCACAGAAGGGTCATGACGGATGCAGAGAAACAAAACCAGACTCAGAAAAAGGATGGAGGACAGGGTAGAGTGCACAACTCCACGACACAGAAGTGTAAAAATGCAGGTAGCTCCTGAGCCTTAAGTGCAAGGCAATAAAAATGACAGGCACTGCAATAAGGCAGCCGTGGGGTTAATCACTAGCAGAGGCAGAAACCCCCTCTCAGGGGCTTCGTCCCCCTCCAGCAGGGCCACAGCAGCACACAGAGCACATTGTACCCAAAGCCACACAGGGGAATGTGTTATTAGTGCAACGCTGACCAGGGGGAAAGGTTGGGCAAGAGGTGGCCAGGAGGAAATACCAGCAGGGAAGCCGTGGCTGTGTTTCAGCAGCTCAGGGGGTGCTGTGCAGCCAGCCCCTGGAGCCAGGGGTTCTACAGGGCAGCAAACACAGAAACATTCACCACCATCAGTGGGGAGGGCTCTTCTCAGGCTGTTTGGTTGTCCTATTTAGCAAAAAGTCCCCAGAAAGGGATGTGATGGAGTTTATTTAAGTGATACAATCCCAGTGTTTGGAAGCAGCATAATTTAAGCCTGCCCTGAATCTTTTCTTTCCCCCACTGCGGGTTCTTTTGCTCCTCACCACTGCTGTGTTGTCCCTCCAGACAGCCCATGTTTCTGGCAGCCTGAGGAACCAGGCACAGCTTACCCTGGCTGTTCAGTGACACAAATCTGTGTGTTTAGCATTCCCATGCCACACAAGACTCTTCCATTACAGGTGAAATTTGGGAACACTACAATTAGTCTTTCTTCCAGGAATCCAGAGCAACTCTTTGCTCTTGGTGCTGCTCGGGCTGTTGGAGTCCTTAGACCCTCAAAGTGTTAAATATCAGCAGGGCTCAAACACCCAGGGTTGTTTCTGTGAGAAAGCAGCTTTACACTGTGTTCCTCTAATGTTAAAAACTAAATTCATCCTGCTGGAAGACATCATCCATAGTCATTTTCTGCCTAACAAACCAGAATACAGTGGCATCATCACTGCAGCACTGGAATATTTATCTGGGGAGGCTCCCACTGATAAGGTTTCCTCACAGGTTTCAGCATTTTGCTGCTCTGAAGCACTTCTGGGTGTATAAACTACAGAGTGCTGAGCAGTTTCCAGCCATAACTTGAGCTTCCAGAAAGTCTTGGACTTGTTAAAATAAAATCCCATCAAATCCTTCAAGTTTGGAGGAGCCTTGTGCACACGTGCTGGGCAAGAATCAAATATCTGCATTTTCAAGTGTAACAATTTAAGTGTTAAACTCTGGCTCTCAAGTTGGAAAAGTTTAACCCAAGGCTTTCAAGGGTGCTGTTTGATCTTTGATGGCTGTTGACAGGCAGCTGGACCAGAGAGGTTTGGTTTTTTTAATCCACAATGATTTTCCTGAAGAGCAAATCTCAGTGTGGTATTAGAAGGGTTAAGGAGCCATCTGCTGGCAGCTCCACCAAATTGTGGAATTGCAGCAAAGCCAATAAAATTTCAATTAGAAATTAATTATGTACAGTGCATTTAATTATCCATGGATTCAAACTGTCCGTGGATAATTCAAATGAAGCACTTTCACAGGGGGATAACACAGCCTGCTACGTATCTGCCAACAATTTCAATGAGATGCCAAAGGATTCCGGGTGTCTGATCTGGCTTTAACAGGAGAAACAGCCAGGACCAAACACAGTGTGTTGAATTTGGTCATGCTAATGTCCATCAAACCAGAAAAACCACAGAATCCCAGAATGGTTCGGGATGGAAAGGACCTTAGGGACCATCTTTTTCCACCCCCTGCCATGGGCAGGGACACCTTCCACCAGCCCAGGTTGCTCCAAGCCCCATCCAGCCTGGCCTTGGACACTTCCAGGGATGAGGCAGCCACAGCTTCTCTGGGCAACAAATAAATGCAGGCCAATTTCTACATTTGGACCTTTGCCTCAAGATGGAAAACACAGGAAATTCTCTCTAAGAGCTGAGGCTGAGGTTATTTATTACATTTCCACTTGCTCGATGGGGAAATAATGGGGACCAAAAAAGATGACAGGTGTGACAACAATGGGCATTCTTCCCTAAAAGCTCAGATGAAAATCTAGTCTGATGCAAAACTTCAGGCTGCACTTGAGAGGGCTGCTAGCCACAGAAACCACCTGGGAGCCAAACAAGGAGGATCTGCACCTCCCTGCCTGTGGTGGCCCCACTAAAGGGCAGTGTGGTTCCCTTTGAGGGGCACGAGGGGACTTCAGGCTTTGCCAATAGCTTTTATAGACCCTGCAACCTTCCCCCATCACATCCCAGTGCAGCAGCAGACACAGAGGCACTGACCAGGCTCCCCAGGGCAGGATCACCCCAAGGCTGCCAGAGCTCCAGGAGGGTTGGGACAACGTGACAGGGTGGGATTGTTGGGGTGTCTTTGCAGGGTCAGAGGCTGGACTGGATGGTCCTTTCTGCCCAGGATATTCCCTGATTCCATGAGAACAGCTACGTGGCTCCCCAGGTGTGACCCACCTGCATCACCCACACAAAGCAGAGACACCAGAAGGGGTCTGTTCTCCCTAGGAAGCAAAGGCACAAGAAAGGTGACCCTTGTCAGCAGCAAGACAGTAACAGGGTCAAAACCACGAAGTGAGGAGAGAGCACCCCAATAGTTGTAGTAGTGAGTGCACAGAGTGAGCATACAGCAATCACCCAGCTTAAACCTCACTGGGGAAAGGCAGGAGTCAAGGAGCACACTCTCCCTGTGCCTCATCTCCCTCCTGTCATCCTCTCCAAGCAGGCACAGAGCAAGAGCGAAAAATGGTTGTTATCTCATGTTTCAGAAGGTAAAAGTCACCATGAGGAACATCAGAAAGCCCCAGCTGATAATCCCTCATTAGCAGTGCTGGGTTCAGCACAGGGCTCTGAGTCAGAGCTCCCACACCTCACAGTCGGTGCACAAAATGCAAATGCAGGCCCTTAAGAAACTGCAAGAAAGCAGATTTCTTTCCACAACTTGAACTACACCCTTATTTTTCTTTCCCAGTATTAATTCTGCCAAAAATACCACTTATCCCCTCTCTGCCACATGATCTGCAAGTCTTTCCTCAGCTGTCCCAAGCCTGTTTAGACAGCCAGGGCTAACAGAAGGCACCTGCAAGTGCAGAGCAGTAGGACTGGCCTGTGTGTCCCAAAGGTGTCCCAGTCAGAGGGTCCCAGCCTGGAGCTGCTGCCCAGCTCTGTTCAAGCAGAGCCACACGCTCACCCTCCCAAATATGCCTTGTCCTCTGCAGGTGTAGAGCACTGTGTGGAGTCTTGGGAGTGTGCCACACATAGCTCTGGAAATAGCTGAATAGGGGATAGATGGAATAGCACCTGGCCCTGAAATGGCAGGTATTATTGCTGGACAGTTTTAATGTGTCACTTATTTCCAGCTCGTGTGCTCAGCACACTCCCAGATTAAGAAGTTACCCCTCAAGCTGTACATGCAGAACAACATTCACAGAGCTGCCTAGTCCACACATCAGTTCCTGCATGATTTTCATGTTATCTTTTATGATATGTTGGGTTTATTTTTTACATCCTCATTATTAACACTAAACATCTGCATTCCTGCCTTCTAACATCAGAAAAAGCTCAGTTTTCCTCAGTGCACAGGAAAGACAGAGACCTGTTGGGCAGAGCCCAGAGGAGGCCACAAAGGTTATCAGAGGGATGGAGCACCTCTCCTTCAAGGAAAGGCTGAGACAATTGGAATTGCTGAGACAATTGGAATTGCTCAGCCTGGAAAAAAGAAGCTCTAGAGTGACCAAATTGTGGCCTTCCAGTGCCTGAAGGAGCTGCAATTAAGATGGAGAGAGACTATTGACAAGGGGGAATGGCTTTCCACGTCCAGAGGGCAGAGTTGGATGGGATACTGGGAAGGAATCCTTCCCTGGGAGGGTGGGCAGGCCCTGGCACAGGGTGCCCAGAGAAGCTGT
>JAWWMP010000002.1:4799897-4819093 GCA_035047865.1 Dendrocincla tyrannina
CAGGGTGCCCAGAGAAGCTGTGGCTGCCCCTGGATCCCTGGAAGTGTCCAAGGCCAGGCTGGACGGGGCTTGGAGCAGCCTGGGCTAGTGGGAGGTGTCCCTGCCCATGGCAGGGGGTGGAACAAAAAGAGCTTTAAGATCCCTTCCAACCCAGGCCATTCTATTATTCTGTAATTCAAATGTTCTGAACTTGGAGGTATCACTTGACATATTCTAGGACTGACAAGTTACCATAAATAAAGTGTCACATGCTGAAGATGGCATTGTTTCCACTTCACTCCATCACCAGCACAGCAAACAAGTCAAACAGCCTCTTCTACTATTCTTTTTCCCTGTCTTAAATCCATTTTTACTCTACAGACACACACACACTTGGTGCTTTTGAAACGTGTCCCTAAAAATGAACTGCAGTGCTGTGAAAAACGACGTTCACAACCTCATCCTTCCTGCACTGTCAATCAGACAGGAGCTTAAGATGTACACAGCCTATCGATTTTGTCAGCTTCCTTCCTGGAAGCAGCAGTTTCAACTAGAGGGAATTAAAAAAAAAAGGCAGGAGAGAAGAATTCTCACTCTCTCTTTCTCTCTCGTTACCCATTGACTCCTCAAGCCATCACTTTTGTTGCTGAGCAAACTAAGGTGGCTCTGGGAGCCACTGGGAAGTGATTAAAATTTGGCAGCAGAACGCCTAAAGCCCGGGCGTTTCTATAGCAATGGGGAGGCGAGCAGGACGTGCAGAAGGCTGTAGCATTGCTGCCATCCTGCTGTGAACCAGGGGTATAGTGCCTCCAACTCTGGAGCCACAAAACCCCCCGGAAGACACCCCCCTTGCAAAGTAACAGCTCCCGTGTTAATCCCTGGGCTAACTGCAAGTTGAGTGCTGGGGTTTAAGCCTGACAGTTCCATACCAGCCTATTTTGCTTAAAGATTAGTTCCCTCACCTCTGGTGCTACAGCCATGCCTTGCCTGGCTCTGCATCCTTATCACCCTTGGAAAACCAAGGTGGGATCCCACAGTCAGCCTAAAGCTGCTGGTGGACCATCCTTTGCCACTGAACTCCAAATCCAGGCTTCCTTCACAGAACTGCAGCTGAACTGGGGCTGAGAAATGAAAAATAAGCTTGGCAGGCAAAATGTTCCATTCTGGGGTGGGTTCTTAATGTGAATTCCCAACCAGAAATGGTTTGGTTTGCCAAGGGTGCTGAGCAGAGCCAGTTCTATCCACGAGTGCTGAACATTCCTGGAAAAAATAAACCAGGTTAATTGAACTGCTCAGATCCAGATTCAAAAGCATAATGATGGGCTCCCAGGTATGAAATTGCAGCCATTGTAATCAACTTCCAGCCTTCTCTCCCCCATCTTCCCCCAGGTGGGAAAGCACCTGCAGCCTTCGGTGGTGTGGATTGGAGACACAGAAAAGCTGTTTTCTAAAGCGCCGCCGAGGGGAGAGGACGAGGTGAGTTGCTCCTTTCTTTCAGAGCAGGTGATTTCTCCTGTTGCATTACATCCCTCACAAAGGCACAAGTGAATTTCTTAGCCTAGCACACACCACTATGACCAGACCTGCCAAAGCCTGCTCGATAATAGCTTGTCTCACTAACATTTTTTCCCTCTTTTTAGAGAGTCTTGTGACTTCTTAAGAACCCCTAAGAGGTCACAGTTCTCTCCTCCACCTATCCTTGCTTTATTTAAAAATAGTCCAGCCACTGTTCATCAGTGCACTGAAAAGTGAAAGAGAATAATGGGGAATTTCAAAATATGAGGCAAGAAAAGTTAAGATGAGCTTAAATTGTTCAGCTCTATTAATTTGAGAAATTGCAGGGACCCAAAGTGAACAATAAAGTAACAAGGATAAATTTCCCCTGCAAAAACAAAGAGCCTGTATTAAATCGTTGCATTTACAGATTGTTTCCTTTGGGCTCCCAGGAGTCCTAATGCCATTGCTTCCATTCCTTCCTCTCCTGTGTAGCTTCCTCTCTAGAAACAAAATGAAAACACTGCCCAATAGTCACAGCAACAAAACCACCTCAATCCTGACTGGATTCATTCTGCCTGCAAAATATTTTGCTTCTAGAGCTCTATGAAAAATCAAACCTTTTTCCTCAGTGTAACTCCTGTACATTTGGGCTGTGGGGTGGTCACATATTTTGGAAGGGCGACACAGTGTCACCTTGGATGGGGCTGTTCCTTCTGCAAGGGCTGTATGAGGTGATGGGTGTGCAGTGGCTGGTCCCCACAATGAGAGGGAACCTTTCTCTTGGGCACAAACCTTGACAGCAAGTGCAGATGGGGATTAAATTTAAGATTAGGAGCCAAAGAAGGCCTGGGGTAACTCATGATCCTTGTCTGCTTAGCCACCAGTGTGGAAAAATGTCTTATCCTGCCCACCTCAGAGTCCAGGGTGTCACCCCTGCCCCTGCTGTCCCATCCCAAGAGCTGCAGGTGGTTAACAAAAGGAACATTCCCTTGGTGGGAATGGGGGGCTCCAGGCTTGGAATGACTCACATCCAAATATTCACAGCACAACCAATATGTGGAGGAGACAGCACGAAACTGGAGGGACAGGCAGAGGTAACTGGCAGTCTGGGGAACCCTCCTTAGGAGCACCAGGATTTTGGACAACCACAGAATGGTTGGGGCTGAAAGGGACCTCAAAGCTCATCCCATTCCACCCCCTGCCATGGGCAGGAACACCTCCCACTATCCCAAATTGCTCCAAGCCCTGTCCAAGCAGATGAGCTAAGCTCAGCTCTCAGAAGCCAAAGGGAGTACCAGTCCCCGTCTCATCCCAGTGTGCCACTTCTGCCACCAGGACTGAGAAGCTGGTACAAAGCCTTCAATTCCTCCAGTACTCTCTGGAGGAGAAGCCTGGCTCCAGTTCTCCCCAAGGGATGCAAACCAGGTAGAACATCAAATACATTGTGGTAAACCCAGGATGGTGTGCAGCTCAGCCACTCCCAGAGAAACAGAAGGGCCACCTTCACAATTCACCCCACTTTGCTCCATTGAAAACTTTAAAATCAAGATTCCTACAAGCTCATCAACACATGTTGTAACCAACTCTAGATCAGTGGGAATCCTAAATACAACTTGTCACCCAGAAAAGGAAAAGTTACAACTGCTGAGGGTAAATTAGGATTTATTTCCACAGCAAAGAGGTGAAATAGGAGTCAGACAATAGTTTAAGAAGGTCTCTGCATCTCCTGCCATAGTCAGGTTTGATTCCAGCAGAAAACATAATGAAAGCCAGAAAACACCAGGTCTCACTTGGAGCAACTAGTATCTTCCATCAGTCATCTCAGGGGGATGGGATTCCTCTGCTCCCACCCACCTCCAAACCTGAAATAACTTGATTTTAACTTTCCTGGCCATACTGATGTCTTGAAAAACACTTATACTCCCCTCCAACACACAGGAACAGGAGGAAAGTTTAAAGCCTATAAGTAGCAACAGATATATAGGTCACAGAGAGTAATTTGACCAGTAATAAAACATGCTAATAACAAAGTAAATCCACATTTCAATCATTGCTGTGACCAGATCTCCCTGTCACAGCAAATGTGGCAATGTTGGCTAGAACTCCTGAGGCACATACGTAGCAGCAGCTCTACCCCAAACCTTGTGGGATTTCTTACTGATGTCCTGATTTTCCATCCTCCATAACTTTCCCTCCTTTCTGCAGCTTTTGGTGCAGACAACAGAAAAATTGGCTCACAAAGATTGTCCTTGCCATGTAAATTACTGCCTCTCATGTGAGAAGGTTTGCAGGACATAGTTTCTTCCTTGCTGGTAATAAGGAAGACTGACCTGATATGAAAGTTCTGGTTTTCCAGGCAGCTGCCTGCTATATTGGCAAATATATTAAAAATAATAGAATAAATAAATCATAAGGTGATCTGGAGAGTAAAGTTCTCAAGTGAGTGTTGGTGAGTTGGATGTTAAGCCTCAATCATTTCTGAAGAGGCTTCCAAGCCCTTGGGCTGCTCAGCTGCACAATCCTCACCCAGTTATTAGTTTTATTTGATTAGGCTTCTCCAACCAATATTCACTTGAACTTTTTCAAATATAACTATCCAATAACAGCTTTTGCTCAATACTCCTCTGTTCTGTAAGTAGTAGTTAAATACATGTTAGAAAGTCAAATAGTAAATTATTGCAAAGAACTTCTCAGAGCCCCAGCAAGTTAGAAATCCCTGCAGAAATGAGGGAGTGTGTTTTCCTAATTTGAACCATGGGTAGGAGTCAGGAACCCGTGAGCTCCACGAGCTGGGAGGATTCCAGACTAGGTTACAGCTTTTCTACCTGTCAAGGTTTGTCAGGTGTGCAGGTCCCTGCAATATTTCTCCTTGAACTGGAAATGAGGATTTCCTTTGGGTGGGTCGTTTCCTTCCTGCCTTTCAACAGCACAACCACCCACAAACCATCAGAAACCGAGTGTTGGCCTGACTTTGGGAAGGCAGGATTTTCCTATTTGGGTTGATACCTAACCTGCTTACACCAAAATACCCCAAACTGCTGTTAGGGGCAGCAGGTGCAGCTTCCCCTGGCTGGCTCGGAGCTGCCAGGGTCATTAACAGCCCTCTCCTCCTGCAGGTGGACTCCAAACGGCTGGGGAAGATGCTGCCCCAGTTCCTCAAGGCTCTGAAAGCCAAGGACAGGGTGCTGCTGGTGGGAACCAGCGCCCGGCCCTTCGAGGCCAACATCGGACCCTTCTGCAAAGCTTACCAGAAAATCATCCTCATTCCTAGGCCTGACTACCTGTCAAGATTTGGCAAGTATTTCAAGCCTTCCTGCTGGTTAAAAGCTGTGTTTAATTGCTGGTTATCCTCAAAACAGACCTCAAACCCAAGTCATACCACCCCTGCTGCATCTCAGGTCCTGAAAATCTAGGTTAAGGTTTAGGCTACCCCAAAGAGCAAACACTAAAAGTGGGAGTTGGGAGAAGAGTTTAAAACACTCTTCAGCAACAATTAACATTTTTCCATGAGTTTAGAGTGCACCAAGTTCAGCCTGAGCTGTTTGTCCCCCTATATGAGGGATAAGATCCTATTCCAGCACACATTTTCTATTTTAAGCTTTTAGTTTTTAAACAGGGGTTCTGAATTTCTGTTTCCAGTTTGAAATTCTGAGTTTCTAGTTTCCATACTCTATATATACACAGCAGACTTCTGGGCCTCTCCAAAATGGAACCATGCCTGGAAGAATACATTTTGTCACTACCAAATTCCAGTTTTTTGTGCTTATGAGAGAAATTCCAGAGGAATTCAATGGCTGGTCTATCAAATGTTTACAGTGATAGAGAGGCCCTCCCAAATTTGACAGATTCACTGAGATTCCAAGCTTGGGGGGAAAACAGTGGCTTTTATTAGGCCAATTTACACAGCAAGAAAAAGAACTTCTGGAAATGCAAGTCTGTTTTCAGCTTTTAATCACCTCCAAGTCTGCCATAGCTCAGTATTGACTAGGAAGGAATGCTCCAAATGAAGCTTAATAATGGGAATCAATTACTACCTGAAAAATGGTATTTTGTTCTCATCCTTCACAAGCAACTGGTGGAAGGGCTTCTATTCCCAGAAATATATTTTTTTCCTGTGGTTTAATCACTGATATCATCATGTGGGTTAATACACTTTTCTGGGGGCTAAGGAGCCTGGATGAGGTAACTTAAGAGCAGAAGGGCAGTTTAAGTTTAGTTAATATGGGTTAATAGGAATAAAAGCTTTTGGGTTATTCAGAATGGCAACAAAACTTCAAGTTAAGACTCTCAGGGGTGTTTTCTAGTATGAACATCCCACATGTAGGAAAATACACTCTTCCTGCCACTGCTCTGACAGATCAGATCCCAGAGGAAAACAAACACCTTTGGTTCAGGGACACTGTTACACAACATTCAGGGATCTTGGTGCAACATTGCCCTGTCCACACTGACACCTTATTGCAAAAACCCTACAAATACCTTGTGCAGCCCAGTTGCATCCTGCCTTTCACAGTCAGCCAAGATACTGAGGTGATGCACGTTTGGGCAAGCTCAAGACAGGTTTTGGCTGCCCAGCACACTGTAAATCTCTCCCCCATTCCCTAATTTTCCCAGTGTGGATGGGAAGTGGTCTCTAAGCAAGAGAACATGTGTTTCATGTTAGGTTACAGCTCTGATAAATTGCTGACAGAGAAGGGACATGAATAAAACCTGGAGGAAGGAGGTGAGAGCAGCTGAATTTAGCTGTGTCCACTTTTGGGGATTGAACTGTCACATTCTGGGAGTCTCACCACTAACTCAGAGTCAAAAAAAAAGAGCCAGCTAAAGACAGTCCAACTGCACACTTAAGAATGCCCCACAAAGTTGACTCATGGCATTTTAAAGCAGATTAAATCTGTAGCTTTAATTGTGTGATGTGGTCCCATTTAAGACAGTGGCTGGCTTGTTCTTTAGTCCCCACCTTCCCTGAAGTTCAGTGAAAATACAATCCTCACCTTCCAATCCTGTCAATTTTCAGTGCCTGACACCTAATTTGAGAAGTAAAGAAACCTGTTTTGACAGAAAAATAATGACATAACAAATACTTGTAACCACAGTGCACAATTACCTGTCTGCCATCGCAACCCTCCCTTTTGTTACAGCCAGAACACTCCAATCCATGCTCAGTGGAAACAGTAAACATACAATGAAAATCATTAAAGTGGAAGATTCACAGCCCTATACTGATTTCTTGCTATTAATCACCCAGCTAGTCAGTGCCCTGTGTTGCACAGGGTCCCACCTGCAACAGGGGCTGCTGCACACAATATATGGCTGCACACAAGCAGTGCTTGGAGTGCTGGGCATCAATTCCTCCTTTATGAATTAGTGATTCCGCCAATATTTATCGAGCCCAAACCTAATTCAAGTGGGAGACCACAATTTGCTTGAGTGAAAAATGTAGAGCAAAGCTGTCAATAGTTATGGGCACGAGGCCGTGGTATCGACGTTGCAGTCGAAGGGAGGATAAAGCAGGTCTGCTCCAACACGCAGCACCATCAACCTCCCACCCAGCATTTTCATACTGCACACCACTCTTCAAGCACTCAATAGGCTTAATCATTAATAATTCATTCTTATAATTCCAAATAATTCTTTTTTTTCCCCCTCATATAATGCTTTAAAGGAAAGCCTGGGGAGGTGGCATCAAAGTGGTGCTAAGTTTCTCTGAAAGAGACCCTTACTTAACATAAACCAAAAGATGGTATTATTCCTATTTATCCAAAAGCAAAATCTCAGTCACTTCACAACCATTAAGGAAATCTTCATGTCATGCAGGTTCACAGCTAAAAGATGCTTGAAAGGTGAACCTTTTAAGTAACAAGCAAAATGCCAAGCACAGAGATTGACACCTGGCCCTCACAACATGTGCCTGCATAGCTGGGAGTCTTTGGCTTCCAAAGGAGACACGGAGTCCCCACAGCATCCTTTGGGTCAGCAGGAGTAACCTGGGATCAGGGTCAGGGAAACACACCCAGGCTGTTAATAAAGGTGCTTAGTTCTGCCCATCCAAATGGGAACACTCTGGGCAGGTTCTGTGGGTACACACAGGCACCTGGAAGCAGCTCGTTCTATTTTTACACACATATCCACCTCACTTTACGTGCCTTCAATGACTTTCTGAAAAGTACTGACTGGTCGCCAGCAAGTGATCAGTAATGGTTTAAGAACACATGTGCCTAAAAGCCTCTGTGCTATAAAATCAGAGATGGAATGAACACCTAACAAGAAAAATTTGAATCTTGGCTTTCCTGACTGATGTATTTTCCTGTTTCAGTTCCAAAATGCAAAACCATATTACTCCTTCTTTTCCTAACTTTGTGTCTTTGGCATTCTCTCTTTTCCTGTATCCCGATGAGCAGAGCTATGGAAGCATTTCATCCTACAGAACGGTGGAGTCTTCTCCAACTTGGAGAACCTGGGCTCCCTGGCACAGGTGTCCGATGGCTTCACCCAGGGACACATCCTGGAGGTGGTACAGACTGTCCTGAGCGAGCTGAGGCTCCTGCAGATGCCCAGGAAGCCACTGAGGACCGTGGAGTTCGTGACTCCACTGGCCAGACACATCCCAGTGTACAAAGAGGAGGAGGAAACATTCGAGGTGACTTTCAGAGCTCTGTTGTCTTTATCACCCCCTGCCATGTCTTTGTCCAGCCACACCTCACGTGGAGACTGCTCGTTCTGCACATCACTATTTGCATGGGGAGGGGTGGCTCGGGGGAACCAAAGACCCACCTCCCTCCCCCAGGGGGATGTGCCATTATTGGGGCACCACACCGGGACTGGTGCTTTGGTGAACCTGCTGCTGGCACCCACCAGCTGGTCAGTGGGGGCTTCACAAGCACAGACAAACCACAGGTGCCATTAGTGCCATGCCCTGGTCCTTCTCCTTGCAGAGCTGAGGTGTCCAGCCAGCCTGGCTGTGTCACCTGGAGCAGGCAAAAACCCTGGACATGGAGCCTCTACAGGGTGCTCCACACAGGGGTCAAAATCCAAGTCCTACTTGGAAATCATTTCAAACTAGAATTTTCTTACAGAAGTTTTAATTTCAGGGTTTAGAAGAATTAGTTTCTGCCTCAAACTCCACCCTTCTTCTCCCTGCTCTCAGGGTTATAAAACTTAATGCATTTGAGATGTATTACATTTACTGGCACAGGTTGCCCAGAGAAGCTGTGGCTGCCTCATCCCTGGAAGTGTCCAAGGCCAGGCTGGATGGGGCTTGGAGCAACCTGGAATAAGTGGAAAGTGTCCCTGCCCATGGCAGGCTGTTGGAAATACATAATCTTTAAGGTTCCTCCCAACCCAAACCACTCCAGGGCTCTGTGATTCTGCACACACCCCAAATACAAATGGGTCACCCTGCAAACAGCTCCTTTCTCCACACATAGGTCAGTCAGGATTTCCTCACTTTCCCCAGACCAGGATCATGCTTATGGAGTGGTGAGCTCTGCTTTCACTGTATTGCTTCTGGTTTTCCTGGGGTGGGAACAGTTTATGAGGCTGAAATGCAGGTCTGTAATTTACCTACTGTAGTGACTCCAGTGTAGCCCAGGGGCAGCTGGGCTGGACTTGACCAGTCTGGGGGTGTGCAACACTCAGCAGCACTGACACCCCAGAAAAGAGGCATCAGTGTTTGACTGAGGCCCTTCAAGCCTCCCAAACAGCAGGGAAAGCCTTGGCCTCTGAACAGAAAGCCTAGCTGTGCAGCAAGGAGCTGCAGGCAGTCACACCAGGGGCTTTAACTGGGAAAGGGCCCCCCTGCTGCAGCCAGGTGACCCCCAAACAGCTTTCTCAGTCCCATGCCCACCACAACTGCTCCTAAGCCCTCCACTTCTCCTGGCTGGAGGTTTCCTTGTCTTCCTGCTCCTTGAATCCCCACAGCACCCCAACACAACAAACAAGATGCATGTTCTACCAACTTTGTCCCAGGCTCCTTTCCCCTGCTGACCTAATGACAGTGCATATTTCTCCCAGCCCTGCTGAATGCTGTCCAGTTTCCATTTAGAGCCATTTGGCTCACTCAGCACAGCCACTATTTGTGATATTTGGCAAACTACTCTTTTTTTACCCCCCTCTCATGCTTCCTATCTAAACCAGTGTCTTTCCTCAGGGAAAGGTTAATGCTTCAGTGGTGCAGGAAAAGAGGAAAAAAAATATAATTCCCAGCTCCCAGTAGTAATCCATTTGTACCCCAAAACATGAGAGCAAGTATTTAGTGTAAGTTTAACTTGAAAATATTACCCTACTTACTATAAATGTGCCTGTTTTGTACAGCACAAAATATACAGGCAGCACTTCATTCTGAACACAGCTAAAACAAGACTGTCCTCAGTGTCCCATGACAATCATCTCCTTGCATTAATTACAGCCCTTAAGAAAGTATTTCCTTCTGTCTGTTGGAATTTTGTTTCCCTTAAATGTCACAGAAGCTTGGCCCAGCACCTGTAAGATGGCACAGGGGGAGGGGACTGTCTAATGGCCTGGTGCATTAATTAACTCCAGTATCTCCATCCCTCCTCTCACAGAAGCTCCTCTTCCCAGGCTTCCAATCACTGCCACTTCTGGGCCTTTTCCCTTGCTTTGCTTTGTCCCTTATTGAAGTGGGGCAGCTAAAACACTGTATTCAAAGCAAAGATTAGCCCTGTGATGAATCTTTGATTCCTCTTCCCTGGAAGCATGAATCTCCCTGTTTGACATTTATATTCTGCCAGTGTTCCAAAATGAATATAAATAATGCAAAATTTGTGTTAATGTGATTTCTTCATTCCATTTACTCAAGTTCCTGCCCCAATTATACATCCACATTTTTTGAAATTATAAATTAGTGCACCAGGGTGCTGGATACAAGTCTTTACACAGAAATAATTGTAGTCCTAGAGAGACAAAGCCAGCTACCACACCAGTTCTGCCTGGCAGTGGCTGGAACAAAATCACAGAATGATTTGTGTTGAAGGAACCTCAAAGCTCATCCCATTTCACCCCCTGCCATGGGCAGGGACACCTCCCACTAGCCCAGGTTGCTCCAAGCCCTGTCCAACCTGGTCCTGGACACTTCCAGGGATGGGGCAGCCACAGCTTCTCTGGGCAATGCTTATATTATTTAAAATACACAAGAATATCCATTCCAGAGGCTGTGGACATCATCCCTCACAGAAGCAAACATTTTAACTCTGATCATTCCCCTACTGCCAGTCACTCACATCCCCAATTCAGGTGCTAGTGGCAAATCTACTTTTATTTTAGCCATATCTGAGGAACTGATTTCATTTCTCTCCTGTAACAGCTCCACCACTTAAAGACTCAAAAGCAGCCTATTGGATGCCAACAGGCAGGTTAGTTTTGTGCCCAAAGAATTGGGAACAAGAAAAGCCCTCACAAGTGTCTTGGCTGCTCCTGCCACCTGCAGCAGAGCCCTTTGCCAGTGACCCAGAGCTGGCAGCAAGATGCACCCACTAAACAGCACTTTCCACCCCACCAAGCTCCCAGAAAGCTGTTGGCAAGGTTTTCTTACTCTCTCCATCTCCCGCTTAAGGTCTGGAGGATGTTATACCCAGGACAACAAAACTGGAGGGAAAATAAAATTTCTGTGGCCTCATGGTCTGTGACACAGGAGATGGAGACATCACTGGGTTCTCATTCCTTCCCCCAACTACTGCTGGGGAAGTTAATTCCTCCCAAAAGTCACAATCACCACCTTGTCTTTCTTATCCTGCTCATGGGATGGACCAGAAACAGCGACCTCCAGACCTCTCCCTGCTCCATCCCCTCCCAGTCCTGTGTGTTCTCCCAACACAGGAATAGCTTGGCCCAAGACCCTCTTTCAGGCAGCAACATTTAATTGCCCAGCCAATTGTCCTGAGGGCCCAGGGGCTCCTCCCCAGCACCACCCACCACATCTAGATTTGGACACACAAGAGGTTGGATGATGTTTTTGTCAGTGGGGACAGGTTTTTGCAGGAGGGGTGCTCAGCTAATCCTGGTAATTAGAGCAGAGACCACAGTGTTAGGGCTGCCCAGCAGCCAGCTGGATGCTGGACCCCTGTCAGACACCTGCTGACAGTATTTAATCTGCAGGATGCTCAGCAGCAGCCCTGTCTGGAGCCCAGAGGAAGCCTTTGAGGAGCCTGACACCAAGAAGGACTATCTGAGGCCAGGACAGGAACATCCTCTCCCAGCTGCTTCTCTTGCTGCAGCTTCTAACACATACTGGGCAACTGGTCAAGACAAATTCCTACAGGTTACCTTACCAGGCTCGAGTTGGAGGCAGCATTTTGGGTGGATCATGTGGAAAAGGCCAGCTTTACAGGATGCCACATTGGCAGGGAGGCGGAAGATGGCAAGGGCCCAAGTGAAGGGCAGAGGAGACACAGTTGTGGCAGGAAATGGTGGCCTGTGGTCAACAAGCAAGGCATTTTATCAATCATGTCAACACCTGGTGGCATTTTAATCTCTGGTATAGGCAGGACTGTGCTGAGAAAGGTTCTTGTAGAAGGAAAGAGCAATTCCTACTCAGTGCTACCCTTAAAGCATCGCCTTCTCCCCAACTTCACATTATGTTCACATGGCCTAGGGCTGCCTCCTTGACATCACAGTCCAGGAGCTCAGCAAGTTTGCAGAGCAGCTCTCCCAGAATCATTTACAAGTCACAGGCCTGTGAACAGGCACCTGAAAGTAATAAACAGGTTTTTAATGTTCGGGGTTTGTTTTGCTTCTTAAGCTCCCTCACTGAAATCAAAGCTGTCTGGATCGATTTGCAGGGCCATGAGAAATGTATGACTTGGCTGCTGCCGAGTTCAGAGCACAGGGAGTTTTGACAAGAGCTCTGTTCCCTGGAAACAGGGTTGATCGTGGAAGGTCTAACCTTTCCATAACTGGAGCAGCACAAATGGCCCAGCTAAGTATTCCTGTTAATGAGACTCAGTTCCATCAATTGCTGAACTTCTTGGAACAATAATGTTCTCAAGAGATCTGAGGATTTAATTTCGGCTTCTCCACAAGCCAGCTTGGATTTTAAGAGGTTTGGGGTTTATAAGAAATGCTCCATTTTACCAGTAAAGCATTTAAGTGGTCTTTCCTTTGTTAGTTTTTTATTATTATTATTATTTTATCAAAACACTCACATGCTTTTTGGTTCTCTAGGCTTGGTACGCCAAGACACCGCTGGGGAAAGCCTGGAACAGAGCACTGGCAGAAAAGGAAGCAGAAGATGGAAAAGGAAAGAAAGGAAAAGGGAAAAAAAAGTAACTTCCTTGAGAATTTGGCATCTGGCAACACCAGTCACAGTGCTACTTCACTGGAAAGGGGAAGACATTAGGAGAGCAGCCATGGAGGAATAATGCACCTCAAGTTATAGGAATCACAGAAAAGAAAACCCCTTTCTGAATAAATTTTAAAATGTTTAAAAAACCCAATGAGACATCAGTGTGACATGCAGCTCTCAGAGGATAAAGAGTTAACAACCACTGGCTGGCTCAGGCATTATTTATTCTAAGAGATTTTAGGGGGCAGGAGGGTTCATCACTCAGGACTGTAACATGCCATCAACTTTTAGGCCACACTCATTTATTTCGGCAAGTAAGTCTCCTTAAAAATTGATGTCACATTAATGTCTTTCATTACTTTAATATCCTATATGCTTTATAAAACTAACTGCTTTCTGTGTCTGTAGGTCTAACGCGTTACAGTTCTCAATAAAACTATTACAGCTATAAAGACTGCTTTTTAATTGGGACGGATTAGGAGACACTTAATGCAATCTCCCACAAGCTGAATATTTACACAGCTGCACAGGGACCAGACTCTCACATTTTGATGCCTTATCATGGACAAATTCATATTTGTGGGTGTTACCAAAGACTATGAATAAGCAGAACAAAAGCAAAGTTAATTTTGGGGGATGTCCTGAGAATCTATTTTGCCATAGAAGACAATACCTAATTACGTTGTTTGCACAAAGAGCAGTGTATTTGTTGCTTAATGCACCTTGTTTGCTTACAAATCAGCAATCTGGAGGAACAAATTGTTTACAACCCGTGCTTAGGACACCCCAAAGCTTTGGGGAATCCTACGTGACACTGACAGAGCCAGCACCACCTTTATGTCAAGCACAGGATCACATTCACTAGGATCTTCTATAAATAAGAGCCACAAATCCCTGTTTTCACCCCTAATCACAGCATTCCTGCATGGACTAGACAACAGGCAACTGGCAATACCTATTTACCAGGAAACACAAAGCCCACCATGCCCAGGGAGCCAAAAGACACCCCTGTGCCTGTATGGACAGGCTGGGAGGTACAAGAAGAGCAGCACTGCTGGAAAGGGGATGGTATCGATCCCCTCCTGCTCCCAAGAGGAAATCCAGTAGAAGATGCTCCTGGAAACAGGAATGTGTGAGACAAAAGGTCTGTGGGGATTCCTAGAAGTGACTAACTGCACCGAAAACAATTCAGGCAACAATATCATTGCACACAGTGGAGGGAAGTGGAGGGGTCTGGTTCTTCTGTGGGAAGAACAGGCTGCCACACTGTCACAGCACACAGGACAGAGCCACCCCAGACTGGGCTCTTTGTGGCCCTCTGGCTCTGTTTTGCATTCTAGCACAGGGCTCCGATGATTTCACTGACTCCCCAAATCTGGCAGCATGTCCCAGTGTTATAAAACAAGGTACTTGCAACTTCATCCTCGGGCAGAAAAGCCAGTGTCTCCACAGAGGTGGCAGGGCTTGTGTTACAAAGCCTCATCTCTGCTCTCATCCACAAGGAAACTAATTTGGATAATTCTGTCCTCAATCTTGCCGACAGTGGAACACTCCTCTCCACAACAGCTTTGACAGCAGAACGTGATGTGATGAAAAGACCACATTTAGGTGGGACGTAAGCAAGCCCATTAACTCGTATTTCAGCAGGTTCAGTGCAATCTCAGTAGCAAAGCAAGGCACTGACTGGCACCATCCATCTCCAGGGCACGACTCCAGCCCCGTCCAGGGGGGATGCTGAACCTCCTGCCACCCCAGGCATGCTCACAGGGCACAGTTCTGCAGCTCTGCTCCACTATTCACTGGTGTGTGGGGAAAAGCACTGGGCAATCCACGCTGTAGGTGTGGCTTGCAGTGTAAATCGCATTTCTTTTTTTCCATGGGCATCTGGAAGCCACAGCTGGGGGATCTACCAACAGCTCTGTGAATGCAGGAGGTGGCAAAGTAGCAATAAAGGATGGTGAGGCAACCTGGGCTAGTGGGAGGTGTCCCGGCCCATGGCAGGGGGTGGAATGAGATGGGCTTTAAGGTCCTTTCCAACCCAAACCATTCTGGGATTCTACAAAGCAGAAAACCTCTGCCCTCTGTAGCTGCCAAGCCCTCACTCTCCTCAGGAGAGTCCTCTCACAAGGACGTGGAGGGAAGAATAAGGAGCAATTTTAATGCTATTTGTAATTATTATTACAGAAAGTGCAGCCACTTGAAAAATGAAGCAGCTGCATCAAGCAGAGCCAGCACACAGTAATTTCAGTGTCAATGGCTGAATTCCTGCATGAAGTGGCCCTGGGTGGATCTCCAACACCGTCCCACTGTGAGGCTGAGCAGTGCTCTTGCAGGAACACCTCTGGAGATGCTCCTCCAGCATCTCTGCAGACATCTTTCACCATGGAAAGAGCTAGAGAAGAAGACTGTGGCTTTGCTAAACCCAGCACAGGGCAATTCCACTCCTCTTTCTACCCACAGCAACCCCAAAATCTGATGGAGGAGGAAAAGCCCCTTGGCTACATCCTGATCCCCACTTAGTTTCCAGCAAGAGGTGAGTTTGGAGGGACAGCAGAAAGGGGAACCCGCTGGTTTGCCTCCTGCTGGGAGGTAATCCAGCAGCACCAGTAAAGTTGAGAGAAGAAGCTGTCATGCTCATTTATATATGTAAGTGATCTAGAGAATTATCAGCTAAATTATTTAAATGTCCCATTACTATTAAATTACTGGGCATTCATTGTAAGAACAGTCATAATACAGTAACTAATTTGGTATTAATGTGAATGTCAGCGTTTCATTGCAGTTATTTTGTACTTCATCATAAGATAATTTACCAATAAATTAATTGGCTTAATTGCTTCCTCCAAACCCAGGAGAACTACATATGACATAACTTTTTAGAAGTCTTCCTGCTCAGTCCCCATGTTTCTGCTTTAACCACACCGAGCAGGAACCCACTCTGAAACACCTGGAAGAGGGAGCCAAGGGTGACTTTGCTCTCCCAGGAGCAATAAAGTCCTGGCATGACCGTGCCCTGTGGATTTTAATGTGCTTTAAATACACCCCCCCGAGGCCATGCTTGGAGCAGGAGCCCAGGTTTCAGGGCCAGCTTTGCAGGTGCTGAGCAAGCAGTGCAGGTGAGATGTCTACCAGCAGATTTAAACCCCATTAGTAAGCCTGAGAAACACAGGCCATTTACCATCATAGCATGAGTAGGAAACAAAGCAAGTGGAGCCAAGTCATGAGAGAGTTTGGGTTGTTCAGCCTGGAGAAGGCTCTGGGGACACCTTGCAGCCCCTTCCAGTGCCTAAAGGGGCTCCAGGAGAGCGGGAGAGGGACTTGGGACAAGGGGGAATGGCTTCCCACTGCCAGAGGGCAGGGTTGGATGGGATATTGGGGAGGAATTCTTCCCTGGGAGGGTGGGCAGGCCCTGGTACAGGGTGCCCAGAGAAGCTGTGGCTGCCCCTGGATCCCTGGAAGTATCCAAGGCCAGGTTGGATGGGGTTTGGAGCAACCTCGGCTAATGAAAACTGTCCCTGTCCATGGCAGAGGGTGGGACTGGGTGGGCTTTAAGATCCCTTCCAACCCAAACCATTCTGTGCTTTATGCTGGGGCAGCAGCTCCAGACCACCCTACAGCACCCACCATCCAGGCAGGGAGAAGGAGCCAGAGCAGTCTCTTTGCAGAGCCCAGGCAGCACCCCTGTTGGCATCCACGCAGGGGACACTTGTCCCTGCTGGCAGTTTGCTCCACAGGATGCAGCTGCCCTGCAGTCAGTGCTCCCACAACGTGCCTCGGGTATTATTAGGTCCCTGGCTTATGCCAAAGCCCTTTAATGAGACACCGCAGCTCCCGTGAACAGCAGTGCCAGCCCTCGGCTCTGATCCCTGCCAGCTCTTCAGGAGCTATTCTGATGCCTCCTCACCTGTACCAATTTAGAGCTGGGATTATTGGGACTGCTCCTGCCCCCCTGAGAGCCGACTTCTCCAGCATCTGGACTTTTACCAGCAGCACTAAAACTCTCTGCCCACAGCAGTGGGTCTCCCAGCGCTCCCACCCTCCTTTCCCCAGGAGCTCTGGGAAAGTTTACAGCTCTTTTCTTCTCCAGGAGGAGGGGAAAAGCTCCATCGAGAGCACAGTGGGCAAAGACAGCTATTTCCTCCTGTGGCTTGCTTTAAGTGGTTTTTAATAAGTTAGCAGGACTCTTTTGCAAAGTGCTGGGAACAGATTGCACCGGGCCCAGCACTTTGGCACACGCTCCTCCAGCCATCAGGGAGAGATCAACCTGACTGCAAAATGCCCCTAAATCTTTATTTGTGCTGATTTCCCCTGCTCCTGGGCAGGGTGCTTCATGCCAGGCTGGCAAACAGACCAGCTCCAGGTGGGAACGACCAAGGGAATACACCTCCCTCAGGGGAGTCCTGACCACACAGCACCTGTGGGAGCTTATTATTGCAGTTGCCATCAGAATGAAAAAACAAGCCGACGTTTCTCAGCAAAACCCCCCAAATCCAGTAACACAAAGTGAAGCTGACTGTTCTATTAACTCCCATCCTGCATCAGCAATTTTCTAAAGTGTGGAAACATTATAATTGACTTTTCTGCTAGTAGCAAAATGTCATTTTTCCTTAATACTCCCCAAGTCAGTAACGCATTTCAAAAGCCTCCGACGCCACTACCACAACAGGACTTACAAATTAGCACATTTTTAGCTTTTCATTAAACACAATACCCAAAAAAAAAAAGAGAGAAAAGTCTCATGTATTAGGGCTTCTCTCCTCATTATTGAAAGTACTGCGACTTTGGAACTTCGAGCAGCAAATTATAATGCACTCAGCCTGGGTCCATTGTAAATCAGCACTTCAAAAAAGGTGTCATGTAGTCGGGCCCTCTTCAAGCACTGAAAATATCGGAGTCCATTTGAAAACGCCTTCTGTAGTCTCTCACTAGCCTTGCAAATCATCACAGCACCGGGCAGAGCTTCCTTTTATTTTTTGCCTCATGGCATCAAGCCATTTCTATTCCGACCAGAAAAAGAGGATTATTCCTTGCTGGGATTTTTTTAAAAAAAACTAACAAACCCTACACCTAAGATAACAAGCTGCATAAAAGCACCAAATCATTTCGGGCTCCTGCTCAGCTTTGCACGGTGTCCATGGGGATGCCCTCTCCAGCCAGACCATGGGATGCTTTACAGGGACAACCACTAAAACCTGGCACAACCTGCAGGGTGCCCACACGGCTTTGGCTAATTCCCAAGCTCCATGACAAAAAGATGTTACCCTGGAAGGACACTTTGGAAGAGGGGCTGTTTCCTTTATAGAGCAAACCAGGACCAGCTCCTTTTTAGTTGCCACTGCCTCCTGCAAAAGCACCAAGTGCAGCCTCAGCTGCAGCCCCATTTTGTGACACAGCAGAGAAAATAAGAGGGGATGTGCCAGCATGGGAGCAGGGAAAGGCTCCCACCCCACTCCCACACCCCCCAAACCTGGTGCCATCCCAGGGCAGGGCTCTGCTCCCACCTGCCCAGCAGTCTTCGAGCCACAGGATGGGAAATGCAAACTCCACACCCTTCCCCACTTTCCTAGTGCATTGACAAGTGACTTGTCCTATCCCTAATCTCCTCTGCACATCCTCAAACAAAGCCAAAACCACAGTTTCCTACAGGTTGGACTCTGCCCTCCTTAAAAGTTTTTAAGCTTTAAGTTGCTCAAACTAACAAACAAAAATCATCGCTAATGAGATAACTTAACACAGCCAGAAGCAGAGCAGGAGAGAAGCCCAAAATAAGGCTGTTCTCTTTCCAGGAGGAGAGCTTCAAGCCAACAGCAAGGCAAAGGGCATTTCCAACACCCTCTTCCAGCTCCCTTCAGGGTTTTTCCTTGCTCCCCAGGCAGGAAAAGGCAACCAGGAGCAGGGCAGGGATCAGTGTAAACATGGGAATGGGTGAAAGGGTTCACAGCACAAGCAAGTGCAAAACCAAAGCCCTAAACAGGCACCAGCAAGCAAGGAACTGGACAGAGACAGATCCCAGCAACAACAGAGAAACAACCACAAGGAACTCACCTTCTTGTCCTCACAGGGTCACAGCTTCTGTAGGGCATTGTGATCATCAGGGTGAAAAAAAGACTGCTAGTGGCTCTTCACTCCTTAGCACCAAAAAAAGGCCACCCAAAACCTCCAAACCCCAAAACCTCCAAACCCCAAAACCTGAGGCTTTTATCTGCTCAGGGAATCCCCTGCTGCCCCCTCAGCAGGTCACCTTCAAAATGGCAAACTCAAATCACCTGTTGCCCCCTCAGCAGGTCACCCATTAAGGGCAAACTCAAATCACCTGTTGCCCCCTCAGCAGGTCACCCATTAAGGGCAAACTCAAATCACCTGTTGCCCCCTCAGCAGGTCACCCATTAAGGGCAAACTCAAATCACCTGTTGCCCCCTCA
>JAWWMP010000002.1:4819120-4836183 GCA_035047865.1 Dendrocincla tyrannina
CCCCTCAGCAGGTTACCCTCACATGGCAAACTCAGATCCCAATGCTGCCATCTCTCACCAGGAGAAACCCCTCAGGAGCTGCCAGGTTGGCAAAGCCAAGGGCAGGCAGGGCACAGGGGCATTTTCTCTCACCATGAGGTCCCAGCACCCACATCGGGCTGGCGCAGCATCTCAGCTGGGTCTAGAGCTGGGTAAAGCCTTTTCTAGAGGTTTCCTTCCAAATGGGCTCTTTGGAGAGTTAAAATCATGATGGTTGCAGTGACCAAACGTGCCCCGAGGAGTGTGGGGATCTCTCCAAGGTGCTTGCTGCCCTGCTGCCCTGCTCATGGGAAGAAGGAAAGGCCCCATGATGATGAACAGCCACATCTGGAGCTGTCACACCTGGCAAGGATGGACATTTCCATCCCAGGCACATCAGAAAAAAAAAACAAAACAAAAAAACCCAACCCAACCAACTAAACAAACAAAAAACCCAAAAGACGGGGAGCGAGAATGGGCTGAAACAAGAGGGGGAAAAGGCCAAGAAAAACAATTTGGAGAGCAATGAAAATCAAGGCGTCTGCCACTGAGACTGGTTAAGTGTTGGGTGTGATCCTGCCCTCTCCTTAGGATTGACTGGAGAAGTGAACAGGCTGGGAGAATGGCAGGAGGAGATGGGAATAGTACAGTTCCATTCTAAATGCTACCCCTCAGCTCACAAAAAGCCTCTGAGGGGTTGATGGGCAGGGAGAAATGCTGAAATGCTTCAGGCTGGCCTGAACTTTGGGGTCTTGGTGCTGTCATTTCCAAGCCTGATGGAAGCCTGTGCTGGGGTGCTGTCCCCCATCCCACCCCTCACATTAACCTGAAAACACCCAGGGGGGAACAGCCTCTCGTCTGCCATTGGGGTGGGTTGGGGGATCATGGGTGTGGACACACATGGCCCCAAAACCTCCCCCATCCTTACAGAGTCTTTTCTGGCCCACCCAGAGCCCTAAAGCAGGGTCCTGCCCTCAGCCACCATTTCATTTCAGGCTTACAAAGCCACCCCGTAAAGCTCCTGATTCTGGGATGTCCCTGACCTGCTGGTGACATCCCACCCCCCTGCAGGCAACGCATCCCTTTCCACAGGGACATCCCAAGTCCCAGCCCCCTCTCTGGCTGCCAGAGCCACCCTCACACTCGGTGTGGGGCAGGGGTGGCAGCGGGTGATGTGCTGACAGCTCACCAGGGTGATGGATGGCCCAGGTGCCGCAGAACCGGCTGCCTCATCCCAACCTGTAATTTCCGAGGCGGTGCTTCCAGCCCGTACCCCACAAGTGATGGGAAGAGAGGGCAGGAACGGGGGCAGAGCTGAGCAGGCAAACCAGGTGGCTCTGGCATTAAGTGCAGCTGCAGGAGGAGAGGTGGGGGTCGTGATGAGTCAGGCAGAGTCCCCACTAATTAACGCTGACACGCAAAGTTCAGATGTGTCCACTGGTGAGGAATAAATCAATCTCCCAGAAATGGATACAAGCAACAAGGGATAGTCGGGTTTGTTCTCCTGCATCCCAGAGGGTGAGTAATTATCTCCATAACTTTCTAGTCAGGGTGTGCTTGCGAAACACATCCTTCCCTCCATAAATAACAGCTACCTTACACTTTCAGGTGTCAAAAACTAATTATGCTCAGGAGCAAAACAGCACGGGATGGCACGAAACCAAGTGAAGGGCTTGTTGAAGCTCGTGGTGCCATCCAGCTCCTCTGCTTCTACCTCCCACAGCGATGACAGGGCTGCCCTTAGAGGAATTGCAGCTCAGGAATGGGGTGAATCTGCATCACTCTCCATGAACACGGGGAAAAGGACTGGGGTCTGAGTCCTGAGCTGCCCAGCGCTGTCTCCTCACCCTATAGTCATTTATAAGACCCTTTATAGGTGGGCAGCCTGAGAGTGGTGGTGGTGGTGACATGTGGCACATCTCACCCTTGGTGTCTCCCATCCCAGAAGGGAATCCTTCATATGGACTGTGCAAGGAGCCTCTAATCCCTTCCACTTTCCTCCTCTGCAGTCACACCCTTTCTCCTCCTGCCCAGGACCCCATGGGATGCCGTGGTGGGACCCACTGGCCACAGGGCCCCTGGCAAGGGTGGGGGTCACTCCCTTGAGCCCCCCCAGTGGAAGGTGTCCCTGCCCATTGCAGGGGTGGGGCTGGCTGGGTTTCCAACCCAAACCATTCCAGGATGCTGTGAAAGCTTCATGTCTGCACCCACTGCTGCCACTGCACCCAGAGCCTTTTGCAGCCCCATGCCTTCCTTTGCCAAAGGGGCTCTAATATTTTAGGGTAAATGGAAAACAAACCCCACAACCTACAACTTTTCCAGCCTCCAAAACAGCCCCCTCAAGGGGGACGCTAAAAGGAACCCTGTCCCCTTGCTTTGAGCTGCTAATTAGCAAATGCCATCACATGGCCTGGCAATGTAAAGGAGACATCTGAGGGAGGGTCAGTCCGAGCTGGTTTTCCAGCCTGGCACACAAGGTGACATTCCATGAGCACATAACTCAGGGGTTAAATAATTGGGAGGGCTCCCCTTTGCTTTTAAAAGAGGATGTGCCCCAGGATTGAATTCCCAGGGGATAATTGACATAGCTGCAGCTCTTCAGCAGGGAGGTGGGGAGAAGGGAAGCCTGGTCTTTTTAGCTAGGCTAAAAGCTTTGGGTTTTTTTTTCTCCTTATAATTGATGGGAAAAAGCAGGAGGGAAAGGAAAATTGTGCACAGTTATGAGAACTGGAAAGAGTTTGGGGGATTTTTTTATTGAATTATTTACACCTGACAAAGAAGGGCCACTATAAACTAGTGTAGCACAGAACCTTTCCGTATTATATAGAGCTGTTAAAGGGAAATGTTTAAATATTATCTAATTTCCAATAAGAACTGGACAAAAATCAATGCAGCCTCGGGACAAGTTTATATTTCACCGGGCCACAGTTTTTAAAGGAGAGCTGAGCAGCAGCAGCCCAGCCATCTCTGCTCATGCCAAGTGCATTTCAGGAGTATTTTTAGGGGGGTGCAAAGCGTGGCTCCCCCCTCCCCGGGCACAGGGATGTGTGTCCTGGCAGTCCTGTCATCCCATGGCCCACCCAGCCACGTAACTGGGCAGTGCTGTCACAGGGAGCTGGAAATATAACCCCAGGGCCGTGCCAGGGGCAGGTTGTCTGTTTGCAGGGTGGCAACTGGCTCAGGGAGAGGGCACTGAGCCTCACACCTGGCCAGGGATGGGGATCCAGGGAGGGATGAGCTGCCCTCACATCCCTCCAAGGTAGGTTTGGGCAGTGATAGCTTATCTGGTGGCATGGTGGCATTGCCACCCTGTCTGGGCACCTCCGGGTCCCACAGCCACCACAAGGGTCTCACAGGAATTATGGGGAGGTTAAGAAGGGGCACAAGCTTTAAACTGAGGAGGCAGTTTACCCAGGAAAAATAATCATAATGCCCTTCCCCACTGCCAGAGGGCAGCTGTAAATCGAGGCAGCGATGCCAGGAGCTCTGCACACCGGCACACCTGGACTCACAGGAGGTTTTAAGGGGTTTGGGTGGGTTTTTGGAGCCAGAAGGGTGAGTTATTACAGGCTGAGATCTCCCCAGAGTGAGGACTAAGTTCAGTGGCAGCTAAGCTTGGGGCACAAGCTCATGTTCAGCTGTTTCACTGCTGTGTATCGTGCTCCTGCATGTGCCAGGAATGAGTTTTCCTCTGACATGACGCCAGCGCAGGCAATTTAAGTCATTATTAATAGATACACTTGATCTGAGGAAGGAAAATGCTTAATGCTTTGTTAAATGAGGTGTGCTCTGCAAACACTCGGGTGCAGGGAGAAGGTGAAGATGCTCCCCCCGCATTAGAGATTAATGAGTGCGAGGCCACCGCTAACAAAGTGCTCATCCTCACCCACATTTGGGGCTCTGGGCTGTGCAGGAACATCCCTGCTGTAGGAAGGACACATCAGGATGGTCCCAGGCTTAATTTGTTGCAGAGAAATATTTAAATATTCAACATTTAACATCCTTGGACCCTCAGGGATGCTGCGATCACAGGTGATGTGCAGCACAGCAGTGGCAGGGGAAAGGCTTGAGGGCTTCCAGCCTTCCTCCACCACCCCAAATCTCTCCCTAAGGGCAACAAGTAGTTTACAAGCAGTTGAAACCCCCTCATTTTTCTTCTAAACTCCACCAGGGACCTTCTCCCCCAGCTCCTGGCCAGCCCCAGGATGCCCCACAGGTGTCCTGGGTGCCATCTCCTCTCTGCAGTACATCACAGCTGCCTGTGCAGCCACATTCCCCCTAAATGCACTGCAATATCGTTTCCTCCTGGCATCACTCTCCACTCCTCAGTGGAAACAGCCCTTGGCTCATGAGGGTTTATGTACCACACAGCTCCAAGGGGACTTTTCTCTCTACTCTTGCTGGCCCACGCTATTTTCAACCCCTTCCCTCAGTTAATCCTGTCACTACCCTGACCCAAGCTGTGAGTGATATATGCAAAGAGATGCTGATTAAAAGGCTGGTGAGAAGGGTCACAGGGTATTTCAACACACTCTCAATGGCAATTTAGTGCCAGACACACACATACACACTTCCCTAGCAAAACCAGACCAGGTCTGACCGAGAAGGTCTGGGGTCCCTGCTAAATATAACCAGGGAGGTGATCCCTTTGGCATGATCAAGGACATGTGAAGGTAAGATTCCTCCATGCCACCATGAAAATATTATAGGGTTGCTGCTGAGAGGAGAGGAAAAGCAAGGCAGGGCTGTGGAAACACAACCCAGGACAAGTTCCTGAGGAAAACAATCCCTGTCTGTGCTGCTCCCTGGGTCTCCAAACCTCCCACAGCAGCTAAAGGACCCCAGGGGATAAAACATCCCAGAGGATGTTTTTCATACCAGAGCAATGATTTGAGGAGGTGGCTCAGTTCATACCAGAAGGGGGAATGGGCACAGAAAGAGCAGATGAAGCAGAATAGCAACAGGTGGTAAAAGAAGAGAGAAGAATTAGGGGGGCTGGAGGCTACAAACCAACGGAGCAGTTGTGGACAGCCAGGTGGGAATGCCAGCCCTGAGATCAAAGGGAAGACAGGAGACAAGAGGGAAGGCCACCTAGGCTGACCTCAAATTAGCTCCCAGTGTTGCTTCCTCTGAATGGGGACCCCAACTTAGACCCTCCTGGCTCAGCACAACCCCATCCTGGCTGGGTTTTGTGGGGGTTTGTGGCTCCATGCTCTTCCCACAGTCTCCACAGGGATGGAGATGGATGTCACCACAGCCACGCTGAGGAAAGCCAGAGGGAAGCCTCAGGTGGCTCTGGCAGCAGGGCTGTGTTGGCTCAGGGTTGGCACAGAGATGCTCAGGATCACCAGCAAGGTCCCAAACATTTCTTCCAGCCTCAGGTTGACTCCACACAGAGGGAATCACACAGCATCCCAGCAGCCCCTCCACCTCTGCTTTAACATCTTCCCAAGATCTGCTTTGAGCGGGTTTCCTCGATGGGAGGGCTGAGGGGAGGTTGTGTCACCCAGAGCCTCTGAGTCCCGAGATGCCAAGCTCTATTCTTGTTCCCATCACGAATTTCTCCTGTGACCTTGAGGGAAGGAATGCTCTGCTGGCATCAAATGGCAGGAGAGTCTGGGTGCTTCCCCTCTCCTATACAAGTCACTCTCTGGGCAAGCAGTTTCCCCTGCCAAAGCCCCAGGAGCATTTGTACCTCACTGCTCTTTGCATCCCTGCAGGGACACTCTGGAATTCCAGGCTGAGCCACTAACACGTTGCCCAGATTTTTTCATATAGCAACTGCAAGACTGGAAAAGCATATGAGCATCTTAAAGAAAAAGAAAATGAAAATAATAGTGTTAGGCAGTGAAAAAAAAGAAAAAAAAAAACCAAACCAAACCCACTTCCCAACTTCCCAGAACTCAGAGGACACAAATAAAGTTCCATGGGGATGGGCAGACAGCAGTCAAATCAATTCCTGTGGGTTTTTTCCTTCCCTAAGCACTTGACACTGTTTTCCTGCAAATAAACCAGGGATTTAATCCAGGAGGTGCTGCTGCAGCAGGGCCTGGTGACTGTCTGACCCTCGTTGTACCCCCTGCCCATCACCACCTGACCCCACTGGAGTTATAAATATGTCACAAGAGAGCCTGAACTGGATTATAACGAGCCAGTGAGGCCGGGAGGATGGGAACAATGAACTGTACGAGCCTGTCTGTGCTCCCAGCCATGACCTACACACCTGGGAAACACTGGAATGGGTGAGTTACCAGGGCCTGCAACAGGGAAGCTGCAGATTTCCTCCCAGCTGGATTCGGAGCATCCTTTGACAGCTCCTGCTCCTGTCACCAAGTATTACAGAGCCCTGGTCACAGGACACCTGAGGAGCCTCGAGGTCCTCACTGGCTGATGGCAACCTGGTTTTTGAGGTCACCAAAAACGAGCTGGAGTGGCAGGTGAAAAACCAAGCATCTTAGGGACTCTCAGGTACTTTTTCTTTAAAGTCCAGGGCAGAAAAACTTTAAAATGGGTATTTACTAACCCTAAATAGAAGAGGTACAGTGCGTTTAAGTGCCTTAAGTGTTCCTGAGGTGGTTGGTTTCTGGTTAACTGGCTGTGCCTGCAGTTTGAACCATAAATATTCATCACTTTTAATATTTCCTTCTCTTCTGCACATACAAACCCACCAGGGAGGGCAGGGAAGTGTAAAATCTGTGCATCCACATGATTTTTTCGGGTTGGGATGAGACACTCTGTAGCTTGGGAATGCTTGCAAGGGGGCTCACAGCCCAAATTCCTCGTGCAGGGGCTCAGGAAGAGCAGCTTGGTCCTGTCTGGGAGGAATAAGATGTTCCCAGGATAGGGGTACCTGATGCCTTCCCCACTGGGATGCTGCTCAAAGCCCCAGATGTTCCCAGAGCACCATGCTCAGCAGATTACTGACAGTCCCAGAGGTCCTGGAGCTTCTTGGAAATCCAGTGCCTCACTCCAGCTGTGCCCAAACTCAACACATCCTCTGCCCAGAACTGCAGCACCTTCCCCACATGCTGCCACCTGGCTTGGGTGCCTTCATTCCCAGCACAGACAGCTTTTCCCTCCCTGGGGAATCAGTGAGCTGCCTTTTAGGCACACAGGATGCCTCAGGCAGGGTGCTGGCTTCCTCAGCTTGTGCCATACAAAATCCTGCCCCTGGACATGCACACACCAAGGGGATTCTGCTTCCCCTCGTGCCAGCTGTGGTGGGAGCAGCCATCTCTGGAAAGGCTCAGGGACAGGTTGGATGGGGATGGGAGCAGCCTGGGATGGTGGAAGGTGTCCCTGCCCATGGCAAGGGATGGGACTGGATGGGCTTTAAAAGTTCCTTCCAAGCCAAAACCATTCCAGGACTCCATTCACAGACCCCAGTGGTGTTGCCTGTGGGGTGTAATAAAAGGTGCCATGATCCATGGCAAGGCTTCCCACATGTTCCCCCATCTCACAACTGCATCAGCAGAGACAAAAAAAAGGGACAATTTGGTGCCAGGCTTGTTGCACAGCCCGAGCCTCCTTCCCATGGACAGGAGCAACCCTGCCCCACATACTCCTCCTTCCTCCTCTTTCCTGACTATTTATCAGTATGTTCCACATCCCAGGTCCAGCACCCTTTCCCCAGGAGATGCTCAGGATGGGTCCAGACATGGGGCACACAGGTCATGCCAATCTCCTGTGCTTCTCAACCTATGCCAACTCCACCTGCAAGGGATGCCAGTGCTGACCAGGACACTTGCTTCTCCTAAAATCCAAGCCCCAGGAATTAACGAACAGGGTCTGTGGGATGTGGCACAATCCTCCCATTTCCTCCCCACACAAGCCACATATGGATCCACCTTGGTCTGTAGTCAGGGCTAAGGCTCACCCATGTTCACCCACATGTCACGCTGGATCAGCATCACACAGATGAGCATGAAAATTAGGTTGAAAAATCTGGAAAAATCAGGATTTCACCCACACATGTATGCCTCTATAGGAGTTTAAGTGCTTGGATCATTAGACTCACAGAATCAGGGTATTTTCCTTTTTCTTTTATAAAGAGCTCAGCCACTTCATATCCTGATGAAACTGCTTAGGGCCATAGTGAATTCCATCACCTGCCAGCTTCCATGAAAAGCCACCCTGGCTTCCATCCTCTCCCCTTCAGGCAGCAGGTGGTGAAAGCAAAGTTCCCACTGCAGGTCTGACATATCATGGACCAGGTCACAGGGAAAGTGCTCTGATGAAGGAAAGCAGCCAGAGAGAAAAAGATTTGCAGATGTAAATATCTTGATCCCAGCTAATAAATAAGAGTCTCTGCAAGACAGCCAAAAATCCAGTATTAATCAAGTTTTGGTTCAGCCAAAAATCAAGGGATGAATCAAAGACATCCTTGGTGCAATGGAGGCTGGAAGGAGCAGGATGGGTAAGGCAGGATGCTACAAGCAGCCCTCATTGTTAATAAGGACCTGGCTTTAATTCCTTCGCCTGAGCTCCCTTTAGACCTTAAAGTTCCAGTCTCCAGACCCCAAGCCATCATAAATTCCCTTTGATTCCATGATTTGAGGCTTCACCAGCCCCCAAGAGAGATGGGGTAACCAAACCAGCCCGATGTCTCCACAGAGGTCCTGGTTTTGGCCAGCTGATCCCAAGCTTGGAAAAAACTCTGTGTCTCTATGAAAAAGATGAGTCCCTGTCACTGATTTGCATGTTCTGTTCCCCTGGAGGCTGGAGGGGGATGGCAGGTGAGCCAGCACACAGCAACACGGGGATCAGACAGAGCCAACGTGGAAACAGCTGAGTTATAAAGCCCTTGAATATTGGGGCTTTATAATGGAAATGCTGAGAGACCCTTAACTACGCCTGGCGCTACGGGGGCTTCTGCAATAGCTAAGCCAACTCCCTTGAAAGATCAAAAATTAATAGACATTTCAGACAGGTTTTGAGGTTTCGACCACTGCTTTTCAATCGCAAAGACTTTGCTAAAGTTAGAGACTGAGGAGGTCAAGCTTTAGGTAACACAAACATTTCCCCTTTGATTAGGGGGAGACTACTTTACCTTGCCTTCTTTTTTTTTTTTATTTTATTATTTTTTCCGTTGAGTAGTAGATTTTAGGTCATCCTTAATTTTTTACTGACAATAAAGAGCAGGTCATTGACCTACATAGAGAGCTATTTTATTTTTCTCCCTCTCGATAACAATGGCCAGAACACCTATGTGCCAGGTTCTTCTGTATTCCCATATACTCGGCAATTCACCATGGGGGCAGGACTTAAAACCTTTGAGCCTCTCAGTGACTGGGATAAAAAAAAATTATCTGGGCTTCCTTCCAGCCATTTGAGCTTCAGAATCCATGAGATTTCAACAAAAAGGATATCAGAGCTTTAATCTAGGAGCTTTTTGAAGAGATGGAAAAAAAAAGTTCCAGTAAAGTTCAGTCTTACCTTCTTCACTTTAGGAGCTGTTCATGCCAACGTCGGCCTATTTAGTAGAGTTCCTCTCCTTGACCTCTTTTTTACAGCCGAGATAATTAACATGGTGGGGTAAGATGAGTCTCTAAATTCACTGCACTCTCTCCCTGGCGCTCTCCCTTTTCCCTCTTAAAGCTGGGATGATTAAAGGAGTCTGCCTTTATTGGCACCCCGAAAAAAAATAAAATAAAAATAATTGAGGGGGAGAGGAAGAGTCTCGGCGGTGTCGGGGAGGGGAGAGCAGGCGTGGGGTGGTGGGAAGGCACATGGCAGGGATGCAGGACGTGGTCCCACCTCCCATCTCGGTACCCACTGAGGAAGGGATGCCAAAAACTACCACGCCTGTAGAGTCCTCCTTCAGATCTGTGAGTCGCTCTGAACATCCCAGGTTTCCCATGCGACCAGAGAGAGCCTACCCAGAGAGAATTCCCCCCCTCTGGGATGGGAGAAGATGTCACCCTGACCTCCAGGCAACCTGGGCTTATGACTGAGCATTCACTTCTCAAGCTTTCCCTCCACCCTGGGAGCTGGAACCAGAGTTATCTTCCCACTCTGAGCCTGCAGCACTGAGGGGTTGGGGATAAATGGTGGGATGAGTCAATGCAGGAGGCCAGTCGGTGTCATTGACGGGGTGGGGAGTGAGCACAAGAGCTGCCAGAGACAGGATGGGGTTTGCTGAGGGGGTGTTGGATGAGGAGAGCTCATCCTGGGGGGAATTAGGAGGAAGCAGGAGCCAAGCTGGAAGGCAGGTACCTAAAAAGGCAATGTGGTCAAGAAAAGGTTCCCAAATGCCAGGGAGACGGGTAGACATGGTGGGCCCAGCCCCATGGCACCCTCCAGCTATTCCAGCATCATCCTGGGCCCACTGTCCCTTTTGGCTGCAGGAAATACGCATTACTACAAATACAAAAAAAAAATTAAAGAAAAAAACCCAGAAATTTGAAAAAACAGCATCTAGTACTAAACCTCATCTTCTGCTCTGTTTAGCCTTGCTAAATACACAGCTTGGAGCATTTGGAGCCATTATTTTGGGCAGTCGTCCTCCTGACAGGGAAAACCAGCTCCTTACTGGGTCCTGAGCAAGAAATAAGGATCCCAAAAGCAGGCACAGGGCACAGCCCAAGGCCTGACCCTGCTCCCTGGAGGTGTGACAACACGGGGGCTGCTATGGATGAGCTTTGGTCTGACCCCAGGGAGGGGGGAAAACAAACAGGAGGCTTTTTCCTCAAGAAAACTGGGGGTCTGAGTGGGGTTTTGGGACATGAGTTTTCCTCCCGGCTCCGCTGCCCCAACCTCCTGCTCCTCCTGCTGGTTATTTATGGCATCCCATTTAAAGCTCAATCCCACTTTCCCAGGCTGGGCATTTTTCAATCCCGGCTGAGCTACAGCCAGGAGCCATCCTGGCAGTGGGATGGCAATGGGCACGTCCTGCCCTGGATCTGTGAAGTGAGTCTAAGTCAAAAGCAGGTACCAGGCTGGATGGAAAACAAACTTACTTGCTTTGCCACTGTGCCTCTGAATTTCTGCTGAGCTAAACCTAAAACTAAACTACACATACTCTTTCAATATTCCCAGAAAATTGGAGGGAAGGCCTCAAAAAAAGCAGTGAACAATCCCTGAGCCTTGTTTAAGGGGATTTTATTCTAATCTGATGGCAATCAACAGGGTGTTAATAAAAAAACCCAAGAAGCCAGAAATGCTGGTGAAGTGTTAGAGCATATGAGGAGATTTTAAAGGCTAATAAGAGCATCTTCCCAGAACCTGCTGATGCCCAGACATCCAAACAGGAGGCACCCTTTCCTTCCACCAGAAGAGATCACTTTATTTATAGCTCCTCACTAACATTCCCTCTCTGCTGCCAAGGGAGAAGCACCCAGGGGGAAAATTCAATATAAACTGACTTAGGTTTCTTCCAACAAGTTGGACTTTGAACTTCATAACCAAAAAGAATAACCCTTCAGTTAAACAGCACCTGGAAAGGATGACATTTCCACAGAAGAATATTCGGGATGTCTAGCAGGAGACCAAGAGGAATTGATCTCCCTGTATTGAATTCACTGTAAGGGAAAACCCCGGGGCACAGGGAGGATGCTGGGCTGGAGGGACTGGATGCAGCTCCTGGCTTTGCTGGGCAATCCATGTTGTACCCCCATTCACCTGGAAATTAGAGGCAGAGGAATATTCATTCCCTCTGTCTTACCTGTGCAGGTAGAAATCTCCAGCCTGGGCACTCTTCATAACCAGGGTGATGCTTATGCTCAAGGTCTCTGGGCACAGCCACCTCCTTGCCTAGGAAGGAGCAGGGATGCTTTAAGTATGATCTATTAAAACAAAAAAGTAGAACAAAAGGGGATTTTTCTCACGGACCAGGCTGCTGCATTATTGCAGCGAGGTGAGAAATGTAATTTTTTTCCCATTCTTCCCTGGAGAACCATCCCTTTGGTTTTCCCTGAATGCTTTGGTTCTTTTAGGTGCCATTATTAGGGTGCCAGTGCTACCTGTGACAGTAGAATTAAGCTAATCTGGGGAGGTCCTGAGAGAATCATTATAATTAGGGCTACAAATTCCCTGCTGACCAGGATGGACAGGACCAGTCAATGCGATGGAGTGACTGAGTGATTTGCTCCACTAACAGATCCCCTCTGACAAAGTTGTACCTCCCAGCAGCAGACAGCAGGCCTCCCCAGAAAACCTCAGTGAGACGAGCCATTGCTGGAGAAAGGGAATTTTAAAGTAAGGATCTGAGGATCTGGGGGCTGGCACAGCCTCACCTTGACCAGCTCACCCACAAGCACAGCCCCAGCAGATGCCTCTGGTGAGGACTGGCACGTCTGGGAGCATTACACCTGCACAGGCTGCAGGAGCAGCCTGGCCACAGAGATCCTACAGGATATTCTTTCTTGGCAAACTCAGGCTTGATAAGCACAAGAAAAGCAGCCTAAGGAGGTATTTGTAGACCCCGCGCTACCAAGGACAATGGATGTCTCACCAGCTCCTGTCAGATTCTGGGGGAGATGATACTGCAGGTCCAGGAAGAGTCAAGTATATTATTATTATTATTATATCATTATTTTGTTATTGTTCTCGTCCCCAGATATGGTAGCATTCATCTGTGCCAGGAGAAACAAACAATATCCTGGCACTGTCCTTCTTCCCTGGGGCTCCTCTTCTTCCCCATTCCTGCTGCTGGAAGGATCAGGCTTGGACTCAGCTCCCCTTCATTTTGCTTCTGTGTCAGCCCAGAGCTTCACTCAGGGCTCTGGGTTCACCTGAGCTAAAAGAAAAGCTTATTAGAGGAAAATCAAAGAGACAGGGAGGGTTTAAAGGTTTATGCTCCTCCCTAGACTCCAGTCAGCCACTGCTGAGGCTTCCCAAAGGACGCCTCTCCCCACCTCCCTGGCAGCATCTCTTGGGAAACAGGAGCTCGCCACGTACTCAAGGTCCAGCTTAGCTGGCACGTGGGTGTGCCCCCCTCCAAAACCCGCGCCGTCTGTGCCACAGCAGGATGCTCAGCCCCCTGAGCGACCCCGGCTGGCGACAGCCCTGCCGGGGCGGTGACATTGAGCCGCAGCAGCCCCGGCGGCTCCCGGCAGGAGAGGGAGCAGTCACTTTGATTCATTCAGACTGGCTGATCACATCCGTTTACTCACACACACACCGGGGATAAAAAATCTAAATAACCCCCCATCAGGGCATACCAGGCGTCTGCAACCCCCGTGCACTGTCAGAAGGATGCAGGCAGGAGGCTCTGATGGGAACTGGTGCCCCCACTTCGGAGCAGCCACGACCTCTCTTTGCACCCGGGCACGGCGGTGTCACAGGGAGGAGAGGGGACGTTGCTTGCCTTGGTTTGGTCCTCCTGGGAACTGCAGGTGCTGCTGCTTCTCCATCATCACCGGGTGCCAAACAAGCCAGCAAGGCTCATTTCTACACATTAAAACCACCTGCAAAGGTGTTGCTTTTCAGGGTAGGCAGAAAACCAGGACCAGGACTTTGACTCCATGATCCTTGTGGGTCCTTCCAACTCAGGATATTCTGTGATTCTATGAAACAGAACCTTCCAGTCCCCTCTAGGGCAGGAGCCCCGCTCAGGTGTTTGGGTTCCTTAAAGAAAGAAGGAGAATCCACTTTTACATCCAAGCAAGTTGGGCTGGGAAGGTGGAACTGTGGTGGCTCAAGGACAGTCAAGGTGGTCAGGAATGGCCAAGGTGGTCAGAGATGGTCAAAATGGTCAAGGATAGTCAAGATGGTCAAGGATGGTCAAAGATACGGCCCCGCACCCTCGTCAAGGTACCGGCCCCAGAACGGCCCCCCGTGTGTCCCTGTGCAGGTGGGAATTTGCAGGGGTGCTTTGGGGTATAAAAATATGGGGTGGTGGGAGGGTTCAGGAGGGCCTCCCAGTCCAGGCAGAGAGAGGGGACCGTGGCATGGGGGCTGGCGATGCTGCTGGGAGGGAGGGAAATGAAACAAAGGGCAGGATGCAGCCAGCAGGGCTCTCAGGGGTCGGCAAGGAGCACATTTTCCTGCCCAGGGACTATCAGAGATATCAGATATCAGTACATCAGCCGCCGGTGCAGCCGCCTTATGGCTCTGCGTTTCATTGATTTTACATCAAACAATAAAGAAAATATTATCCTGGCTTGTCATGCACCAGCCAAAAATGTAAATAAGAAGCGAGGGCTGCATCCAGAGGAACAAGTGCCTCAGCACGCCACAAATGGAGAAAAATCTCCAAAACATTCCAGGAGAAACCCTACACGCACCTCATCCCAACACGGGGTTATCCCAGCCTGGACCATGGCAAGGTGGGACAAAGCCCAGGTGCAGCAGGTGGATGTTGTCCCCCTCTGGGACCTGCCTGTCTGAGTCTCCCTTTGCCCGTGGGTAGGTGCTGAAGTCCTGCATGGCCGTGCCCGAGGTCATCCAAGTCCTCTTCAAGTCCTGCTCACAAATTCCCCTCTCCTGAGAGTGGGCTGAGGCTGTGCTGGAGGAGGTGCTCCAGGTGGGACAGCACTGGGCTTTGGCAGGTATGGGTAAGTCCCAAGGAGGGGATTTTACCCACAGAGAGGGGTTTTCCCCCCGTTCAGACTTCACTTGGGTGGAGAAAAAAACTGTTGGAATAGTCCCCAGAGCCCCACAGCACAGCTGATTCATCCAGCAGATTCATCCACAAGGTTTGCATCCCTTTAGCTCCATTGACATCAAAGCCCACATTGACATCCCTGCCCCAGCCTGCAGTAAAATCCACTCCTGGCATCTGGAAGTGACTCTGGAGCCACAGCACTTCCCAGAAGGAGCCCACGAGACTCATTTTGGTTTGAAAAAGCTCCTTCCCAGATGTGCAACAGGTACGGCGAGCCCCCTCTGGCATGATCCGGGATGGCTCCTGGCCCCCACAGGCTGCTGGAATGCAACCAGAGCCATTCCAGAGCACGGGAGAAAGGATTTTTACTCCACGCTAAGGGAAAGGCCGAGGCTGCACAGCCTGATCCTGCTTCATTTCCCTGTCTCAGAAACCTCAGGGCCTCTTCTCCAAGTGCTTTCTGCAGGGATGGTGCTGCCAGCGGCCACAAGAGCACCCTTCCCCACGAGACCAGCTTTCCCCATGTGCTTCCACAGGGGAATTCCTCACCCAGCCTCTGCTGTGTCAGTGCACAGGCCCCTTAACCCCCAGCCACACGTGGGTTTCTTACCCCTTTCCCTTAGACCTTCATCCTAGAACATCTCCAGCCCGTTTGGTAACCAGGAGGGACACCTGAGCCCAGGTCCTGCCCCTCTGTTTGCAGCAGCACCGGCCATTCTACGAGTCCCTTTTCCCTCTGGCGGGTACCCTATGGATGCCACTCCAGCATCCAGAGAATCCTCAGGAGCAGCTGCCACTGCCCCATCCCAGCTCTGCCTGTGGCCACGGCTCTCGGGACTGCCTGCTGCCCTGAAGGAGCAGATCCACATCCCAGTGCAGCCCTTCCTTCGCCGCTCGGGGCAGGGCAGCATCCATTTCTGTCAGCAGAGCCAAGGAGCTCCCCGTGATAGATGGCTGTTTTCCGGGGATTTATAATGTAACTAAAATGTGCTTTCGGCTGTAACTTTGTATGGATTTTTTTTCTAATTGTGCTTTAAATAGATTATAAAGAGTAATAAAATGATTAGTAGCTGTTAGGAGCCGGCTGCAGATATGAATAATGCTCGTTATGGAGGATCCCTACAAAGCAGGGGGGCTCTCAGGTGTGCAAAGGCAAGCACCACGGCAGGTCACCCCATCAGCCCACATGGGCATCAGATCCCCTTGGACAGACCTCACCTCTGGAGTGGCACAGCAGCACTGGGACCAGAGGGGCAGCGTGGAAGCCCTCAGCAGGATGCAATATCCAGTGGCATTAATATAGACCTTGAAACAGACCAAAAAATCTGGTTTTTTTCATGTAGATGGCACCAAGAAAGTGCTGGTTATTCCACACGGGAGTGGGTGGCACAGCTCCCTGTATCTCCTGGCTTCCCACAATCCATGGGATGCACCAACACCTCCCATTCCCATCATGCCTATCCCTGTTCCCAGGCTGGCACATGAAAGGGCTGGAAAAACCAGTGGCAACCCAGAGTGAAGGAGTTTGAGCTTTCATTTCCCACAGTGACTTGGCCAAAGGTACCAGGAGGAGTGAGGATTTGTTTTTCCCAGACCCTCAACCTCCCCAGATTAATTCCTGTTGAACCAAAGCGTGTGCACACGTGTGTCCCTTGGAAGAACAGCTGTGCTCCTGCAGGCAGCTCTCACACAGCACTCACCCAATCCTTCCACTGCTTAACTACACTCGAGTTTGGGGGTTTTTAATATATATAACTAACTCATTTTGCATGCTTGGCTGGACTTTGCACCAGCAGCACCCAGCACTAGTGTGGGTTGTACAGCCAGTGCATGGGATGCAGGGCAGCATCCCGGGCTCCCAGAGCTGCTGCCCGGGAAGCGTAGAAATGGGGAGGGAAAAGAAATTCCTCCCTCTCCCAGCCTCCACCTGCTGCTTCCACGGTGTCCCTTGCCCTTTAAGTTGTATATGGACGAGCAGCTGCATTGCCAAGCCCGCCCCGTGTTCCCAATGACCCCTTCAGAGCTGGCACTCCGGGACTTCAGGGGCTGTTTGACTCCAGGGTTTGTTTTGGTGGCCGGAGCAGGGGGTGGGAATTGAAGGGGATTCAGGGAAAGAACCCCATCCTGGCCGAGTCCTCCCGCGTTTGAACCAGCCCAATCTAAATTTTGGTGCCTCTTTCATCTTTTGTGTGGCCCCCGAAGCGGGAAGAATGGCACGTTTTACATCCGTATCGGGCACGTTTGCATGGAGACACAGTCCCACCAGGCGACCGCGCCCCCCGCCCCAAATCCCAAACCCCACATCCCTGCCCTCGCCCCACGGCCGGCGGGGGGGCAGGGAGGGTGGGAATGCACATCAAAGCGGGGAGATGGGGCGGGTGTCTCGGGGGGAGCAGCAGAGGCCGTGGGAGGGGGACACGCGTGGGCCGGTGCGCGGCGCGCCGCGGCCGGCAGGGGGCGCGCTGGGCTCGGCCGTCGGGGGCGCCCCGCGCGGGACCCC
>JAWWMP010000002.1:4845867-4894928 GCA_035047865.1 Dendrocincla tyrannina
CGGCAGCGCGGCTGTCGGGCCGCGGCCCCGCTCCGCCCCGGCTCTGCCCCGCGCTGAGCGGGACGCGCGCGGCGGGGAGGACGACAACGAGGAGGAGGAGGACGAGGAGGAGGAGGAGGAAGGTGGTCGCTCGCCCGCTCGCTCCCGCCGCCGCTCCGGCATGAGCGCGGCTTTCCAGCCCTCGCTGATGATGATGCAGCGCCCGCTGGGAAGCAGCACGGCCTTCAGCATCGACTCGCTGATCGGCAGCCCCCCGCCGCCCGCCCCCGGCCACTTCGTCTACACCGGCTACCCCATGTTCATGCCCTACCGGCCCGTGGTGCTGCCGCCGCCGCCGCCGCCGCCCCCGGCGCTGCCGCAGGGCGCGCTGCAGCCCGCGCTGCCCCCCGCGCACCCGCACCACCACCAGCTGCCCAGCCTGCCCACCGGCTTCTGCTCCAGCCTGGCCCAGGGCATGGCGCTCACCTCCACGCTCATGGCCACGCTGCCCGGCACCTTCCCCGCCTCCCCGCAGCACCAGGAGGCCGCCAGGAAGTTCGCGCCCCCGGGGAACTTCGAGAAAGCCGAAGGGATCCCCCCGGACGGCGGCGGCGACGATGGTAAAGCCTTCCTGGGGAAGGACGGAGCCCTCCTGCCCTTCCCCGCCGCCGACGCCGTCCAGGCTTCCCTCGGTGAGTGAGCGCCGGTGCCGGAGGGGGGGAATGGGGGGCCGGGGGACAGCGGGGACCCCCGGGAGTTGACAGGGCTGGCCCCGGGAGGCCGCTGGGCCGAGGAGAAGGGAGGTTTGAGCTCCCGACGCTCGAAAAACTATGAATAGAATAAATCCAACCCTAAGATCCGAGGGGAAAATAATGATAATAATCCTCAAGCCATAAATTTTCGGGGAATGGAGATGCGGGGGGGGCGGGGGGCGCGGTGGCCGCGGCACGGAGGGTACCCGGTGCTCACGAAAGGCCTCTGCTTCGCTTCCAGCCGGGGCTCTCCGAGGCCAGAACAAGGAGGACCCCAAAGCAGAAGAGGATGCGAAAGGCAAGGAGGAAAGTTTCTCCATGGACAGCGATCTAGACTATAGCTCGGACGACAACATCCCCGGCCAGGCGGCTCACAAGGAAGAGGACTCTGGCAACGCGCTGGAGGAAAACCCCCAGAATCCCCCCAATTCCACCAACACCACATCCACGGGCAAAAACCGGCGGAGGCGAACAGCCTTCACCAGCGAGCAGCTGCTGGAGCTGGAAAAGGAGTTTCACTGCAAAAAGTACCTGTCCCTGACGGAGAGGTCCCAGATCGCTCACGCCCTCAAACTCAGCGAGGTGCAGGTGAAAATCTGGTTCCAGAACAGGCGGGCGAAATGGAAACGGGTCAAGGCAGGCAACGCCAACTCCAAGACAGGGGAACCTTCCCGAAACCCTAAGATCGTGGTCCCCATCCCGGTGCACGTCAGCAGGTTTGCGATCAGGAGTCAGCACCAGCAGCTGGAGCAAGCCCGACCCTGATCTCTCCCTATGCTCAGAGCCACAAGTTTTTACGGGAAAAGTTTCCAAATTGGGGTTTAAAAGCAGCCCACCCGAACAAAAAATAAAAATAAGAGAAGCGAGAGAAAAAAAAAACAAACAACAAAACAAGGTAGAAAACCCCTAAAATAAACAACAGCCAACGAGAAAAAAACCCCACGCGAGCGCTTGGCAAATCCCCTTCACAGGCGAACTTTAAAGCGAAACTTTCCACTTACCGAGTCAAGCGAGAGTCTGCGAGGGAGAGAGGCTTGGAAGCTGTTTTGGTTCGGAGCAGGAATATCAAACGCTGGAAGAGACACACACACAGAGATATTTATTACTCCGCTGCCCCGCTTTGGACCCCCTCGTGCTGCCTTGGCTGCGATGGGGACTGTGGATGTGGTGTGGTGTCGGCGCTGGATCCCCCTGGCCGGAGCATCCCCAGCGAAACCCGCAGCGCCTTTAGCCATCTTTTGGGTTTTCTTTCTTACCGGGGGCGAAAGGTAAAAAAAACCAAAAGACAAGAGAACAAAAAAAAAAGGAAAAAAAAAACAAACCACGGAAAGAAAACTAAGAGTTTCATTTCATGCCTTTTTTATTGTTTGGTTTTATTGCCGATGGCTGAGTGGCAGGCACTGGGGGACGAGTTTTGAAATCTATTTTTTGCCTGGCTTTATGTCGATTTGGTTTGCCTATTCTACCAAGCCATGTTTAAAAGAAAGAGAGAGAGAGGGAGGGGGGGGAAAAGGCAAAAAAAAAAAAAAAGCAGCACGATCTTCTCTATTGTGTTTAATTTATTTCAATGTAGCTTATTTCCTTATAAGTTATGAAATTTAAACGCAAACTAAGTCTTGTGAATAAAAACCGACAAAGAAACAAAGACTAAAAAAAAAAAAAAAAGACAAAAAAAAAGCCCTCCAGCCCCCGGCTGTTCTGTCCAGGATTTGGCGTTGAGCTGATTTCTTTTCCCCCTCCTGCGCTGCCGGAGCGATGCTGCTCTCGCCTGTTTTATTTTTTTAAACGAAGCCACATTTATTTTCGGTGAAGGGGGAGACAAGCCAGAAAGTTTCTTTTTATTTGTTTGTTTGTGTTTTGGTTTGGGTTGGGGTTTTTTTTCTGCGGGATGGGAAAGCTGCAGAAAGGCTTTTTGTGTGACTAAAGGGGGATGGCCTCGGGGTGCGAGGGGGGTAGGAACACCCCCACAACCTCCCCTGGCAGCCGGCGGGTCTCCAGCCCCGCATTTGGGGGTTCGGCTGCCCCTCCAGGCCGCTCTCGTTGCGCCGGGGCCGGGCCGGGGAAGGGAGGTCGGGGCCGAAGGGTTCCCGCATCCCCCCCTTCCCGCATCCTTTTCATCCCGTTTTTTCTCCCCCATTCCGCGCATCCCGGTTACATCCGTGCCGGTGCCACCGTGTCATTGGCGGCGGCGGAATTGAAATTTCCCGAGGAAAACGGGGTTCCGGGGGTGGTCTATTAAAATTAAATCGGGAGTGGGGGGGGTCTCTCGTTCCCGGGACAGGCTGCGCTGGCTAAACCCACGGTCGGCGGGGTCACGTCACTTGTAAGCCCTGGCGCTTCATCATCTATTTATTATAATTATGATAATTGTTATTGTGTCGGGTCGGAGGGTGTTGGTGGCGGCTCCGGAGGTGCAGCATGGGGGCCCCTGTTCCCACCAGCCGCTCCCCAAAGCTGCACGGCCCCGGGCAGCATCGCTGTCGGCCCCACGGGCAACCGCGGACGCGCGGGGATTAGCGGGAGATCACAGGTAATCCCAGCCTTTTCGGCAGCCGCCGCCACTGCCCGCTGCTCTAAAAAATTACTATTAGTTATAATTTTTCGTTTCGTTTTTGCGCGGGAGGGAGCGGGGAGCCGCGACGCGCGTGGGACAAACCCACCCGTGTCCCCCCGCCGAGGTTTCCCAGCGCTGCTCCTCTTCGGCGCGCTTTAAAAAATTCTTTACTGAACTATTAGAATTTATTTCGGTTTGCTTTCGGTGCAAAGGGGACACTGCTCGGCCGGCACAGCGCCCCGGAGCTCGGGCAGCGCGGCTGTGCCCCCCTCTCCACGAGGGGCACCCACCCACGGGCTGAACCCCCCCCACGGTGGAGGGGGGGCTGTATTTTAGGGAGGAGCAGCTGCTCCTCACCCCTGTCCCCTCCTGCCCCGGGCATCCCTCCCTCTACAAGCCGGCATCTGCCCCAGGCACTGGAAAGTTATTTATTTACTCCGCGGATTGGGGTCCCCCATTGCCCCCCTTCTTGTTCCAGGAGTGGGGCTTCGGGGCTGGAGGGGGGAGCCGGGGGCCGGAGGAGAAGGAGATAAACAAGCGAGGGGGTTGATAGCTGTCATCATCACCATCATCATGGCTTTCATTTGGCTGCCTAATGAGTCAGATCACAGGCAGAGAGAAAAATTGTCAATCGCCCAGGCTCTAATGAATTTTTTTGCAAATTGTAATCAAGCCAGGCCGTCTCAGCTCGCTGATTAATGAGACCCAGGAGGCCCGGCCAGCACCTCAGCTTTTTATTCCATCCCGTCCTCCCTGCACTAAATTAACAGCAACTTGTCTGAGCTTCAAATTAACTCCCAATGATTAATTCTGATGGGGGGGTCTGAAGAATAGCTCGTCCTAATAGGCACTGGCCTCTGATGCTGTTTGAAATTAATACACTTCCCCTTTGGCTGCCGGCTTTAATCCAAGGTTGGGTTTTGACATCACTATATTTGTTGTTACAATAAATTCCTCTTACATCTGCAGATCAAATAATTGCAGTGCTCGGGGAACTCGGCAGCGATGCCGGCGCGCTTCCCGCAGCACAGAGTCGTAGGGAGAGGAAAGCTTTCCGTGCTCCTCACCTCCAGCCAGCCTTCGCGAAACCCCTTTTATAAATACATTTAGGTATTTAGGTTTTTTCCAAGCCACTGCTGTTCAGCAGCACCGGGCTGCGGGGACGGGAGGAGGCGACCCCTCTCCGGCGGGGCTGGGAGGACGCTGCCGCTGCCTCGCTCTTAAATAAGACATCACAGCTTTTAAATCCCCCTCCTCTCACCTCCTCGCCGCAGTGACCCGGCAAACTCACCACATGCCAGGGCTGCGGCAGAGACTGGGCAAACTCGCGACAGGGCAGGCGAGGAGGAACTCAGCTTCCTCGGAGAGGGCAGCCCTGCCTTCCGCCTTGTTTCTATTTGTACTAACTTAATTGGTTTAATTATTTCAGCTGGGACTGGCCAGGCCGCGCTTTGTGCCTTTTACCTGCCCCTCCTGCCCCCCGGGGGTAAGGCTGCCCCGCCGACAAGGACCCTTTTGTGCCCGGGCAGGGGGTGCTGAACCTCCCCTCGGGTGGGGTTATCCCCTGGGATCCTCCCTGCAGAGCATCCCCTATAGTGGGGTTGGCCCCAGTGTCTGGAGAAAGAGGGACGAGGGGGTCTGCACCCCCTGGGAATATCCCTGCCGAGGACCGGGCATCCGCAATGAGGGCAAATTGCCGCCTGGAAGAGTCACCCACCCCTCAGGACTCGCTGTCCTAGGGGATCGGGCCCCCCCGCGCGCCTCTGTGGGGCCGTATCCATCTTCATCCACGCCGAGGAGAGCGATGGGGCCGGGAAGGGCCGCCAATGCAAATCCCCGCCGTCACCGTCATAAAGCACCCGGCACCCTGACACACAAAAGCAACACCATATGTACGAAGACAACCTGTATGAATTATAAATTGCATCATAAAAATTGATTGCCTATCCCGAGCCTTCGGAAACACGCGCGGCGGGGATCGGGGAGGGGGCAGGAGCGCGCCCCCCGCCCCGAGCCGGCCGCCCCACGGCGGGAGGGGATGCTCTGCCCGGCCAGCCCGTGTCCCCCGTGGGTGCGAGGTCCCCTCCGTCCCCTCCCGCTGCCGCGGGTCGCCCGCCCGCCCCTCGCTTGCTCTTTTCTCCCTCCCGCTACGCCCGGCCCATAGAGAGCCTTAATCTATTTATTTCAAGCCACTTCATCCTCTCTCCCGCTTTTGTCCCGGCCCCAGCCTCTGGCTTTGTGGCAGGACCGCTGAGGTTTTAAAAGCCCCTTCCCCTATAGTTTGAGGTCTCCTTGGCTGCCTGAATTACAATGGCTGAAACAGGATTACACTGACCTGATCCTATTAAACGCGCCAATCGATCTGTGCCGCCCTCCCTCCGGCTCCGCAAACTTACTCGCCCAAACTTTCCCCGGGGCTCAGCCTGGGAAGAGGAGAAGCAAAGAAGGCCGCCTTTCCGAGCAGGCCTGTTAGAGGAAGGATGGATGGAAGCTATTTTTATTTTGTTGGGGTTTGTGCGTGTGTGTGTGTGTGTGGTTCTTTTTCTTTTTTTCTTAATGAAGCCACGTGGACTTTAAACCTCTGCTTTAGCTCCCAGCATCTCAGCCCCAAATCAAAGTGCGGTGTTTCCTTGGTGCTCCGACTCCCAGCTCCGGCAGGAGATTAAGTCATGTAGATAAAATCATGCAGAAGGGGGGTATTTTAGCTAAAAGCAAAACGATTCTACAGAAGCTACACAGAACCCTATAAAATCTATAGAGATTTTAGCCGCAAGTAAAGGGCAACCTCGCGTGGGGCACCTTCCACAAACAACCCGATGTGGGAACAATCCCTGGGAACAAGCAGCCTCATCCCTTCGCTGCGATGCCGAGCGTGCCGGAGCCGGGGCTGCCCACGACCCCACCGGGGCCGAGCCCCCCGTGCGGCCCCCGGAGCATCTCCCGCCGTGCCCGGGCTGCCTCTCCCTGTCCCTGTCCCTGGTGACAGGACCGTGTCACCGGCGCGGGCGGCAGCGAGTCCTTCACCCCTTGTTTTTATAGGTGAAGCAGAGGGAGAGGAGCGCGGACCCGGCTTCACAACGTGTTCCTCACCAGCGGGAGGACGGACCTGGAATGGGCGGCTGGAATTCTCCGCTGCCAGGGGATGGATGCGCCGCGCCGCCTCGGAGAGAGGGCACGGCACCATCTGCGGGGGAACGGGCGCCTGGAATTAATCCCCCACCGTCCCTCGGGAAAATAATTACAAGGCAGGGGAACCATCTAAAAATGGCAGTAAAATATGGGGTGTTTACGCTGACCTGCCAGGATGAGTGAATTGGTGGCAAGGGGCCTGAATGAGTGGCAAAGGGCCGATCGCCGACTCCGGGGGGGGCAGTTTTAATGCTCAAATCCTATTAATTAACGGAGCAAAAGACAAACCGGGGACTCCCATTTATAATTTTCTAGGAGAGTGTGATCAGCAGTAAAGAGCTGGAGGTCGCAGAGTGAAAGTGTGATGCCAAGTGCCTGGATCCCCCAGTCTGGTCTAGAAGGTACTAATACCCAAAAAATGGCCACCCCAAAAGGGGCTTTAGCAACGATTTAATTTTTTTAAAAAGTTAACATAACCTGGGATGACAAAACCTGTGCCCGCCAGAGTTTAAACAGAAATCTTTGCAGTTTTCCTTGTGATGCTCCTCAGGAAGCCTATTCTTGCTGCAAAAGCAGCCAGTTTTGGAAAGATTGTGGGAAAAGGTGGATATGGCCCCAAAATCCCTTTGAGAGGTATCTGCCTCCTTTGCTGGTATTCCCAGAAGAGCCAAAAGAAGCCATGGGCATGGTGATACAAATTAAGTAATGGCTTTTTATATTTTTTTTTGCTGGCAACCTCAACTCAAAATGAACCAGTCAGCTTCTCTGGGCAACAGCCACAACTCTACCCCAAATCCTCTTGCAAACATCCCTGAAGAGTCACAAGATATTCCATCACCCCAAAATTTGGCAGCTGGGAGGAATGCACCTTGTCGAATACACAGCCCACCCCCCAACTCCTCTATAAAAATCACTGGGGGCACCCTCCTGCCTAAATTCAATGCCCTGCACCAAACCTGGAACACACACAAGAGTTTCTAAGTAGCAATAGCTGTTTGGTTTCCCCCCACTGATTGAAAACAAAACTAAAGAAAACAAACAAAACATCAATTTCTTAGTGTTTTTCACCCAAAAAACCAAAAGGATTTGGACTGAAACCCTCTCTCCTCTCCCCAAACACCAGGACAGACCCTCAGTATGCAGCGACACCCCCCAAAATATTTAAATCACTGCAGGGCCCCAGTGGCAAGGCCCAGTGCAGAGTTCCCCAGTCCAACCAGTGGCAGCAGCTTTCTGCCCCCATCCCCATCACTCGTCCCTTTGCACAGGGAGGAGGGATGAGAACAGAGACCTGCAAACCCTCCCCACTTGTAGCTGTGCCGTGGAGCCCCGAACATTTACAAATAGCCTCTTCATTGCTAAGAAGCCACTCGGGCTTTTCTGAGCGTCGTTATGGCCCTGGTCTAACAGTATCTGTCAAAAACATTGCCCCTCTGAATTAGACTAATGGTCATTTTTTAGACACACAGCTGTATTTTTTTTTAAAACAGATGCTCAGCTCCTAAGCCCATGGCTGCTATTTCTCCCCCCTCCCCAATTATTTTCATATTTCCCCATTTCCAAAGCGGCAATAAGTTCCTGTGAAAGAAGGGTAATAGGAACTCTCTCTCTAAGAGAAATTGTTAATTTGGGATTTATAAAGGACTTTCCTTAATGAATAATAGTTGAGATCTATCTGTCTTCCTGCCTCATTCTGCAAAGTAACATTTGTAAAGTAAGGTGATCCCAATTACTCCCTCTAATAACCCTCTCCAGAGGAGATTTCAGAGCTGCAGCGATGAAACCCACCCTCCTTCCTCTGCGCCCCCAGTGCCACGAGCATCCCTTGCCTCTGGAGGTTTCTGGCTTCATCCAGCCCATGATTCCCCATCTCCCTGCCTGCAATGGATCAGCTCCATCCCCTGAAAACCCCGGGGCAGGATGCCCCACAACTCCTGACAATCCCAGACGGGTGTGGGTTGAGAGGGGTCTTAAAGCCCATCCCATCCCACTCTCTGCCGTGGGCAGAGACACCTTCCACTGGCCCAAGTTGCTCCGAGCCCTGTCCCACCCCGCCTTGGACACTCCCAGGGATGGGGTGTTAATGAATAGAATAGGATGCTCCATCTGGCCCCACAGGTAGTTGGCACTGGGGAAGTCCCATGCTGGAATTGTCACCCCTCATCACCAAGGTGCCAGGTCCAGAGAGGGTCTGCAGCCCCTCAGAACATCCAGTGCTCTGACACCCCCCTGCCTCCTGGCCTATCAGAGAGAGGAGATTCAGAAATGACTCCACTTTTGCCCATAAGTGTCTTCACAGGGTCATGTTTTGGTGGGTTCTTTTTGTTTTTTTTGTTTTTTTTTTTTTTTTTCCTCCTTAAAATATGGAGAACCATTACAGATCAGAGCCAACTAACATGACATGGGAGGGTCTCTCTGTCCTTTTCTGGGTCATCAGCTCAGGGCTGGATGCCTTCAGGAAAGAGATGCTTTAGCCAAGAGGGGGTTTATGCCATACAAGTGCCTTCTCCAGCTGTTTTGCCATGTCTCCCTTTCCATCCTGCCTCCCTTCCCTTTGCTACCTCACTACAGCAGGAAATGAAAGCATGGAAATCCCAGTCCCTTCCTTCCTTTGCTTGTTGCCATCCCACACACACATCTCTGCCCCACATCCAGAGATTGGTGGGACACCTGGAGGGCCAGAACCCAAGGAAAGGAGTTTTAGCTCTTACTTTAAGTCCTCCTTCCCTGCTCCCCAAAAACTGGGAGAGAGACAGGCTCTACCACACCACCAGTGCTCCTCTTTCTCCTTGCCTTTGCTCCAGACAGCCTCCATCAGCTCAGAGATCCTCCTGCATCCAGGGAACACTAACAGCACTTTCCCAGCAGGAAAAGAAAAATCCAGAAAAAAATTTCCTTATTTTTTTTTTTAAAGCAAAATAAAATCCTCTTTTAGACCTCTTTCCCGCAGCTGGAGGGAACTAAGAAGTGCAAGTTGTAAGAGGCTTGCTCTGGGTCACCTCTTCTGAGGGTGACCCATGGATGACACTGCCTTTGGATGCCTTGTCCCTGCCACAGGACTATTTTGGGTGTTTGAGCTCTGTTATGTGCAAAGAACATGCCCTTCTCCCATCCTTGCCTGCAAACAGCATCCTCCCCGTGGTGAGCCAGAGCTGGTGTGACCTGGGCACGGTGCTCAGCCCTTCCCTCCCCTCGCAGGGTGGGGATGATGTGGGTACCACCCCGCAGGGAGGGGATGCTGTGGGTACCACCCCGCCCACATCCCAACTCTGGATGCCAGCTCCCAGCGCCGGAAAGGATGGAATCCTGATGTATTTGTTCACCTGGCACAAAGCTCAGCGCTGCCAGTATTAACTGGCCAGGCCGATTAGTGGCAGACATCAGCCAATAAATAAATTGGAACCATCTCCAGACCTGATTAGCTTGCTAATTAAGCTCAGTTACAGGGAAATCTGCAGTCAATCAGCCCGGTCATTACCAGTTGGATCTGCAGAGAGGGAGCTGTGGATGCTGCATCCCTGATGGGGAGGAGGAGGAGGAAGAGGAGGGGAGTGTTCTGGGGGTGGGAAGGAAGGTGGTACCGAAATCCACTTGCCTCAGCAGCAGTCGGAGAGGCTCATCCATCGGGGGTGATGCCCAGCATCTTCGGTGTCCCCACGCTCTCCTGGGCTGCGCTGGGGTGGATTGCCCTGTTCCATCACTCACCAGGCTCTCTGGCAGCACTCTCCCTCTGCAGTGCCCACACTGCCAAAAAGCCTCAGGATGCCTCCAAGGACAGCCTGTTCAGGAGGGCAAACACAGGGCTGAGTGGCTGTATTTTAGTCTTTTGGCTGCGACAGGCTGCTTTCCCCCTCCTTTACCGTGGTGGTGTGCAGATCCTCCCTCCAGCACCCGGGGAGCACCTGGGTTAGGGGTTGGGTTAGTGCTATAAGAAATGGATTTACGAGGATGATGATGGTGCTGTGCGGATCGGACGGGACCGGCTGACCCCATTAGAGACATTTACAGCAGACATTTAGCTTGTGTGTTTATGACAGTTCGTTGTACAGGTTTTTGTTTCAAGGGCTGATGCTGCTCCTCGTGGGTTTCCCCTCATGGTTGTCCCCCCTGCGGTTTGGCCACCGGTTGCCCGCCATGTTGTCTTCTTCCCCTCACGGTGTTTTCCCGCCTCCCGCCCCAGCCCTGCCTTCCTATTGGCCCTCAGTTCCCGCCTTTGGTGCCCGTCATCCCATTGGCTGTCCGGTTGCCTGGTTACAGTCCCCGCCCCTGTTTCCATCCAATCAGCATGCAGTTCCAGAACCTTCCCTCACAGCCCTATATAAGCCGGGGCCGCCCCTCAGTGAAGGCGCCATTTTGCTCCCTCACGGTGCCGAGTGTGTGTCAGTCCTGTCGTGCCCCTTGGCCCTCTGGAACTCAAATAAAAACTGCTAATTGCTGGCACACCAAGTGTGGTTCCCGTGACTGAGTTTATTGGGCAATTAAGGCTTTACTGGACGTTAGGGGAGATCAATGCCTGGTGGGATTCCCAGCCTCCTGTGGGCTGGTGGTTTTCCCACTGCACATCCAGTGGTTTCACCAGCAGCCACGATTCCTTACCACACCCTCCTGATAACTCCTGCAGGCTGTGCTCCCTCTTTGTGTTTGGAAAAATTGATCATAAAGGTCTTTTCCAACCCAAACGATTCCCCAAAGTTGTGTTCTTGGCATTGCTCAGGTGGCAATTGCGATGCTTCACCGGGGGAAAAAACCCACACTGTCTGCTTCTTCCTGCAAACATCACCTGCCTGAGATCCATCACAAAGGGCAGAAGGAAGCCCTCAAAGGCAGGCGGTGCTGGGCTTGGACAACCTTTGTGTGGGACATCCCGCTCCCCAAAGCTCTGCTGGGTTTTCCCCAGCCTGGGTAACACAAAGAGTCCGAGCAGCACCTCTGGATGCCAATTCCATCTTCGTCATGGGGTGACTCTGGGCAAAGGCTTCTTTGCATCCACCAAAGTCACTCCTCTTGCACAGCAAGGCCTTGAGCAACAGAGCAATTCGTTTTAGGAACTGCTTTTTTCCTTTAAAAAAAAAAAAAAGAAAAGGAAAAAAAGGGGATGTTCCCTCTACTCCCGTTACAAGAATCAATAGTTTTCCTTCAAAACCTCTTTGTGACCCTTGTTGCTTTGCAGTAGGATACTTTCTTTTCTTCCAAGGTATCAGTGAGTGCCACCAGCTGAGAGCGTTTCAGGGGTACACGGGGGTGGGCTTGGGGTAAGGTGAGAAATGTGGGCATGAAAGACATCCTTAAATCTGCTCTACCATCCCTCAGCACCAGGATCTTCTAGGAGAAGCCAGATCTTAGGAGCGTTGTTACAGAGAGAGCAGCCAGCCATGCCCACCACAAAATCAAAACCCATACCTCTTTAGGAGAGCAAAGGAGGGGAGGGGCAGATGATTCCTAAAAAGAGAGCACTACTACAGCTTTACACCCAGGGGGAACCCAAAACAAGTTCTCCCACATTCGAAGTTCACAGTTCAAATCCAGAAGGGGAGAACACAAAGCACCCCCCTCCTGTGTCGGTGCTGGCTGGACGTGGGACGGGGCGGGAAAACCTTTCAGGAACAAAGGATTGCTGCTTCACAAAACAGCCATTTGACCCCCCAGAGAAATAAAAAAACAACATCCACAAGCAGCCCTGTTGGTTTTCATCCCTCGCAGTGCTGCTACAGCTTCCCTGGAGAACTGGGGAGAACTAAGAAAAAGGAAAGTTCCTCCAAACCCAACCACATGTCCATGCCAGGACAGAGCCAACAGCAGGGGCAGACTGGCTGGGATGGGCAATAACCCCAGGAATGAACATATTTAGGCTGAGGCATGAGCAGGAGTAAAAGACACCCCCCAAACCCCAGATGCCATACTGTGGCAGATGGAGATGCAAACTCACCTTTCCAACCTTGGCCAGGTCTCCTCCTGAGCGAGATCCAGCTGCACTGAGGTCCTGTGACACAGCTTGGTTGGTTTTGACCATGCTGCCCCTTGGTGTCATCAGCCCGTGCACAGTGTTGAGTGCAAGGCCAGGAAAAGAGAGATCCCCAATGTGCTGCTTCTCCCCTGCTTGTCTGTTTTTATAATATTCCCCCCTTTGGGTCTCATTTTGAGGGAAATTCCACACTCTTCCCACCTCCACTCATCTCTGAACTCCCCTAATTTCTGTTTTGTGTGAGGTGGGACAAGCACAGGTGGCCAAACCACAGCATTGGTTGCCTCACTCCATGGTGTCCTTACAGATCTTTAAATCTTCCATTTCTTTCTTCATGCCAGGGCACGTTAACCCCCCCTTATTGAACATTTACTGAATTTTCCCTGCTATTCTCCATGTACCCACCTTGGTCCCACACTGCTCTCTCACCATCATGTAATTTCTTTCTGCACCCACTGGGACCACAAATCCTCCTGGAACACAATGGTCCAGGCAGGGATTCCTCTGGAGAGTTCCCAGTGGGCTCCCATCACCTCTTGCTTCCCTCCCCATCCCACCTTCAACCTTCAGCATCAGGGCAATAGTTTGACTTTTCCTTGAGCCTGCTTAGATTCCCGAGTCCTTCTCAGGATGTACCTGGGACAAGACCTTGAAGTCCATAAATAAATGTCAATCATTGCCCACTGTTCGGGGCTTGGTCGGAGAAGCCTAATGGAGAGCCATGATTTCCCTCCAAAGAAGTGATTAGACCAGACCATATCATGACCTTAAGGATGTTTTATTATTCTTACTTTAAATGATCATTTCAACCAATTTAGCAGATACAGATGTAACCGTTACTGCCCTAATTCCTTGGATCACCTCCAGAGACTCTTAAAGCCAAGGTGCAACATTTACTGCCCTCTCTTCCTTGGGGAGAATGACTGTTTTTAATGAAAGCTCGCATATTTTTGGCTGGGACATCTGTCATTCACTTCACAAGCACTTTCAGAACTCTTAGATATACACCATTACAGTGGGGTTGACTTATTGCTTTTTAATTTATCAATTTGCACCATTACTGGCTCTTCTGACATGGCAGGTCTGGGATAATCCTTCATCTTTATTACTGGCAGGAGTGACAGGATCTCATCACTACCAGGAGGAGGAAGCAGGGCCAGGGCAGGTGTAGCTCAGTAACACCACGAAGACTCAGGCAAAGAACAAGCTGCGACCAACAAGTTTTCTTGTCTTTATTAGAAAGAGACCTATATAATATAGCAGCCTCTCTCTGCAGTACTTTACAACTTTTTGTTCTTTTTTTTTTAAATTATTTTTTATTTTTTTTCATTATTCAGAATACTGTACAGCTGACACAAAAAATCTCAACGCGGAGAGAGAGGAAAGGGGAACATAATACAAACTGGCATACTTAATCAAACCCAAATCATATGAAACAACAAGCAAAGTGAAATGTTTGTCAATTGGTTTAATTACAGTACAAACAATATAAATAAAGCATCGAGTCATTGTAAAACAAACTTGCTGAATGAGGTAATATAAAAACAACAACAAAAGACTTTTTTTTTCTTTTTTTTTTAGAATTTCCACACTGTCTTGTCATCATTTATACATTATTATTTACAGAAACAAAAAAACAAAACAAAAAAAACCCAACAACCCCAAACTTGCTCTAAAGCCTACCATGTGCTAGGGACCTCCTGCCCCTACCCTGAGCAGAGGTCTCGGGTGTCCCTACTCACCTGGGCTCCCTTCTCCCCATCCCAACCAGAAAGACAAACATCACAAAGCAGAAAAACCTGAAAGACTTGGGGGCTGAATGTAAAATCCAGCCTTTGCAGGCGGTCACAGGTTATTAAGGAATAAAGGAAAAACGAACAGCGTACACATCCGCTTCCCGACGGTGCCGACGGCGCTTCCCGAAATAAAGGGGCCCCTTAGATGGAACCTCAAGCCACAACCTGGCTGGAAGCCGGGGCCAAGCTCTGCCCTCAGAGGGGTCAGGCTACAGCCCAATTCTGCCTCCAACACGGGCAGAGCATTTGGGATGTGCCCAGACCCCACTGAGGCTGAGAGGTTTAAGGCAGCAGGAGCTGCACAATCAGCCCCTGGCAATTCCAATCCAAGTCCAAAGGCAACACCTACACGAAACAAGTCCCTGGTGTTCTGGAGGAACTCCTGTCCCAAATACCCCTTCAGTTCGTGCACCACCTACGTGAATACAAGTGAAAGGTGCTCTTACATCGACACAGTAAAAGAGAGCTGGACTGAATGCATCAGGAACCCTGGAAACTTGGTACTTCCACGGAGCAAAGGGCCGTGTGCTTTCAGAGGATGGGGCATCCAATTCCCTACATGGATTAGCAAATGAGCTCAGCAGATACAACAGAGAATCCAGCTGAATTTCTGGATACTGAGAAAAAATGCTTGGAGGGGCTTTCAACAGCATTTCAAAGTAATTGAAGGAGGGGAAAGTGAAAGCTCCTCCCATCATTCTGCACACTCAGCCATGTCCCTACCACACCCCCTTCCTGTCCTGCCAGACCTGCCCTCTCCCTGTGGATTCTCCCTGACAGGACTATAAACCAAAGCAAGGGTAGAAATGGTGGGGGCAACACTCAGTGAAGTGTTCCCAGACTACTTGGCACATGCAAAGCCTTCCTGAGCTCCAGCGGAGGTTTGTGGCTCGCCCGTGGCAAAATTCTGGGGGCAGAGAGTCATGGCCAAGAACCTGTGGAGGGAGGGATGAGCAGCTGCCCTTGGAGCTCATCAGAAACATCTCCCCCCTGCCATGCCCAGAGGCTCCAAAAGACAGCAGAACCCAAAGCGCTGGGCTCACCCATAGGAGGGCAGCCCACTGGCCCTGTGCTCAAAGTCAGCCAGAAAGCTGAGTTTCAAGCAAACTGATGTAAAAAAGGGCCTCTGAGCTGCAAGACTCTCTCCTTTTCACCTTCAGAATCTCCTTCCCTGGTGTTTCCCACCTCCAGGGCTGGCAGGCTGGGAATTCTCCTCTCAGCCAAGGGGGCCTGCTCCAGTCCTAGTGGCCAAAATCAAGTTGAAAGCTGCTGTGTGAAGGAGCTGGATTTTTGGAAAACCTCTGAGGAAGGTCTCTGTGTAAGTCCTGAGCTGCAGGAAGCCTGTACCTCAGATCCCTGCATCTCTCCAGCTGGTGCCCCCCATCCTGCCTTGTGTGCTCTTGGAAATGGCTGGTCTGACTCCAGCTGGGAAAAGTGCCTGTTCAGAAACATCAAACTGCAAACCCGGCTCCAGCTGTGGATGGTGACTGATGTGTGCACGTACGTGCCCACAGAACCACCACCAGCATGGAGAGCACATCCAGACACACAGACACCACCAAGTGCAAAGCACCACCCTCACCCCAGGGCTCACAGCACCCTGACTGCACTTCATCCACTCAACTCCACCCCTGGGTTCGGCATCCAGCTGCCAAATAACAACCCACATTCGGCACCAAAACCCTTCCCCCGTCCTGCATGAGCTCGAGGTTTTCCTTCAGCACAGACCACACGTGACCGAGTTGTGTGTTTGAGGGGTTTTACACCCTGTAATTCACAAGGGAAGTGTTTGCAGCTACCTCAGTTCTCAGAAAGACCAACCAGCCCACACCGATCGGCTGCGGGAAACGGGGCGTACGCAGAAGAGATGGTGCGTTCACTGCCAGCAAAGCAACGTGGTCATCACCCCAACGCATGCCAAGAGACCCCCCAAAGCATCCCCCACCCACCCTCCCTTCACATTTGTACAGAACACACAGGTAAAAATCACTAGCTCTGAAGCACTGCAGAACAGTCCATCATTGGTACCGGGAGCTGAACACACCCCCAGGAGCTCCCGGCCCAGGGCAAGCTGAGGCTCTGGCTGCCACAGGACTGACTGCCGTGTGCCCCAGGGAGCTGGGCACACACCGAGAGATGAACAGCTTAAAACTGCTGAAATGCACAAAAACATTTTCATTTTATCCATCCACAAGCAAAATTCCCCCGCACCCCGAACACTCCGGGAACGGTAGGAAATGGTGGGAGTCAATTCCACCCACATGTCCCCCTGAAATGAAACGAGGGGCCAAGATGACCAGAAACATGCTTGGTGATTTGAGGCTGAAGATGGCTCTAAAAGAACACCCAAAACAACCTCCTACTTTCGAAAATCATGCAATTCCCCTCTTAAAACACGAATTATTCACAGCTCCTGAAAATCCTGGCCAAAACCCTTTTAAGTGTGACACAGATTCAGTCAACTCAAGGTAAACTGTCCTGAGATGAGTATTTACCCAGTATTTACTCCAAAAACTGGCCCAGGCTAAACAGCAAAGCAAAACCTAGAGTATCCTAAATCAACAAATCCACACACCTACAGCTTTGAATGTTTTGCTCTATGACCTCTATTATTTTTTCAAGCAGGAGATTATTTTCTAATAAAACCATTCAAGCCAGACTTCTTTTTGGTAGCTTAGAATTTAAGAACTCAAAACTCGTTGCAGAACCTCTTAATTTGGGGTGTTTTAGTGCTTTTCTGCCTTGAACTTTAATCTGGAGCATTTTCACTTTTTCCTGCTATGAAGCAAAGACAAGAACATCTGAAAATGGGTTTTCTATGCAATATGTTTTACCCACAAATCACCAAGAACAGAATATGTGGAACTGAGGATCCAAGACCAACAGCCAGAGATCCCACCTAAGAATCCCTGGAGCAGCCTCTGGAGCGGGGAGGAAGATGCTTGACGATGAGATGAGGATGGGCAAGTTGTCTCCAGCCCAGCCAAGCTGCCCCAGGTTTGGTCCCCAACGCTCCCCTCCTCTCCCTTGAGTCCCTCCACCGACAACGACCATTTAATCAACCCATTAAATGACCATTTCACCAATGACCAACTAATAAAAACCAATAACCATCCCTGTTAAGGTGCAAAGGCGGCTCCCCGAGACGTTTGGACAGGGCCCCTTCGGGACCCCCTTGTGAAATCTGTGCTTGTCTCCACTATTACTACTTTACACTAGAAACTACGAAGTACTTCATTTTTCCCGATCTCCATATAAATATAAAAGATGAAGCTATTCCAACCCCATATAATCTAATTATACTACATTACAGTGCCAGAGATCATTTCTAAGCCCGTACCTGCATTCCCACCTCTACTCCTCTCCCTACGTGACTGAACTTCCTCTGGCCACGGGAAATCTCCAAGTGCAGCTAAAGCTCCTTTTTTGATTTTTGCACTAACACACATAATTTAAGGAAACAGGGACAAGACGGCAAATTAAACCATATTAATGTTTACATGGTTATTATACACTACGCCCAAATGCTTGAAAATCCTCCCTCACCTTCCAGGAGCTCACCTGGCTTTCTGAGCAGCACCTAGTTCATAACCAAGGTTCTACAAAAATAGCTTTTTTTTTTTTTCTTTTGCTCCTTTTCACCAACAAAATTAGAAATCTGGTACTGGGAGCTCGTGGCCAAATCTCTGCACTGGCAGGACCTCGAATTTTCCCAAGGTTGGATCTTATTTCTTCATAAAGAGTGAGGAGAGGTGAACCCTCCTCAGCAATATCCAGGTTCAGATGCCAGATATGACACATCCGACTCATCCCCACCGTTTGACAGCAATTAGCTAAAAATAGAAGGAAGGTGCTGATGGTGGCAGGAACAGCTGACTCACTTCTAGTGTTTTAGTCATCGTGGATAAAGTGCAGAGGAAGGGGGATTTAAAGGTACCTGGGATGCTGGGAAGGGTTAAATGGGGGTGCAGTGAAAACCAGCCACAGACTCTGTTTTCAGAGAAAACAGCTTCAGCTGGCAGGTTTGTGCTGGGATTTCTATGGAGTGGGTGGCCATTTGGGTGTAATTTGTTCCTAACATGCTCAAGTTTGTGAACAGCCTGGGAAGTGGGTTCCAGAAAAGCAATGAGAAGGGCTAGACACGAGACAACGAGAAGAAAGGGGCTGGGTTAACAGGGTGAAAACAGCGGGAGCCACAATTCCTGCAGGACCTCCAAGTGCTGCCTGATTCCACGGGGACTGCCTGATCCCACATGGCCTGCCTGATTCCACACCTGGACGGCTCCAAGAACATCCTTTGCAAAGTGCAAATGCATCCCCTGAACGGCACGTGGAGCTCCCAATGCCGAGCCCTGCCAAGGAGAGCTTCCCCCATCCTCGCTCTCCGCTCCCTCGGGAAGGGCTTTCCCCTCCTCTCCCCGCTGTGGAAGAAGGGGATGGAGGCTGTGCTGGCCCAGCTCCCTCGCCAGGTGTCCCAGGAGCTCAACACCCTTCCCAGCCTGCCAACCAGCCTTGGCAGAATGGGGGACCCTCGGTGTGTCCTCCCATGCTGGAGCTGCGGTGGCAGGAAAGGTGCCTCCTGACCTGGAGAGACAGCATGGGGTGATCTCACCCAGCAGGTCCCTTCCAGCTCAGGATACTCCATGATTCCCTGCTGCTGCAGCACATCCACAACTGGGAGTCCTCCCTGCACAGCCCCACACCTTTGGGGAAGCCATCACAGTCTGCACTGCTTCAACAGAGTGACACTTACACCTCCCAGGGAAAAACGTGTTTAGGTTAAAAACAACTCTGTTACTGCTCAGTTAAAATATCAGTTGGCTAGCCTGGATATCTGATTTTCCCTCGTAATACACTGGAATTTCCTCTCCTAAAAATATTCCGTGTGTTTTCAAGGGTCACCCTCAGAAAATTTTTATGAAAGGAGCATGTAATTGATCTACCCAGAATCTGCATGACAGCCCGGCTGCCCTCGTTTCTCAAACAGCACTCTCAGCTTTGTAAGAGGAAGGTGGCCCAAAAAGAGCAACAAATTATGTACAGAAAATAACTTCAGTTCGGACAAACCAGCTCTGAAATGAACCGCTGGGTTGGTTCTGGGACACAAATGCCCGGGATGCTCCCAGGGGAACAGCAAGGCAGCTCTAGCACCTCTGGGATCGCCACTCCCGAATCCCTGCTGGGTTCCCCCGAGGGGTGTAAAGCTCATGAGCACCAGGACACAGTGGCTGCCCAGCTGCACACTGGGCGGGTGGTGCCATCACTGAGGGACCACCCGTGAGTACCAAAGATCATGGGAATGATGGAGAAATAGCAATTACAACAGACACCCTTCCTTAATTAAAAAAAGAAAAAAAGACTATTTAAAATCATCCCAGTCTGAAGGGACTCAGCTGTGTCCTTGCTCTCCCTGGCGAAGGGAGGTTCCCTCCCCCAAATAATCAAAGGTCTGTATCGTAGCAAAGTACAAAAGGAGAACACCACCATAGAGGAAAAGCTGGTTGATATTCCCGTGCTTCCACCTTGAGGCTCGTTTTTCTGCCACAATTTAGTAATCTACAGGAAATCTGCTCATTTTCGGATTCTGGCTTTTTCCTTAAGACAACCAGATCATGTTTTTTGCCTTTGCATTTTGTGCACACACAGTTTATTTGGCACTCGCCACACTCCTCCCATTGTGTGCTGAGAGAAATCCAGAGCCCCGAGGAAGAGCACCACTGAAGGCTTGGGAAATACACCCGAGCAGGTAGATTTGCAAATTACTATGCTGTGTGCACCTCACTGCCTTCACGTAATTGCTCCTTTGCCATCCAATTCAGTTGAGTTTTCAACTTTCTCCGTGATATACCCTTCCCCCATCTTCCCACTGCCATATGCCATTTCAAAGGAAAAAAAATCACTTTCCTGCCTGCCAAAACCCGTGCGAGCTGCTTCCCTGCGCCAGAACCCCACTACTGGGGAACCAGGGGAAGCTGGGATCTGCCCGGCAAGACCAAAACTATCAAATCAAGTATTAAAACCTGGGATTCAAATGAACTGTCCAGGCTACTTCCACAAGCCATTTTTCTTGCCGAAAGCAGCCAAGTTGGGAGTGGAGCTCAGCCGTGCCCTGCCCGCCGTGCTGAAGGCCATCAATTCTGAGCTTAATCAAACCTGATCTTCCCCCAGCCAGAACAGGGCTTTTTGTCTTGGCTTGTGAAAGCTTCCTGACTTCTGGACTAAAATATATTTACAGCGCTGAGAAACAGCCTCTTTCTCCTCTCTAAAAGGTCTCACGTGCCTTTTTTTTGTATTTTTATTTTTTCCATGCCAAACATCTCCTCCTGATATGTTCCTCACAGGCTTTGGAAGCAAGAGTTCACTGCTGGGAATATTACCAATGTACAATGACCTGTAACACACAGATCCTAACTAGTTGCACATTATTTAGTTCACATCCATTACAGTTTATAAATTAACAGAGATGTCGTTTTCTGTACAAAAAAAATTTCAATGTATATTTCTGGGTTTTTTTTTTCTTTTTTTAAATTCAAATAGATTTTACATACATAGAATCTAGAGACACAATACAAAAATCTGTATAAGTTAGGCAATGCATCACCGGGGTGACCAAAAACTCAACACAATTTACCTTGGCAAAATGACAGAACCTATTTCTGCTGGCTGAAAAAAAAGAAAAATTAGCCTTTAATGCGTTTATTAATTTCACTACCTGTACTTGAAATGTTTTTTCCATAGTGCTATTCATTATTCCTTTTTGTGTTTCGGAGTTACTCTTATTTATTTTTTCCATTTTGTTTTTCCACCAAGGAGACTGCAGTCAAATAACACTCAGCAACTCATTTCCTCTCTTTGGGCTGAAAAATTAAACAGATACTAAATTATGACAGTGAATTTAGAAAGGAGGGCTCCAAGGGCTTGAAAGAACATGTCTGAGATAATATGATGCTTCTAAGAATATTGCAATCACATCCAAGCAATCACCGAAGCGTGCCATGTAACTACCTCCTCAGCTAATATGCTTTTTTCTCCGTGATGACTAATCATGTTCTATTAAACAGCGGTAATGCTGGAAGAACTCAACTATACAAGTGTAATGAAGCCAGTATTCTCCCCGGACAGATTAGCTACAACTGATTTGACACATACCATCATAGGAGCTTCAAACCTGACAAACTCTGTGCTTGCTTCTGATTTATGCCGTCAAGCTCTTCAGAGAAGAGAATGGAATCCAGGCGCGGCGCTCGGCAGAGGTGAAATGTACTGATGTGCTTAGCTGTCACTCACGGAAAGTCACCGGCTCTCCTTCCTTCTCCTCCCGCTCTCCTCTCCCCGCGCCCTTCCCTCGGTGCCGGGGAGGCCGCGTGTCCCCATCCCGCCCCACGCTCCCGTGGTCCCCGTGCCACGCACGGCGCATCCTGCTCAACCCACGCGCCCCCGCCCGCTCGCCCCCGCACCGACCCGGGGCTGTCGCTGAAACCACGGCCCCCACGGCAGCCCCCATTGCTCCTCCTCACCCCCTCGCGCTCTCCACGCTCCGGGCGGGACGGAGGGCCGAGGGAAAAGGAGAGTCACCAGGCTCACAGAGCAGAGCTGTGATGGGGATGGAGGGCGGTGAGGCTGCGGATGTCACTCGGCTCAGCGGGTGCCCGGCGAGCTCCTCAGATGATGGCGGGCATCCTGCCGCCGCTGTTGTTGCGGTTGTTGTTCCTCCTGGACAGGTTGGGGGTGGCCATGAGGACGAAGCGCTCGTCGGGGCAGCCGTACTGCAGCAGCACGTCGATGCACTCCTGGCTGGCGGCCTGGCGGGCGTAGGCCAGCGCCGTGTTCCCGTGGGCGTCGCGCGCCATCACGTCCACGCCGTACTGCGGGGAGGGAGGACACAGCGCTGTCGGAGGCCGCACCGCGTGGGGACGTTTGGGAAGGGACAGGCTTGGGGTTTGAGGCAGGACGGGGACAGGGGCAAGAGGCACTGAGCCAGACACATACAGGTTTCTATGGGAAAGGGAACAAAATCCATCCCAGAGGTATTCTGAGCTGAGGAAATCCCTCCTTCCTCCTTTCCCACTCCACCAAGGAGAAGACAGGCACACCCCACCACCCTGATGCTGCCTTTGGAGAGCGTGCAGTGAGGCACATGGAACCCCCCCGGGAACACCGAGGGACACGGCCCAGCCCTGCCCTGGCCACGGGCACTTACCCAGATGAGGAGCTGCACCAGCACCACGTTCCCTTTGCGGCAGGCCAGGTGCAGGGCCGTGCGCCCGTCGCCGTCCCCGCAGGTCTCGTTGACCTCGTCCCGCGTGCCGTGGGCCAGCAGCAGGATGACCGCCCGCAGGTCCTCCTCGGCTGTGGCCCTCAGCAGGTGCTGGCCCAGAGAAAGCTCCAGGCACTGCAGCGGTGCCAGGAAGAGCTTCTGCTCGTATTTCGCACGTATCCAGAGCTCCTTTTCTTCCCTAGAGAAGCCAGAGGAGACAGGTCACTCCCACCTGGCGCCGCAGCAAGCAGTGCCTCAACATCAGGAAAGTTATTTCCCCCTTAGAAATTCTGGCAAGAAAGCCCTCAGAGAAACAGTTCACCCACACCTTGTGTTCCCTGCAATGTCTGCACTGCCCACCTTATTGTTACTGCAGTGCCCATGGGGCTGTAAGACCACAACAGCCAGGAGGTCTTAAAAAAACCCTGGGCCATCCCCAGGCCCGGCAAGAGCCCTCACAGTCACAGAGACCAAAGACACAACAGGCAGCCTTGGTTCCACCTTAGGGTTGGGCTGGAATATCCACTGCAAAAAAAACCCACCCCAATTTCTCTGTCTCAGACCAGAAGGAACCAAACAGGGGTGCTTTGTCCTTCTCCAAGCTGAGCAATGTTTCCAAAGGCACACGGATGGTTCCTCTGTTTGTTTTTCCAAAATTCAAACCAGCAAACCAACACTTTGAAGCGCCTTTGCCTCCTGATATATCAAAGAACTATCAAAAGCTTCCTGGGTGCTCTCAGGTTACAGGAGAACAAGGACTACAAACAAGTCCCTCCACCTGCCATTAAAAAAATTACCATACAATTATAGGATGTGAGAGATCCAGCCCCAGACAAAGTACCATTTAGAGGGAGCTCAGGTGATCTGTTCGGCCTGTGAAAACCACACACATCACCTGAGCCAGGGGACTGGTCCTGGTGACAGATTCTCCCCTCTGGAGCACAAAAGGCCAAGCTCTGTTTACGCCTTTCAGCCGTGTTTACACTGCTCCCAGTAATCTAGTGTCAGGTTAGCCCTAATCTGTTTTTAAATACTTATGTAAACAGCTCCTTCCACCAGCAAATCTGGATTAGTTTTGCATCATTTCCTGGGACATGTGGAGTGACCTTGCTTTGACCTGCCTGGGTGCTTTCAGGCACAGCTTCCCAGAGCCTGTGCTTCCCTACCCCGACCACAATTCACCCCACAAACAGGTCCAAGGCTTTTATTCAGAGCAAAAGTGCAAACAGAAAATTAACACAGAGAGTGCTTCTTCTACATCAAACCTCTGAATGACTCCTGCAAGCTAAAAGACACACCAAAAAAAAACCCCAAAACTGACCCACGACCCATTTGGGGAGTTGCAAATTAACCTTTGATAGCAGGATCTGATAACCAGAGTATCACTGCAGGTATTCCACATGGAGAGGAGGAAGAAATGGAGTTCTGTTATCAGAATCTTTTAATTAATGGGCTTTCTATCTGTATTTTTTTAGGGTAAAAACACAAACCAGAACTAGTGCCACGAAAAGGATAAAGTAGCATGAAACTATCTAAAATAAAATAGGCATTTTTGCAGCAGTTCCACTTACAGTATCCACCCAGATTATTTTCAGGGATGTTTAGCAAATATCTCATATGGTTTTTAAACATACACAGTGGTATTGACAGTAGAACCAATACCTGCCCTGACACTGGAAACTGAAGTGTTCACCTACAGCAGCTCACATCAGGGCTTTGGGCATTTATTTCCCTTATGTCCATACATCCTAAAGGCAAAATGTACCTCAGGAGGTACTCAGTGATTTTTTTTTTAGCCTAGTCAAGAGTCTGCAAATAAATTCCCTTTTTGCCCAGACCATCTTTTCAGGGATAGGAACTTTTGGCTCCTGTCAGAGCACTGGTTGCTGTGATCACTGTGGCTAAAAAAAAAGGCCTAATTTTGTTTGGAAACAAGCTGTTTGCCACAAGTGTCCCATTTCCAATGCCAATTCACCTTAAACTGCAATAGTGATGCTATGAGAGGCACCAAAACATAGAGAATAAACCCTCAGCTCAGGCAGGGGCTTTCCAGGCTCTAGGCTGCTGGTTTACAAATTCACCAGCACGAATTTCGCATTTGCTGGGCTGTCACACGGGCACTCCTGATGCTCCTGGAAGGCTGCAAGGAAGAGGGACAGAGATGCTCCAGCCCTGCTCAGGTTTATCCTACTGTCTCAAAAGGCTGGGAAAAGAAAAGCCTTTAAAAACCAACAGAACAGGAAGGGAATGTGCTGTCACCAACACTAGGGATGGAGAGGATGCAAGTGGTCCTTCCTTAAGGCACTCCCCAGTATGATCACGTCACCCAAAACTGCTCTGCATTAACTGGGTGGTGCTCTGGTCAGGATTCATCCCTTAACCAGAGCCAGTGTGGTGCACAGCCTGGGAGCAGCCAAGGAGATGTGGAATCCCTCAGGAGATGCTGCCGAGGAGGACCCTGCCACCAGAAGCAGGCTGTGACACTCACCTAAGAATTCACGTGGTTATTTCACCTCACTGCAGTCTCCCCTCTCAGAAAACCTGCCTAGTTTTTCCTGACCAAGCAGGACACCAAAAGACTCCATTTGTTAAGGCCCAATTCCACCTCTGGGGTCACATCAAGGGCTGTGGTGGGAACACAGCAAAGACTACAAATCAAAATAAAGGTGTTTGAAGAGCCTCAGACCTTTGGGGCAGCACGTCCCTGACATCAGCTACTGAGTGACATCTTATTCAACAGGACAAACTGGGCACAGGGAAGGCACAGCATTTGGATTGCAGAGTAGAGAACTGAACATTATCAGAGGTAGGAGGAAAATCACACTTGCCCAGGCCTCATGGGCAGCCAAAACACGGGGAGGGGAGCTGCTTTTCAATGAGCAACTAGAAAGCCACTGCCCACAAACATCCTCCCTCCATCTCTGGCACACACCATTTAATTTGGATGGGAAAGTCCTGGGGACTTTCCTGGGAGACAGCTGCAGCTCCGCCGCTCGCATTCATCTCCCAAATCCTGACAACAAGACATAAATACTGTAATTGTTGCTCTGATGCCCCAATTTCACTTCTGGGATCCACAGCTTGTCTTGGTCGAGGTTTCATTTCCCCCAAGGAAGGCCAGTCCAAGAGCAGAGTTGTCAGCAGTAGATCACTTAACCTCATTGCAGCTCCCCGGAGGACCACTGCTCACATCCCCTCTTAGTTAATGAGCTAAAAAATGAATTATTGGAGCGGTCAGCAATAAGCAGGAAGAGGAGGCACAGTGTTTCATTTCAGCCAGCACTGACATACCTTTAAATAAATCAACTGAGTAAGAGTACGAGGAAGTGCGAGGAAGAGCAACTCATCAGGAGAGAGACACCGAACCAATCCCTAAAAATAAAGCCTAGTAAACATTGCCCTCATTTTCTTCCCTTAGCTGTAAATCCTGACAACTCCAAACAACCCTCTCAATACCAGAGACTTCCAGCTGCAGTTGCCAAAGCCAAACCACGACTCTTGGAGTGCACTTTTAACAGTGGAGTCCTTTTCTCAGGACCAAATTAAAGCTGATGTGCTGGAGAGGCAACATCTCCATGCGTTCAGATGGTCCTGGTGACACCAAATGCTGGAGGACATCTGAATTGCCCCTTCCTCATTTGTACTAAAATTAATAGATTATAACCTCCTAGATACATTTAAGAGAAATTAAGAACATAGTTCAAAGATCAGGCTTTCTCTGAGCCTTTCATCTCCAAAGCTCAGACTGCTGATCCAAACTCCAAACCTTGCTGTTACACAAACAAGGGCCAGACACAAAAACACTGTGTGGAACCAGGCACGAGTCCCTAAGCCTGGGCCAAACCCCACCAAGCTCTCTTGGTGGGAGAATCCACCACCAGTGAGCCCCAGGTACACACAGTGGTGTGGATAATGTGGGTAATACAGCAAGGCTGTACACAGGTAAAGGCTTATTAGAAACAGAAGAAAATTTCAGTTCTCGGTTTATTTTGATCTAATTAGGTGCTTGCTTCTCAAGATAATGTCCAATTATTTAAATTACTCTGCCAGCCACATCACATCATTATTATCTGGAAACATAAATACTGGGCACTGGGAGGGGGGAGGGCTAACTAGGGAGCACCAGAGGAGAGAGAAAGCAGATTGGCACTGGAGATGCTCCTTGTGCTACACACCCCAGCCCCACAGAGTGCACTGACTGTCACACCCAACAAACCCCACCAGGAGCCTCACGCTGTTGCTACCTGCTCTCCATCCTTGCTCCTGCTCACCTCTGCCTTCCCCTGCCTGGTGGAGAGGCATGGAAGGCAAACACCAAAAGGATGTGCAGGGTGGAAATAAAAGCCGTGTTCCTACAGAGACCCAGAACTGACTGTGCAGGCAACAGCACATGGATGGGGAGCCTGAGAACTTGCCATCAAAATCCCACTGCTCCAGCACAAGAGCAGCCTTGTTCCTACCAAAGAGGCAACAAGGAGGATGAAAATGCTGTGCTGCTCGCCCGTTACCCCGAATTATTCACCATTTGTTAAAAAGCTGGATCAAGTTGTGAAGGTTAAATCAAAAGGATAATGGACAGCAGGTATTTATCAGGGCAGAGCTCTGATTCCCCACCACCAGAGATACTGCACAGGCTCAGGGCAGGCATCCGGAAGTGAAGTTTTATCCCCCACACCTCTGAGAACACTGGAAAGCTCCTGAAATTCTTTTCTTATCTTTTCTCTTGCTCAAGAAGCTAATTCTGTAACAGAGGAGGCCTCTAAATGGTGTCTCCAGCATGGCCGTGCAGGTGCTGTGCCCGTGTGTTGCCATTTCTGGGTGCTCACTGAAGTACAACCATTTAACGCCGTAGTAACCTGGCCAGCTCAGCAAGAGCACTGCCAAACACTCTCTCCTGTTGGCCAGCTGACAAGGTTAATGTGTCTCTTCCAAGAAGATGAAGTAAATCGAACCCCCTGTACGTCCCAAACTCCTGGAAGAGCCCCAGAGTGTGTCATTAGCTTCGTGGGCCAGCTTGCAAGAAGCCATCACCTAATGGCCACTGCTGGGCAGCTGGTTGTGCTGGGGCTTCCCATTCAAACAACCCCCTTTGTGATGATCCTGACGGGGAAGCAGCGTTGGGACGGGGAAAAGGAAAACATCGGGGAGGGGGGGCACGGGACTGAAATGTTGGGAAAGGGTTCCTGATGTTTTTAATTGCAACAGCAAAGGGGGAGAAGAAGCGAAGGCGAGAAGAAAGGGCTAGCAGCAAGGAATTTCCAAAGTGCCTTCCTGCCCCGAGCAAAGCAGGAACTGGGAGGAGAGGCATGGAAGAGGAGCTGGGAACAATATGCTGAGAAAACACAGGGGCTTCCTCTCTCTGCAGGAGAAGACCCCGGGTATTGCAAAGGCAGTGCTTAGCAGTTGAGTGGTTCGAGCTCGCATGCCTTCTCTGCCCGGCCCCGTTGCTAAGGGGGAAAGAGCACCAGCCCCCCAGGGATGTGCAGGGCCCTGGCAAACAAGAGGGCTCCAGACAGCAAACAAAGACCGATGGGTGTTTATTCCTTAATTACGGAGAAGCCCTTCAGAAACAGAGCACTGTAAATCCCGCCCGCCGAGCAGAAGCACCACGATTTATGCGCGCTGGGGCAAAGAGGAAATAAATATCTCTCTGGCTCCTGATCAATATTATGAGTGTTTTGCCAACCTACAGGGTGTTTTATGAGCTGTAAGGACAGAAAGGGATCATTAATAATTAAATAAAGTCAACCTATTAAGCTTATTACTCCTTACAAGTTAAACACCCCTGGCCGACGAAGAGCAGGAGAGCTGCTGATCAGCCAGCCCCTGTCTGGTCTGGGACTCTGGTCCAGGGCTGTCCCCAGTGAGCAGTGCAGTGACCCAGCTTGGAAATGATCCCAGCACTGTCTCGTGGGGAACTTGGCTGGCTGAGGATTGTGATCAACCCGCTCTTCAACCCGCAAACTTCTGTCCAAGAGACAGAGAGACGCAATTCAACGCTGCATAAACACGCCAAATTCAGGTCGCTTCTACCATCAGCCCTTTTCGACCAAACCGAAGCAAAACACCAGCACCAAAGGGCACAAATCCCTGGAAGTGCCCAAGGCCAGGTTGGACGGGGCTTGGAGCAAGCTGGGATAGAGGAAGGTGTCCCTGCCCATGGCAGGGGGCAGAATGAGATGGGCTTTAAGGTGCCAGCCCAAACCATTCTGGGATTCTGTGAAATAAAGGTGATTTCCCACCAGCAGCACCTCACACTGTCAGCTCAGGACCTTCTCCACCATCAGCTCTCCCATTCCATTTCCGCGTTTTCCTTTCCCAGCCATGTGTTTGAGGGAAATAAAGCCCTATGTGCAGGAGGGACAGAGATCTCTCACACACACAGAGCTGAGTTAGCTTCTCAAATTAACCACACCCTGCATGACACTCACCTGGATCATCCCAACTCAGATGTTCCTGACAGCATCCCCTCCAGGGGCTCCACCACAGCTGCTGTTCCTGCACCTCTGGGCTACCCCTCCTCTGGGCACTTCTCTAAGTGTTAACACACCCACAGGATTTATCACTGCCCAACTTCATGACCAGCCCGACCGAGACATCAACGTTTAGTGACTCCAGGCTTTTGAGATAAATATCCTGCAGTTGTGGGCTCTGATATATCACAGGAAATTGCAGCCAACTTATGTTTTCATTGCGTGACACTCAATCTAATAACTTTTAAGGTCCCCTCGATAAAATATATCACACCTGAGGTTTGTTCCGTGTGAAGTTAAGCAAGAACTATGTGACACATAATGGCAGGGGATACTGGGGGTACCAAAGAAAGGCTTATTAAGCTGAGAATAAAGATCCTAAGGCTGACAAGTGTAGGCTGGTTAAGTCTTTTCTCAATACAAACCCAAGCTTTTTTCCAGTTCTGGGCAACTCTGTGAAATGAAAACAGTCCCCAGAGATTCAATAAAAAGCTGGGAAAATGCCACAAATTTCACTTTCCCACTAACCCTGTATGCCCCAGAATTATTTTAAACAGCATTGCCAGCAATATTTCAGAGGGAAACCCCCAAACAATGGTGAACCCTAAGGACTGAGAGCTCACCAATGTCCAGAGGAGGCCGTGAACAAGATGAGAGGGCTGGAGCACCTTTCCTATGAGGAAAAGCTGCGAGATTTGGGATTGTTCAGCCTGGAAAAGAGAAGGCCCAGGGGTGACCTAACTGTGGCTTTCCAGTGCCTGAAGGGACAACACAACAAAGATGGGGAGAGATTTTTTTGCAAGAGCCTGCAGGGACAGGACAAGGGGAATGGCTTCCTATTGCCAGAGCAGGGTTAGATGGGATAGTGGGAGGAATTCCTGGCTGGGAGGGTGGTGATGCCCTGGCACAGGTTGGGCAGAGAGGCTGTGGCTGCCCCTGGATCCCTGGAAGTGTCCAAGGCCAGGTTGGATGGGGCTTGGAGCACCCTGGGCTGGTGGGAGGTGTCCCTGCACCTGTGCAGTTCTAGACACACTTGGGCACAGCACAAATGTTACCTAAAGAAAGCCCAAAGCTGCTCTACAACACTTGCACAGAAATGCTAAAAAACAAGGACTGTATTTGCTTCTTGCTTGTTTTCAGTAATAAATACATATATGCAGGGAATAGTAATTGGAAACACGCACCTAATGCATTTCATTATTCATGTGTAACCGTACTTAACCTGATGTCTTAAGTGTATAAATCAAATTGCATTGTGCCAGTACCTAAACACAGACTGGAAATTTCAATTTGCAATTTGATATACAGTCACTCAGGTTAGAAGATTCCATTAATTTGCAATTTGTTAACACTAATTTTCTCCTATACCAAGGCTATACTTAATGCAGTAGCACTTTAAATAGAGCTCAAGAAATCATCAGATCCTTTTTTCTTTTTCTTTTAAAGGAAAAAATATGAAAATCATCTTATACAGTGTACAAATATTTCAGTGCATGAATCTCAATAATCTGTGCCAGGTGAGAGGTGGCCCAGGGAGGTTCTTCCCTGGCATGAAACAGGGATGTCCACCAGCCCCATCACAGCACATTAAGGACACCCTCAGATCATGGGAGCAGATCCCACCACAAGCAGGGCAGAGAGCAGAAATGGAGCTTTGCCTTCTGCTCCCCGTGCTGGAAAGGGGAGAGGTGGCAGCACTGCGAGTGCACCAGGACCTTACAAACCCCTCCAAGGTCTGACACACTGACAGACACACTCACAGGGTGGGCTAAAGAGCTCCAGGGGTAAAGAGCTGCCTTAGCACACATAAGTGGCTTCAGTCAGAGAATCAGCAAGGTTGGAAAAGACCTCTAAGACCACCAAGTCCCAGTGAAAATGGAAAAGAATACCCTGTGGGCTCCAGAAGAAGCCAATCTTCAGCCAAGGATCAGAACCTGGAAGAGGATGGGCTAATCCAACACTGCACAAAGACCTTCTTCCTTTGCTAGCAATAACTCCTACAGTTTGGTTTACAAGGAAAAACAAAAGCCCTTTCAGGGGGCTTTAATATTACCTTAATTCCAGCAGAAGCAATAAGATGACACTCTTTGGAGTATTTTGGGGAAAAAAACCACTCTCCAACATTACACTGAATTTATGTAAGACATAAAAGAGAAAATACAAGTAATAAACGTTGTATTTGAGCATAGACTGTGAAGAAAAACACATTTGGAGCAGCAAGCAAATAAAAACAACTGCTTGCTCTGCACGAGTCAGCAGTGGGAGGCAGGAGGGTTTGCAGTGGGGGGTCTGAGGGCTGGGGACCATGGGCAGCACTGCTGGGACCCACGTTCTACACATGCTGCAGGGACCTCTCCACTCTCCAGCTCTTCCCAAGCAACTTGGAATCCTCCCTTCTGCTCCTCTCACCTCCCAGTGTCCCCTCACCTGCACTTCAAGAGTCACAAAACTGCTAAGGATGGGAAAGACCTCCGAGATCATCAAGTCCAACCTTCAACCAAACTCCACTGTGCCCAGCCCCTTCCAGTGCCTCACCACCCTCTCAGGAAAGAAATTTTTCTTAATATCCAACCTTGACCTCCCCTGGGGCCGTTTCCCCTTGTCCTATGGCTTGTTGCTGGGGATACACATCCCATACCCTCCTCTTCCTCTCCAACACATCTGCCCTTCTTGGCTGACACGCCTGTTCCACTACACCACCTCTATTGATTACTTCTTCAGCTGCTTTGGCTGCCTCTTACATCTCACTGATGACAAGGACTCTGCAGGAACCGTTCATGTCATCAGACTCTTCTACGAGTCGCATTTATTAATGGCTATTTTTATTTAGTGACAATGATGCCTTTCTTGGCAAGTTAGATCTGAGGTATTCCCTCTGCTCAGCAAGAGGTGGGACTCCCCTCCACCTCCATTTCACTGGGCTGCAGGTGTTTGATGCCTTTCTCCACCCACAAATGACAATTAGTTAAAAAAGGGCTGTCAGTAGAGCCGCTCGTGTTTCTGAAAAGCAAAGTGGATGAAAAATTAACTTGAGTAGCTAAGAAAGATTTCAGAAACGCTCACCAGTGAACACCCCCAGAGATCCATGAGGTTCCTCTGCACCTAAAAAATTAAATACCAATAGTCCTGTTTATTTGTGTGTTTTCATCCACGGGACATCCAACGCTGAGGTTCCCAACTGTGCCCCAAAAGGTGGGATTAGGGATGGACCCAGTTTCAGAGACACTGGAGCGCTCAGGTCCTGCTGAGGCATTTCTAATTGCACACCCCTGCCTATTAATCACTTGCAAACCTTTAGGCTTTTATGATTTACAAGCCATGAGGTTGGTGCTTAACAGTGGGAAACCCACATAAAACCTGACAGCAAAGAAAACCCACACCGGAGCCGCCTGCCAGAAGTGACAGCAAGTTCCACTTCGACAGCAACTCTAGAGAGCTGTGCAGGGATTTCAAAGCTGAATTAAAGCCACAATCAAAGAATTAAAGCCTCTTGCCCAAGCGCTGGAAGTGCCTTCTCTCTCCCAGCTACTCCCCTGCAAATCCCTCGTCGGGCCGCATTTGGAAATTATTTAAAAAAGATAAAATCTCCCTAATCTGTTACCAATTAGAAGAAACATGTGAGTATTATTTTCCAATTTGTGACTCAATCTTAAAAGCAAAGCCACTGAAATAATTACCCCGGCTCCTGAATATTCCTATTGTGCTCCTGAAGAAAAATGAACAGTGGGTATGTCCTCTCCTGCCCGAGATGCCCCGGGGCCCAACGTATCAATAAGAACCATCAAAGCCCCACACGTGAACTGCCAAAAAAACTGTAATTCCTGGTCTGTGGCAGCTGCAGCCCAAGGGCTGCCAAGCTGATTAGCTCCCTCCTAATGGTCTTTGTGCAGCGTGGGCTGTGGTGAGGAGGTGGGATGGGGGGCACGAGGTGGGCAGCACCCACGGGTGTCAGAGCACGAGCCCGGGGCCAGGATTTATGGCAGAGGCTCCTTCCTCAAAGCCAGACGCGGCACGACTTGAGTGACTAACTCCTGAAAATTGGTAATTTCCTGGTGCTTAGCAGGAGGAGGCCCACCAATGGGAAGCAGAAGCTGCTAATAAATTTATAGTGCGTTATATGCCAATTAGACCCCTTCAGCCCTTCAAGAGGCAGCACCACCAATCAGGTTATCATGCCACAAATGTACTCTTTAGGGCTGATCTCATCACAAATCAATCCTGCATTTAAAGTGCAATTTTCATTAGTATTACCCAGGAATGCACTTGTGAAACAATGCAAGCAGGTATTTTCCTCCTCCCCTCTGGGCGCCCTTCCCCGACACCTTGTGCAGAGCTATTTGCTTCTCACACACAGCCACGTCTGAGCTTCCAGTGGCAGATAATCACCGTGAATACCACATTAATTCTGCACCCAGCCAGATTTATTACACACGTCATACTTGGGAGTTTCACCGTCATTCACAACCCCGTGGTGAAATTGCATCCTCGCACCTGACCACGCACCATGGAAGATCCTGTCAATACCAGGAATCAGAGCAGATCCCTCAGCTTCCCACCCCAGCCCATCCACAGTGCTGAGACACCCGATGCTGCTTGTCTGGGCATTCAGAGAAAGCAAAAATACACAAAGAAATAGTCTCTCTGGTTTAGCATCTTCAGCACATGTACAGATGTACTTTAAACCTCTGGCCATGGCTTACACTGCACCTTGCTGCTTACAGTCTGTGCAAGCAATATTGTACTTTGGATGTTCCTCCTGGCCTTCATTTTTTGCTGAACAAGGCCAGGAACAGCCTTTAGTTTCAGCTTTGGAACCTATGGCAGCATAAAGAAGCCTCCTGGGCAGGAACACCGGGGAACCAGAGTCACTAGGACTGCATTTTCCCTTCCTTCTCCTTCTCAAGCCAGGCTCAGACCTTGGAGAAGCTTATCACAGAATCTCCTGAGCTGGAAGGGACCCACAAGGACCACCCAGCCCAACCCCTGGCCCTGCACAGACATCCCAACAATCCCACCTTGTCCCTGAGATCACTGTCCAAACACTCCTGGAGCTCTGGCAGCCTTGGGGCTGGGACCAACCCAACCTGACCCAACCCCAGGTGGCTTCTGCGTATTTCACTTCCAAATTGCTTCAAATTTGTTCTAATTAAGCTCAACACTTTGTGATTTGCTTGTCAGCTGTCACAGCACAAGCACAAGCAGCAGACCAGTGCCCAGTGGTTGAGGTTGTTTTGGCTCGGAGTGCTACGAGATGTGCTTGTGGGGGCTCTGGAAACAGGTTGTGGGATCCTCTGAGCTTGTGCCGTAAAACAAGTAACTGTAAACTCTGACAGTGCAAACTCCTCCTGCACTGGGGTGTCCAAGAGCATCGGGACAGTCCCTGCTGGGTGCTCACCTCGCTGCACCTCCTTGTCAGATGGACACCCACGTTACAAGAACTCAGGGATCAGGAGCCCTCCAACGCAGGAACTCCCAAAGCAGCCCTGCCCTGCCTGCTCCCCAGCCAGGTATCCTCCTCTTCAGTCACTGCAGGGCCAAATCTGACACCCCAAACTGCCCCTGTCCCAGTCATTTTAACTTCACCAAAACCCCGCAGCACAGGCAGAGCGATGCCTCCAGCCCTGGGCTGTCACCTGCATCTTATTTCTACTTAACCTCTTAAATAACATTGGAATTCACTCTGTCCCCTGATGGGCGCCGTAATGAGAACCACCTGTCAATCACGGCTCCATTAGCCTGGACAGACTTTCGCTTCCTGAAACGATTTATTGGATTCCCAGCAGCGGATGGGCCTTCCTCCTCTGGAGGCGGGGGTTTTTGGGGAGCTATTCAGGTCTCCCTTCTGGCCCTGCTGAGCGGGGCATTGTTTCCCCCGTTTGCTCCTGGAAACGGTTTCCTGGCTTGACCCACCTCTTCTTGTCCTGGGCAGGCCGAGTGTTTGCCAAAAACTTCTTTGGGCTGCTCAGTTCAGCGGCGCAACACAAAACCCACCAGCTGTTTGCAGCGCTGGGGCAGGGGGAGAAGCCCCTCGTGCTGTTAACCCCTTCCCAGCAGAGCCCCCCTGCACACGGAGGGCTGTGAGCCCACCACCCCCCTGCCAGGGGAGCGGGGCGCCTTCTGCCTGAGGACACAAATATCTGCCCTCATTCAGCGTGAAACTCCACGCAACTCTGGTTGCCTCTTGCTTCCTCTTGGTTATACTCCAATTGCAGCCCAAAGACAAATCTTACTAATAGAGGCTAAAAGCACTTTTGTTGAGACATTAGAGGAGTATTTTCATTTCACCGAGTGTGTGCAGTCCTTACGAGGTTCATTTGCAATGTGCCTATCTGTTTTGATGAGATAATAAAATGTATTTTATTTAAAAATATCTCCATTCCCCCCCCCAACTAAAGGAATTAAAATGGTCAGTTAATCTTTCTGCTTCAGAACAAACCACTGAGTAAATGAAAGAGGGCTCAAGATTATATAAACCAATATCTTTTCCCATCCTAACACTGGTCTCGAAGACTAAAATACAGATGTACCTGAGCGTTGGCTGCGTGCCTTTTTAGTATAAATCAGTTTAACTTTTAGCCTGGGAAAGGAGGAAAAAATGGAAACAAGATGATAGTTATCCCCAGCCTTCTGCGATTCTCGAGTCAGTGGTAAATGGGGGGACTCGTTAGTGCCATAGTGATCCAATCAGGATGAAATTATGCAGTCATGTAAGAAATAATATCTATTAGGCTAATTTAATCAACGAATACTTTACAGATGAATTAGAATGCAGAATCCAATTATTTCAAACATTTGGACTGTCAGCCGCTGTGTTTCTGAAGCGGCGGAAGGGGAGGAAAGGGAGGTCTGAGGGTCCTTTGGAGACGAGGGTGGCTGGGCTGTGGTTGTGGCAGGAGAGCTCCTCGCAGCAGGAGAACCCACAACTCCAATCAGCACCTCCTGCAGCCCAGAGGGCTCCAGTCCAACCCTCTCCTGGCTCCTGGGGCACCTTCCCCTGGGAGATGGGTATGGGCAGCTCGATCTGCTGCGTGCAGGGGCTGACAGTCACTGTCCCCAGCCCTGGGAATGTCCCCTCTCCAGTCACCCTTCAGAAGGAAGGCTCACGCTCTAATTACAGTGGGTGCTTTGTTCTGTGGAAGGGGAGAGGTGCAGGACACCCCCAGCTCCACCCATCACAGGCAGTAATTGTTCCCCTGGAGAACCACAGGCTGCTTTACTACACCAAGCAAAGGGAGACGGTGCAAGCAGAATCACCACTGGAAGGGGGAACTGGCTTCAAACACAACTTTGGTTTGTGTTTTAGCAAAAACGAAGAGGAGAGGGCAGAGGAGCTGGGGGCTGTGAGCACACAAACCACATCTGTGACCCACAGCCACCCGACATTTACTTTGCAGGTGCTTCCTCCAGTCACAGGGGGATCAAAATACCTGCCAGAAGAACTTCATTGCTCCAACTAGAAGGCTTCTGGATTGGCTCCTTGCTATAGAATAAAGGCACAAGAAATCCCACATCCACTGCTTCTCTGTGGAGAATTTCCTCCCCAGTCCACTGGAATTGGTGTTTCATAAATAGAGCAGCCAACCCTCTGGCTGGGATGTGACTGTGAGAAGTCACCTGTCATAGTCTAAGGTGGGCTCAGGTTCCCCAGCACTTCTCAGCACTAACAGAAAGGTTTGGGTGTGAAGGGACCTTCATGACCATCTCATTCCAGCCCCCTGCCATGGGCAGGTTCACCTTCCACCAGAGCAGGTTACTCAGAGCCTCGTGAGATGCCTCACACACCATCCAGTCTCACCACACAGGCCCTGCCCACCACATTTACTACCACAGTGCTTTAATTCAAGAACTGAAGATGACAAAGGAGGATGTTTTGCTCAAGTCTATGGCATAAAAATGGCATTTCCCCCCTCTCTCATCACTAACAGACAAGCAGCTCCTGAAAGCTTGTACAGAGAAAAACAAGGCTACAGGAAGGAGATGGATATTTTAACCATCTCCTGGACTACCTTCTATTGAAATGAAGCTTAAACTTAAACATTTCATTTCATTCTGTTGGCTTAAGCATTTCCTTCTGAGGGCTGTCCTGAGGGGCAGAGAAAGCCTGGTGCCTGCTGCAGGCTGTGGATGCCCCCCTGCTCTGTAAAGCCTGTGCTGCCATTCCCAACCTACCTGCCATCCAAACCTGGAGCAGTTAACGGGCTCTCTTCCTTATTTAAACATTTAATGCTCTTCTGGTGCCCAAATTATGCCTGTTTCACGTGATGGATTAGCACAGAACACAGCGGTGACAATTTTCTGCAATCTGTGGAGTATCAAGTTTTGATTACTTCAGGAGGAACAAGCAAAGTCCTGAGTAAACTGTTTTGATTGATAAGGAGCAGAGGAATAGTTCCTGTGGTGGTTCATTGGGAGCCTTGATGAATGCCTGGCAGGACTCTCATGAGTCTCCACAGGAGACACGCAGTAGCTCTGAGGAGATTTAAGGTATTTATTGCTCAAATAAAACAAAACCAAGTGACACCAGTAGGTGAAGCAGCACCGGGTGGCTGCAATCTGCTGATCAGGACAGAGTGCAATTCCAATTTTTGCAGAGCACAAACTAATTTTCCAGCCTCCCTACAGAACCCTTTTAGGAATTCTGGATGCTGCCTTTCTCCAACGAGGAATGGGGATGGTTCCGGATTCAGGTCTTCATGGTGGACTGTCTTCTAGTTAACACTGGCAGTTGTTCTACTTTGTTATTTAGCAGAACCTTTTTAAGACAAAGCTATGATATATATATATATATATATATCCCATAAAGCTATAAGATATATATATTATATACTTAAGGTTGGACTTGATCTTGGAGATCTTTCCGCCTCTTCACGATTCTCTGATTCCCTCTGTATGTAGAGAATATATTCTCTCTATATAATAGAGTATATGCCCTCCTCCTACATCTCCCCACTCCCTGGGCCCCGCTCCCTTCCAGCAGCATTCCCAGCCATGAGGCTTCAGGCTGAGAGGGTTTCCCACAGGAGCATCCCCAGCAGGGCCATGTGGCTGCTGCCTGCTGAAGGCAGCTCTGGTGCCTCCTGCAAGCACCACCTGCAGCTCCAAGGCAAGGTGTAGAGCTCCTCTGAGGTGACAACCTGCCTTCTTAGCAATCACCAGCCTCTTGGAGCAAGGGTCTGGTGGCACAGCACGTCACCAGCCTGTGTGGGATGGCAGGAGCAGATGTGACCCCTCCACTCTGAAACTGCATCCCTGTGAAAACCCCCCGAGCTCTCCCCGGCTCCAGAGGGCCTTTGTGTTGAAAGCACCTTCTCAAAACAGCTCAGGCTAAGGGAGCCTTCTCACAGATACAAGGGAAGGATGCACTTGAAGGGAGGGTTGTGTCAGAAGCACCTTCTCCTTCAGCAGAGGGAGCTGCTCTGAGTCCACAGTGCTGTTTGCTATTAAAAAAGGCACTCACAGTTAAGCAGTGGAGAGAACTGATATTTTTACTTCCAGTTTACTATGACTGGGCAGGGTTGATGGATGTTTTGGACAGAAGAGGGTGAAAGGAGGCTTTGTGAACCAAGATGATTAGAACAGTTGTCTTGAGCAGAGTTTGTCTGTTCTGGAAAGAAGTGGGGGAGACTCCAAGCAATCCATCAGCAATCTACTGCCAGCAGAGGAGGCACTGATTGGAAGTGACAGCTTTGCAACAGGTTTGGGAGGAGAGGGCAGTAGAACAAGCTGTGTGGCTGGAAAAGCTGTCCAAAAGCTGTAAGAATCCTGATGATCTTCAGCTTTTCTAGCTTACCTCCTCCTCCAAGATCCACTGTGTGGTGTGATGGGAACAGCAGTGGCTTTGCTGGCACCCCAAGGAGGGTAAGGAAGACCCTGGTAATAACATGAAGGATCCTTACAAGTGAGAACATGGTGGCTTTGGAGGATGCTTTGATGCTTGGGTGGGGTGTTCAGGGACACGGTTTAGTGGTGGACCTGGCAGAGCTGGATTAACACAGTCATCTTGGAGGGCTGTTCCAACCTCAGTGATGCTACAGGTCTGTATTTTAGATGCAGGACAGAATCCAGTGGCAGGGTTTGTTATTCCAGGCTATGGAAACAGACCAAGCAAGAGGAAAGACTCAGGATCTGCTGCCTTCTCTGCCAAATGCTTGGACTTTCCAGGGCTTTTTGGCTGGGCCGTCACCTGTCCCAAACCACTTGCCCTCTGCTGATAATGCTTAGGGTGAGATTCTTAAGCTGTAAGTAACCACTCCATTTTGTCTACTGTAAAAGACTCTTCCACCCTGAAGAAGAAGGAATCACTGATTATTCTGAGATCCAAACAGTGTGGCAGACCTGGCTGGTTATTTTGCATGGCTTTTACAGTGCAAAAAACCCAACCATTCCTACTCTTGCTGTGATCTGGCAATTAAAATATTTTCCACGTGACAAACAACAGGCAGCTCCCACCAACAGCCAGAAGGAGCTCCACCACGTTCCTGAGCATTTCTTTTTCAGCTCCTGGATCAGATCAGAAGGATGGACCAGCGAGAACTGCTGGGTCAGACCCTAAACCAGCCCTGCCTCGCTGAGCCCACGAGCTGAGCACTGGCAGCCCCAGCAACCCCCGTTTGCTTTTGGGAATTGCTTCTGAGGAATACAGCAACCTGGCAGCCACTTCCAATCCTGCCTGGATGCCTGGAAAAAAAGCTACTGCTCCCTTAGAGATCAAGTGGGCAGCAGCCCCTTCACAGGAACTGGTCTATGAGCTACCACCACATGTCTAATTAATGACCCTGCCGGTCGCAGCTGGAAGAGCTGAGCTGGGGGTGATTAATTAAATTAGCTGGCAGAGGAAATTACAGTGGAAAAGCCAAAGTTTGATTGCTCCATAATTAACCACAGTGCAAATAATATCTGCATCTATAACTTGCAGCGATGAGATCAGAAGCCAATTGAATTTGGCACTGATTGAAGCTGTAAATATCCTGTGGTGAAAAATGATAGGTTTGTTCTGAAGGGAAAACTTAGAGAAATGGACATCCAGCGGATGCAGGAGGGGAGCAGGGCACAGGGAGGGAAGAGCACTGGAAGGAGAGCCTGGCTTCAGCTGCTTTCTGCAGGGATGGAGGACTCAGCAGGGAGAAGAATGGTACAATGTGAGGTAGCTGCTGGATGCTGGGAGGTTCCTGAGCAGAGACTCAGCGAATCCCGAGAGCAAAGGCCACCAAGATCACTGGATGCCCTTCCTCCCCCCACATCCTGGGTGTCCTAGTGGTGGCAATTCTGCCCAGCTTGAAGGAACCAGCCCAACCACCCCACCCCAGGAGGGAGCACTTGTTGAACTGCAAGAACCCATTTTCCCAAGGAGATCACCCCTAAATGCCTGAAAACCCCTCCATCCCAAGCCCCCATCATTACAATTTCATTAACCCCCTGAAGCACCTCTTTCTGAAGATCCTCACCAAAGACTTGAAATATTTATCATTCTTCTCCCAAATTCCCTTTCTATTTTGGCAAATTATGGCATTGATGTTCCCACCTCATCCCTGCACCACACTGGGTTAACTGTGAGCAATTCACTTGCACTGCTGTTGTAGCTGTGGCTTGAAGAAAGCTCAGATTTTTAAATGAGGCCTGAAATGCACCCCCCTCACACCCCCAGACAAGCCAAGAGTTACTTGCATGCTTCCCAAGCTGTTATCCAGGGTACTCTGCAATAAAAACTGCATATTCCAGGGAATACTTATTTTTTTCAAAAGCAGTGAAACCAGTTTTCCTGAATAGTAGTGAAAGGGCATTATACAAATATACATATTTTGTGTATTTTATATATTACCTCGAATTTATCAAGGATATCATACACATGCTTGAATAGATTATTGATACATGTGCTTGATAAACTCTGTGCTGTCAATCCATGTTTCCTGTATGCCCCACTGTGGCAGTGAAATGGTTTGTCACCTCTTGGCTGTTAAAAATATAACCCAAACCCCTCTCCCTCAGGATGTCACATGCACTTCCTTGTCCTGCTGAGACATCCCCCATGACATCTCTTGTTCTCCCTCCCTTATTCCCCATCCTAACACACACACTGATACCCCATGAGCCAAAAAGGCAAACGTGACAACAAACACCAGCTAAAACATCAAACCTGGATGTCCATGAATTTCAGGAGTCCCAGAACTTGATCAGAAGAGTCACTTTCTGGACACTCTCACTTCACTTGGAGCATTCCCATCACACATCCTGCACATCCCTAAGCCCTGCCTGCTCCTCCACACACCCCAAGACTCCCTGTAAAACACACTGTGTCCTTAAAAAACCCATTGGTGGTTGATTTTTAACCTACAAAACAGGTACTCTGCATTTCAAAGGGTCCTTTGGTGCTGAGTTTATCCAGCCTGCAAATATCTTTTGGGGAGGCATCAGCACTCCCAGGTTCCAGCTCCACTCCCTTGGACTGGTCTCAGGGTTGATGTGCCACAGGCACAAGGAACCCCACAAAGAAACCACAGCTGGGAGAGCCCACACCAACCAAAACTGCAGTTTTACCACTCAAAATTGCAATTGCAAGTACTATTTTAAGAATAGTATAATTTTAAATAATAATATTTTAACTTTTCACCTTGACTGAAAGTCCTAACAAGTAACCCCAGTTGATTTCTGGAGCTGCTTGTCCCTTTTCCTCCTCTTTACCCTAAAGGACCAGGTGACTCCAGCAATCCCAGGTATCTCTTTCTGAGTGGGCTGAGCTGTGGGAGCTGCACAAGGGGCTGAAGCAGGTCTGGTCTGGAGAGGCTCAGGCAGGAGCACACCCGTGTCATTAGCAAAGGATTAGAGCTGCAAATGTTGGCTTCTTGGGAGGAGAAAGGAAAAAAGACAACTTCTGGATATCACTTTCATAAGACATCCTTCAGGTTTGGCACACAGCGACACAATCCTGCTCTTCCTGCTTGCAGAGGAGTCTTAAAAGCATTAATGGGGCTGTGATTTAATTGTGTGTGCACCTCGGTTCCCCAAGCCTGGCCGGGGCTGTAGAGAAGTGGAAATACAACAAAAACACCCCTTGAGCAATTCTGACCTGGATGAAACCAAGGAAATGTGAATCTTCTGGGGGAGAAGCCAAGTCAGCTGGCAGATTTCTAGGCCATGACACAATCCCCTGTTCAGCACGAAGGCTGTTTGAAGCCTGTCCCATGCACAGGGGACTTTTGAGGCTCCCCAGTTACCATGGGATGGCTCTCCTGGATCCCCAGCCTCTCACACACTCACACAGAAACTGCTCCAGCCACAGCACTCGGCACGGGCAGGCATTTCATCCCCCTCCCATTCCTGCCTCCCACCCCTCACCTGTGCTCACCTCCACACACTTCACCCTGCTATTTAATTGTCTGAATGTCTCATTTCTCCTGGTCACTCTTCTCTTTCAGCATCCCCCCCCAAAGCACCCTGGCATGGAAAAGCCCAGCAGCAAGAGCATTATCTCTGCTGAACTGAGGATCTGTGAGAGCTGTGGGGAACCTGCATCAGGCTCGTGTGTATCTCAAGTTTCAGTCCAGTCAAAAGCCAGCACCATCTTTTCACTGCTGCCCTTTTCATTTAGTTATCTTACTGAAGTCTCCTCTCCCCAGTCCCTTGCCATAGGCTACCAGCTTCCTGCAGAGCCAGAAACAAAGCTCAGCCTTAAACAAAGCGGGGAAAAAAGGGAAAAAAGCACAAAAGAAAGTTTGTCACAGTGACTGTCGGGGAGCCCTGGGGGCTGTGGAGCCACGACCAAAGCGAAGGGATGCTGCTGCCTCTGTGCCTCGTGTCACTGGCCAGCAGAGCCACCAGGGGCACAGCCAGGCACTGCCTGTTCCTGAGCACTGCTGGGCATCCCCACCGTGCCTGCAACAAACCCAGCTGCCACCCAAACAGCCCCCGAGGGCTGAGGGGGGCAGAATCAGCACACAGTGACATCACCAGCACTAGTGACAACTACCAAAAGATCCCTGGCCAGGAGCAAAGCCCTCCTGGAACTGCCCACCTGGGGGAAGGTGACCCGGGGAGCTGCTCCCTCCTTCCCTCCCTCTCCCCTGCCCAGCCTCACATTTAACCACAATGAGTTTGTGTATCCCCTAACAGCAGAAAAGGTGCCTAGGACTGTAAAAAGAATTAACCTAACAAAGGTTCAGCAGCACAAACCAGGAACGAACCGGCCTTACAGCAACTCATGCCATGCACAGAAAGCAAACTGGATGATGTTTAGTGAGCCTGCTCCGTGCTGATGCACAGAGAGGAAGATGTGGCATCAGGGCAGGAGCAGTGCAAAGAACAGGTTAAACAGCAACGACACAGAAAAGCTCCAAATGGAAAGACAATATTTTACATAAGATTTGTTTCTAACAAAAGAAGTGTTTTCTTTCTCAGCAGCACCAAGGGCTCCACTCACAGCACTTCCCAAAGTACCCACAGATGAGCCCTTGGATCTGACATGGGGACCTCCCAAGACCTGATCCTTTTAGCATTTCTTTTTCCTCCATGGTTTTATTTTGGCCTTTTTACGATTACAAGTTTCAGCCTCACGAATAGCTGAATTTCCACAGGAACTCAGGTGTTCACTGCTTTTCCTTTTGGAAATAACTGGTAAAACAGCTACTGTTACAGAGAGCAGCACCTGGGTGAGGCTGCCCAGTGCTTTAGACAGTCAAATTCTTTTTCCAGTTGCTTTTAGCTTGCATATTTGAGATGAAACTCTCCATTCCTGTTCCTCGGGTGCTGTGGAGTAAGAGGTAAGTGCATGCACACATTTGAGTGTGTAAATGGTAAAAAAATGGGTTCCAGAAAGCCAAGTTAATAGAGATTTACTCTCCCTTCCCAAAAAAAAAAGTTGTTTTCATTTCATTTCTGTTTTCTTTCTAAATGCTTGTAAGACAATAATGACATTTTCTGGGCCAAGACTAACCCACAGTGGCTGACATGCCATTCCTTTTCAGCTGGACTGGCCTTTGGTCATCAGACTGATGTGAGCCACATCTCCCATCAATTTACAAATAAAATACCCATTTTTTTCCCACTGGAAATTAATCCTTTTGCCCTTCCACTGCCCTGTTGCAGTACCACAGTTAAACAGTGGCCCAAGTAACAAACACAGTGATGGTTCTCCCTCCATTAGTAAGTTCTGAGTTGACCTTTTCAAGCAGCTTTTGGCCAAGCAGATGTGAAGTCCAGTGAAAACATGTTGGCCTTCAAATCTGAGATGCTCTCTAGCTCTGCCAGGTGTCTGGGAGAGAACTAAGACAAAAAGAGAAATAATCAGGCCACAGCTAAACCAGAAATCCAGTTTGAAGCCAAGATCCTACACGGTTTTGAGCCCTTCACAACAGGCACTCACCCTCCAGACTGGTTCTTATTCTAGCAAACAAAAACAACATCACTTTTTGGACTGCTGATTATTGGCTTATGGATACTCTTTCCCCAATCTCACCACTGTTCATACAACAGAAAGAAATCCTCCTTGCTCGAGTCTTGAACACAAATGCCAGATTGCCCAAAGTTGGGAGGGACCTTAAAGCCCATCCAGTCCCATCCCTGCCATGGGCAGGGACACCTCCCACCAGCCCAGGTTGCTCCAAGCCCCGTCCAGCCTGGCCTTGGACCTTCAAGGGATTTAATGAAGTGGTTCTGATGTTATTCACATTGGAAAGAATAATATTGTGGTTTCAACACCTCTACTTTTTAACAAATGCTCTAATACACAGCGGAAGGAGGCAGAAAAACTTCCTCTGCAGGTTTCTCTTTCAGCACCAAGGAGGAAAAAAAAAGGATTGCAATAATTATTGCAAGCCAGGCTTCTGTTTACCAAGTGTTTGAGCTTTTCTCAAAGGCAGATTTGCACACAAGGAACGTGCAGTTGAACCGGGGAGCATTTCACCTAAAGCGCTCATTAACTTGGACAACCCGGGTCGAGGGGTTTGTGTTGTTGTGGTTGTTTTGTTTTGATTTTTAATCACCCAGGCATCTCCCCCGCCACTGCACAGGCACCAGTGTTTGCCCAGATCAGCTCCTGGGTGACAAGGGCTGCCAACAAGCAGCAGCAAGGACAGGAAAACGCAGTGTACTCCTGCACCGACCTTCCTCTTTGGAGTGCTGCATGGGAGCTTCCAAGTGCCTCCAAAGGGTGAGGTCTGACCAGCAGCCACCCCAGCAGACATTCCATTTGCCTCACTCAGTCATTGCTATTAGAGGCATTTCCTGGAAGCTACTGGCGAGTGACAGATTTTATTTTTATTTTTTTAATTGAATTGCAGAGCAGGGCAGTGACTCCCATCTGGAAGCACACGGATCAGTTTGCCTTTACAGCTGGGCAGGGCAGAGCTGGGGCTTCACTGGCAGCCACGGATCAGTCCCTTTATTTATGCCCGTGTTTGGAAACGCACCACCACCGTAACCAGCAATTTCTACATTTTCCTCATTATCTTTATGAAATATCTGCTGTCCAGAACAGAGCTAATAGAACTCCAGCTCGCTGGGAGCTGTGCTGCTGCTCGCTGGAGTTCAGCCACCAGGAAGACCAGGAGTGACTTACAACTCTTGGGCTTTGTTGGTGTATTCCTACTTTAACTCCTTTTATTAACTCCTTCCCAAAACCTCCCTTGTTCACCTGACTTGCTGAAAGATCTTAAGAGGAGCCTCTAGTGGAACCCTGAGCCAGACCTTGAGCCCAGCCTGCGGTCCCCCAGCAGCAGCTGGGTCTGCAGCAGCCCAGCTGGCTGAACTTTACTGGCAGGGAATGTCATTCTTGCACACGAGCGAGCGGCGCGCCCGGAGAAGCCAAAGGCACATCTTGGGCCATCACATCCCATCACGTCCCGGCTGAGTCGTGGAGCCCGGGATGGGAACCTTCAACCAGCGTGCTGCAGTGACAGAAATGCACTTGGAGTTGCAATTAGTGGCACTGTCATTTTCGGGCGCTCCTGCCAATTAATTAAGCCTGTCAAATGGAAAAACAGCGGCATTCACATGATAATTTATATAGGGAGAGACTGGCCCAGCAAAGCTGCCGCTGCCGCCAACAAAATCCCCTCCGAGCGCTCCCCCCATCAAAAAAAATAATAATAAAAAAAATATAAAGAAGCAGAAAGGGGAGGGGGGAAGAAAGAAAGTTAAACTGTCCTTGTTATAATTGTTAACTCTGATCGCTCAAGTAGAAGACGGGCTGATTAAAACTCCAAACGAGCCCCCAGCTCGCTTAAATCTCAGAGTCCGGAATGATAGAATCAGAGGAGTTTATTCATACCATTAAGCCCCAGAGAACTTAATTGAAAGAAGAGCATAGCCTGGACCTTGACAAGCGGGAGGTCACAGTAATTGCTGCCGGACATATTTAACATTAAGATAATCAGGCCATTAATTACCCTTTGGATCATTAAATCAGCCAGTTGCAAAATGAAATTTCTGCCTCTATTACTCACTTGAGAGACCACAGGGGTGGCTTTTAATTTATCAGTGAGCTCGAGATACAAAGGACCAGGCTTGGGGAGGAAGGCAAAGGGGGAGAAAGGAGGGGGTTTGCTTCAGCAGAGGCAGGAATATCAATCCGCCATGCTTGGTGATCGTGGCAAATTAACTAGGTAAGATAACCTCGGCTTCTAAAGGCAGAAGCTGGGGGTATGTAAATAGATGAGGGCAGACAGGGAGATCAGAGCCTGCACACCACTTAGCAGGATAATAAAGGAAATCATCCTTGATTATCAGTGCTAATTTGGACACTGCCGGTAGCTTGTTATGCGTGTTCTGAGTAGCATTTAATTAATTCAATTGCTTGTTAATGAGGGAAGTGACATGTGGGGAGCAGATGCCACCCAACTGCAGATGGGTTCTGGTCAGCCCTTCACAATAAAATCTTTTTTTTTTTTTTTTTAATTTATTTTTTAAAAACCCCTTCCCCCACCCCTGGAATGGGAAAGGTGTCAAGCGTGGAGGAGCATTGAAAAGGCACAAAACACTGACCTCATCAGGCCAAGAACCGCCAGGAAACGGAGCTGACAATGCGGACAGAGAGGTCCCCACGTTCCCCCAGGCCCCATTTGTGCCCCTGCCCCCTCATGCCAGGAATCCGAGACCAACAGGACCAAAAGGGGCACAAAATGAGAGAGGGGTGGAATGGGGCATCTCTGAAACCTCTAGAACATGATATGGGCATCCCAAGTACTCTGCTTCCCCGGGCTTGCCCTTTATTTGCACTGCCCATAATAAAGGATTAATTAGTTTGACACAACAAGAAGGTATGGATGAATTTCTTTTCCACAGAAGGCACGGTCTAGTATTTTTCATCAGCCACTCCTCAGTTACCCCCCCAGAAAGCAGCTCAGGCTCGGAACAGCAAGCCAGGCTTTAGTGCAGGGCTGTGAAACTCAGCTAAATAGAGTGGAGCTGCATAATGTTTTCTCTGACACCATTAAATGCAGTTCATTAGTGGGCGAGGGATCAAGCTGGATCTCGTGCTGTAAGGTGAAAGCCAACTCCCAGTGCTGCCAGCTCCCAACCCCACACTGCATTTTCTGGGTTTTCTGACAACCTCTGGCACCCCGAGCAAACAGGGAGCCTGCTGTGCAAACAAACCCCAGCACAACTGCTGCAGATGCTCCAGCTTTTAAAGGGCAGAGCTTCAAACTCCGCCGGAGCCCCTGCAGACCCCCCCATCCCTCACTCACAAAACACAGCTTTAATGGGGCTGGAAGGTCTGCCCTGTTTATGAATACCCTTAAAAAGGTGCCAAGATGGTGGAGCCCTTTAAGGCTTGCCCATAGCTAACGCAGGTATTTGGCATCACTTGAGCAGGAGAACAAAAAGCGGGGCTGGGAGGGTGCCTGGGTATGACACTGCCTTCCCTCTGCCTGCCCAGCAGCTTCCAGCTGGTGGAGGTGACACAACATCCCCAAACACCCAGTGAGACAGAGATGGAGACCTTGGGAGCTCAGAGAAAGAGGGTGAGGGAGCAGATCATCACCTCCTGGGGTGGGCAGGGGCATGGTGGCAGCTTATCCCATTTGGAAAGGCCAACACCACCTTAGGAAGTCGATGCTGTGCAAGCGAGTGTGCAAACAGAATCCACGTGGGTGAGACTGGTAATGTAGAGAAAGCAAAACACAGTGTGAGTGAGGTGTGCCCAGAAGGAAGGCAAATACCTGTAGGAGACCCACCCAGCAGTGACACAGGGCACAGGGTCCCCAGGGCGGCTCTGCCCCACTGGGATGCTCGTGTGTGCCCCACTCCAGAGCACCGCTGGAAGAGCGTGCTCCGACAGTATCAATAGCAATTAGAGGGAGAATCCTGGTCTCATCCCCAGCCCCGGTTAATTGTCGCAACATTGATTTACTCTAATTTGACTTCTCACTCCAAATTAAACCCGCATTACCGAGGGAGGGACCGCAGGCAAGCCTTCCCTGCTCACCCCCTCCCCTCCAGGACAATAAATTCAACATTGAACACACTTGCAAAAAAACCTGGTGGTTGTTGCAGGATCCATACTGAGAGATCTTTTTCCTTTCTGCCCCCCCCCCTTTTTCTTTTTTTCTTCCTGCGAGTAATTAAAAGATGCTTTTCTTGACTAATGATGGCCCTGTTTAGCCATGGGAAGTCGATACTCCTGCACCAGCAGTCAGCTCCAATTTGTCACCGGGCTCCCGAAGTTTGAGCGGCGGCTCTCAGGGCTGCTCCTAATTGCTGCAACCAATTACCAGCCTGCCAGGGCTGACCTAATCAGGGACCCACGGCCACCACAGCTCAGGGCCAGCTGGTCCCCAGCCCCTTCCATGCTCAGCATTGGCCCCTGCTTGGGCTTTCTGTGCCTCGCCAACTTCTTGTGCTCTCCAGGAGCTCCTGTTTATCCCTCCTTCCTTCCTCCCCGTGGTCACACCAGCTCCCTCACCCCGGGCTCTGCCTCACCCTGTGCTGCTTCCTTGGGGGTTTCACCACCCCTTTGCTCCCACAACCTCCCAGGCCAGTGCTCGACACCATCCAACACATTGTGTTTGATCCAAAGGCACCAAACGACTTGGAGATCTGCTTAGAGAATTCCAGACAGGTGTGGGTTGGTTAAAGCTCATCCCATCCCATCCCCTGCCACGGGCAGGGACACCTCCCACCAGCCCAGGTTGCTCCAAGCCCCATCCAACCTGGCCTTGGACACTCCC